>SZYC01000126.1:638033-673063 GCA_010883035.1 Poeciliopsis occidentalis
TTTTTTTTTTTTTTTTTTGTAGGTTGGAGTCCTTGTCAAATAGTATTACTTTGTGTTTTGTGTTTTTGATGTAAAGCACTTTGAAATGCCTTGCTGCTGAAATGTGCTATACAAATAAAATTTGATTGATTGATTGATTTTTGATTGATTTTATATCAAGAAATAATTTTAAAAAACATAATATTTTCCTTTAAGTTTAGTTCTGCATTTATTCTTAAGAAAATAAAATGTTAATTTTTTCAGGGTAGCCAATCACAGCTGGAGGTAAATTCTTCACATTTTATTCTGTAATGAAAATATTTGATATAAAAACTCAATTAAATCTTCAATTTAATTAAACATCAGTTTTGATCTATTACTTGATACGTTGGTTTTTGGATTTTTTGTGTTTTACTGATGTACTTGCTTATTTATGTTCTATATATCTTGCCATATTCAGTTAATTTGTCCGTATTCATTATTGTTTTAAAGGTGTTGCCGTATATTTATACATTTCTCCAGCAGTTTTCTCCATTTTGCTCCTCCTTCATCCAAATAAAACGTTAGAGGTTCCCAGAGTTTTTACAAGAATCACCTCAATAAATACCCATTGCCTTCCTGCCTCTGTATCATTTGATTTAATCAGTAAATGTATTTCGTTTTACCTTGCAAATGATCATTTCCAAACTTTCTGCCACTAAAACGAATGGTTTAGGACTGATGCAGCCAATCTGAATGCAGTCTGATGAAACCCCTCAGGAGTTTTTTCCTGCATCCCCTAATCTGGCATTCCTAATCCTACCAGCCCAATCAGCACTGTCCTCCATCTTTTGCTCCAGCTCTCTTTGTTAATATGCAAATTGAATCAGCACAAAGGTTCCCAAATCCTCTTCAAAACTCCCCTCTGTTCTGTCTTTGTTTGGCTGTTTATAGCGCAGCAGATATTTGAAGTTGAGAGGAGTTCAACTTCATTTGGAAACTGGCAAATGTGCTGAAGACTTAAAACAAAACTATCCAAAAAGGGTTTTATTAAAGCTACAACAAATACCTAATTACTGTTTCCTTTTATTTAAATGTGTGAAAGAAATATACACATGAAAGCTATATTATGTAACTTTTACTGAATACGTTTTTTACATATTTGTTGAAACTGTCACTATGTTAAAAACTGTGAAAAAAAAACAATCTCCTCTACCTTCTTCCAGTGCTAATTAGAAACAACCAGTCAAAGCCAGGAAGAGGGGCTAAGCGCTGTCAATCACCCTCCATGTGGCGCGACTCATCCCTCCATCATTTTATTTTTTTTCTCCCTAACATAGGAAAATCGGCACAGATAAAATCGTCTGGCCGATAAATCGGTGAACCCGTAGTTTTACAAACATGTGAAAAACATATTATTTTCATTAAAAGTTACATGCTGCAGTTTAAACCGATAATAATTAATGATCCATTCCTCATGACATACAAAACTTGGCCTTCATCTCCCTCACTTTGTATTTCAAACCATGACTGCCAGCCTGTTGTTTCTGTCCTTTTAAGGTAAGAAAGCTAGACGGATCACTCAGATCCAAGGCAGTTTGCCGCACATCAGATTTGGTAATCCCATCTCTGTAAAGTCTGCTTACCGGTTTGATGTCGCGGTGCAGGAATCCCACAGAGTGGATGGCTTCGATGGACTCCAGGATCTGCTTGCCGAGTCGCAGGGTGGTACTCATGGTGAAGGTTCCTCTGGGCTGACTCCTCCGCAAGTCCGCCAGGTTACGACCCTGAGACGACACAAAAAGAGAAAATCAGACTTCCTCATCAGCACGAGGCTCATAAAGCTGGTCATTTTAAAGTACCGGAGGTTGGAAATTGGCCTAAAAATTAGGATCAGTGCATCTCTAGTTAAAAGAAACAACAATCCATCCACAATAGAGTTAAATTTAAAGTATTTATAGAGCACATTCTAAGCTTTATTGTTAGACATCAAATCATAAATACACTTTTTGCTACTAATTCTTTGACATAGAAGTACATTAGATGAAATGATACAGATGTCGCCATCCTCCTGGTTAAAGTCGTCCGCGCTGTCACTCACCTGAAGCTGCATCACCACGTAGTTAAACTTGTCATTTCTTCCACAACCAATAAATTTACAGACGTGGTTTTTACCTAAAAAGAGAGAGAGAGAACATTAACGCTTCCTCTGCTACCACACAATAATAGGAGCAAATAGATGCAATTATAATGTCCAACACTCACTGTATTTTTATTTAATCACTTCCACACTTTGTATTCATCACAAGCTTAAATGCGAAGGAGGCAGAATTCATCATTTCTATTTGCATAATAGAGCTGAGTCATTCTTCTAAAAAAAATTGTGTCACCAGCAAGCAGCATCCTCAGACAGACAGAGACTCTCACTGAGGATCATTAGTGGGTGTAGTCGTGCATTAGACAGCAAGAAAGACATCAACTTTCCTCAAGATTGGTTGGAATGATAGTTAAAACATGCTGGCTTCCTCTGAGACTTTAAATGCTAAATAAATTTTTAGGTTTTAATCATAGTTAAATCATTACTTTTTCATGTGCACTCACTGCAAAAACACAAATTCTTACCAAGTAGCTTTTCTGCAAGACTTGGAAACTTGTTTTAACTAAATAATTCTTAAATATTGATGAAACGTTGGTGGCCATAACAAGACATTTTTCTCTTGATATATGTGAAATAGTCAGCCAATGAAATTAGAACTTTTTCATCAATATTAAAGAATTATTTACTTAAAACAAGTTTCCAAGTCTTGCTGAAGTTATTTATGTTAGTTTTCTTATTTCAAGTGTGTTTGCACTAGAACTAACCAAAAATACTAAGTAAGCCACTCCATCAAAGCAGTTCTAGATTTTCTAATTAGAAATGGTGAAGCTTATTGAGGTTGTGAGAGTGTTTTCATTATAATCCCCAAACTGAACCTGAATCTGGTTCAGTTTAAAAGTGCAACCTGTGACCCTCAACCTGTGACCCTCAACCTGTGACCCTCAGGAGAAAGGAAACTGCTTAGGAAACCCAGCTGACCTCAGGAAAATCATAACACAAAACATTGTGAAACATTGCGCTCTTTGAATTAATAACTACCATCCCACTGTTGCACACTTAATAAGTAATCAGTGTGATTTCGCAGGGTTTTTTTGTTGTTTTTGACAAATGTTAACATCAACAGAAGCGACAGTGAGCGAGCTGCTCATCAGCCGTTACTTCGCTGCATTGCGTTGGCTAGCTTCGCAAATACATACAATCTGGCTCTAACAAGAGATCATTCATATCTTTTCCCTGAAATATCAGTTTATTTCAATTTAGCTCACATCTCCCACACATTTGAGACAACATAATTTACCTGTTAACAACACAGACAACAGCGACAGTTAGCGGCCAGCCGTTACCGCCGCTGAACAGCCGTTGGCTCGCTGAGTCAGGAGTGCTCACTGTTCTATACGCCCACTGGTGGCGAACTGCCGTAACTACAGCTTACTGCCTCCCTCAGTCCGAATAGCGGAAGTAGAGCTTATAAACAGTTCATAGAGTCAAACAGAACTGGTCTTAAATTTAAATAAGAAAAGAAATATGGTGTTGTTATTTCTAGTGACTATTCTATCACTGTCAAGATGTGGCAAGTTGTGTCTTCCATATTTTTTTTAAGACGTCAACTGGATGTTTCTTGTAAATTAATCATAATGTATTTAATTATGGTTGCCTATGGATACTTTTAGATTCCAGTAAGCTGGGAAGTGTCCCATTTAACTAAGGTAAGTACAACAATGTTGTATGTAGCTCCAATTTTTTTGTTTCTTCGTCTTCATAAACCAACTATTCAAACTCTCCATGCAAAATAGATTCTGGCTAATCGAAAAATATAGATAAAATTAGATGTTTTCTGTCATGTTTTCACACATATTAACTGTGTTACTTTGTGTGTTTTGTTGCTGCTTCTTGGCCAAGATTCCCTTGTAAAAAAGTTTTTTTTTTTTTTTTTTTTTTTATCTTTTTTTATCTCAATGGGATTTTATCCTTTGTACAAAACAAAAACCAAAAAAAACAACAACTGGATTAATATTAAAAATGTGATAAAAATAAATTCTAATTACTTTACAGGCAGCATTAACCTTGACGATGCACTTTCAGAGAGAAAAGAAAATGAGGTTTATTCATTTGATGTTAAATAATTCACACAAAGTGAGAGTGAGAATATTCACTGTGACCTGCTGGAAATGGCGAAGGGAGAGAGACGGATGGACCATGAAGAGTCGATCAGTCCAGCAGCTTAATATGCCACTGTGACAAAGTGGAGGCTACACGACTCATCACTAACCCACCCAGCCAACCACATATTGCCCTAACATGTGACACAATCAACACTTAGGTGATATAACACTGTTACGCAACATGCGTCACTGTTTTCTCAGCTATTATAAATCAGTATGTGGAAGAACTGCATAGTTTGGCTTTCCATGGTTTTATAAATCATGCTACGTCAAAAAAGATTTTTAAAAAAAGAGACAAATATGTGTAAGTTAGAATAGAAATCAGATTAATTAAGATATTCTGTAACTGAGAGCTGAATGTGAATTTTTGTTTTAGATTTCTGTCCCATCTTGAGTCTTCTAGACCCAAAGGTTGTTTTGCACACTCAGATAAATCCTCAATAGATGAGATGAGGTGAGGTGTGCCTCAGGTACTAGTTCTTGTCCCACTTCTGCTCTCCATTTACATGGTTATTTTTAACCTGCTGATAGCGTTCATTGCCATTACCATGTGGACAAAGATTAAATCCAAACAGGTACAGTCACATTCATTAAATTTGAATAGTAAAGAAAAAAAAACACACTATATAGATTAATTACACACAGCCCTCTGCTTACTATGATGATTTTCAGCTTACAGCTGCTGGAAACTCCACATTTAAGATCAGAATATTATATCACACCAATAAACAACCTAGTTAAAGCTGAAGTAAGTATCTTTTATAAAAAAGTATGTTTCACATGATGGAAAACAAATACGAGTTAAAAATGTGTCAGCTCTCACCCTGCAGCTTCTTGAGAACTGCCACCTCCATCTTCAGCACCTGTTTGGGCTGCTGGGCCGACTCCACCTTTAACGCCACATTCTCCCGTGTCAGCAGGTCCAAGGCCTCGTAGATCTCCCCAAACCCCCCTCCGCCAATCTTCTTCAGCTGCACACAGTGACCCAGGATGGAGACAATCAGATCCACATTGTCTACCATAGCAAAAATGACAAATGTCAGATGGAACTAGGGCGGGCCATATGGACTAAAAATAAAATCTCCAATTTTAATTTTATTTGACTTATTTTATGTATTTTTTTTTTTTTTGCTTGGTTTTGTTTATAAGAAAAGAAATTTTAAATAATAGAAAATATTTTAAAAAGTGTATTTTACTTTAATTATCCCTTCTGTGACAATTAAAATGATCACAGATTATTAAATTTTTTTTTTTGTTTAATTACAACAATATAGTCATACTAGTGACAGAATAAAGATGAAATTTCAAATGGAAAACTTTGTAAGATTCTGAGAAAAAAGTTAGATTCGTAAAAAAAAGTTATTTAGAGAGATTGTGCATAAGCAACAGTACCACTACTTTTGACTTATTTTTTATCAAAAAAAGAAGTTTTTGATTAAAACTTTACTTTTGGCTCAAAGTAAAAAGTAGCCGTTCAAAAAATTATTAAAGTAGTAGTGAAAAAGCATTTGCTAAAAAGTCTACTAAAGTACCGTGTAAGCAATCAAATAATTTAATGCTTAAGAATTTCATAACCAGGTGGACCAAAACATAAAGTTATCTTAGGTACCAAATTAAAAATAATTAATATAAGTAACATAATTACAAAATAGCAAAATCAGGCAAAGAAATTGTTTCCAGATCAGTTTCTTTCAAAATAAAATATAAAAATTTCATAAAACCTGCAGGTGTGTTTCTGTGTCTTGTGAATTTTAGGTGAAAATAAGCTTGTTCTACATTCAGTGACGTTGCAGAAATGTTACTGAACTAAGAGATTCTTCATAGTAAAATTACTCAAGTAAAAATAAAAATACTACTCATGAAGTCTTTCCAAAAAGTTACTCAATTAAATGTAACTACATGTTACTACCCAAATATGTTTATAATCAAATTGTTTAAAGTGAACAGAGGAAGGCAGATGTCCTTGCTCACCACTTTCCATCGGTCCTTGACCATACAGTTTGGCGGCAGGATGTCGGCCTGCTCGGACGTCCCGTTCATGTTGCCGTTGTCCTGGAGGCCGGGGACTAGGCACTGCATCTGCCAGCTAGCCAGAACTCGAGCAGCTCCAAGCTTAAAAGAGCCATTTATCTGCGAGGACAGGGCAGGAGGTGAACAAGAAGGAGGGCGGACAGGAAATGCAAGACATGATATTTTACCATCTTAAACTGGGAGATTAACCTGCAGCTTTCTCCTGCGAGAATTATTGACCCTTTGCAACTACGTCACCAAATCGTTCGAGGCGCCATGATGGACGTCGGAAGTGAGGGACGGTAGTATCGAACAGAGCAACTGGAACCTGTTTTCCCAAGTTTTTTTTTTTTTGCCAGTTTATTCGTGGCTTCTTCCTGTGCGAGTCCTACTAATTTGTCTGTGAACGGAACACACCTGGTTGAGGCTCATGGACGGCGGTATTTACAAAAGTTAGAAAAAGCTAGCTCTAGAAATTGACCCCATACTTCCTCCCTCCTGATCAAATTACCAACCGTGCCTGAATCCACACCACGTGATTTATGCCACTATGTCATAAACAGCGTTTCCCTTTACACCGCCGCTGGATTAAAAACATACAAAAAACGAGATGCTAACCGGTTATTGCCCTCCATGCTAGGCTACATGACAGCGCGGCACTGTCTGCATGGTTACAGTGCCTCCATAAAGCAATATTTGATATGTTTTCTAATCATGAAGCAATATTTGATATGTTTTCTAATCATGAAGCAATATTTGATATGTTTTCTAATCATACTTACTTACAAAGTAGACGAGCGTTACTCTTTTTTTTTTGAAAAAGTGTTCGCTGTAAATCTGCGATTACACTGAGGGCTGGCAGTCATGCCTGTATCTTTCCTCATTAAAAGTCATATAAAATGACAAGCTCGGTTTGCATCCTTGTCTGTTGTGGGCCCGACCACACAATGCCCTACGACCATTTTAAAAACAACTAAATAGAAGCGATATCAGGCTACAGATGTCAAGTTTTCAGACTAGCTTTAAATGAGGCTGTTTTGACGTCCGTCATGGCGGAGCGGGCGGTGTTCTGGAGAGCGTGACGTCACGTGCAAAGGGCCAATTGCAATCCAGTAAAACAACAAGCATTAGATATGGCTGACTGCTATGAGAAGCCATTCTTGAGCTGGATCAGGCTACAGGCTGGCAGGAGGGTTGCAGTTGGCGTTGTGGTGAAGGGAGGGAGTGTGATGGTATTTGCAGTAATTGCAGCAAATATCATTTCCGCAAAGGAAGCAGCTGGACCCTTTTGGCCTTGAACTGAAGCCAATCATCGAAAACCAGAACAATATGAACCAACAACATCCACAAGCATGGCACAGGGACACGGATCCATAAAGAACCTGAAGGGATTTGAACTCCATTACAGGTGGTTAAAACGTGTTTAAGCTGCAGCTAAACAGTCCAAGGAATAAGCTCTCCAGTTTCCTGACAGTTATTGTTTCATTTTAAGCTCATGTCCAAAACTACCAAGATGAGGAAATGATCCTCACAAAGAAATTCTTTCAACATACAGTAAAAAAACAAAGACATCTGCATCTTTATTTATATTTGGTATTCCAAAAAGAAACATGAAAAAGTCATGGTTTTAATCCAACGGTTCAAAGCTCTTTTAACATGATGCCAGAGAAATTTACAGGAGTTTTCTCTAGATTTATGAAGCCTAGAAAAACAAAAGATTTCCCTCCCCCAACCGTTATTACACACTTCTAAACAACTGGTTGAAATTAGGCTTTTACGCTTAATCCTCTGCACACTGTAAAACAAACAAAAAATTAAGGAAATGTCTCTAATTTATGGTAAAATCCCAGAATCTGTGGTTGCCAGAAAATTCTGCCTATATTTTACCGTAAGTTAAAGTGTAGCAAAATATATTGCAGATTGCTAGTTAGCTTGATTTAAAAAAACAGAAGCACTAGTTACATCAGGAAATAACATTTAAGATTATATGACAACATAGCCCAACTAATAACTCTATATAATATTTTATGTAGTGGTTAATTTATAGATATAAGAACTTGAAAGTTACTGCTTATGTAAATTTTTATTCCATATTTTAGATTAAATCCGTAGAAGAAAATCAAAACATCCATCAATAAATGTTATAATTAAATTAATATCATTAAGACATTTTTTTCGCAGCTCAATTTTTCATTCTAAATTTCTGACAATACTTTTACTGAATCTCAAATAAACTGATGCCTCATGGGATGACAGACACTGCTCATCAACCTTGATTTTAAAATCCAATATGGCTGCCACACACAAACACACTGATAGCTCAAGAAATGAGCAGTTTATTTATGCTTTGGATCATTTTTATCTCACTAAATCCCTATATATTTCTGAGCAGTATGGCATTGTCTTATCTGTTTTCACTGTAAAAGCGTTCCATACAACCGACCCATAATGCACCATTCCTGGGTCTCCTTTAGTTGGTACAATGGTACGGTAAACTACCATTGTAGTTCAAATAAACTACTACCAACATTTTTGATGTGTAATAATGAAATTTGGCAAAATGTAATGCTTCAGTTAACTTTGTATTTTTATTATGTAAAGCACTTTGAACGGCCTTGTTGCTGAAATGTTCTGCATTTCAGCAACTTAAACTTGGTTGATTGAGTGATTAGAGTAGAGCTGCATGCAACACGCAGGAGTCCATTGACTGACAGAAAAATGTCACTGCTTACGACAAGTAAAGGCAAATTAGTGCCCCATGTTTGAGGTCACACTAGAATGACGTAGCACCGCCTGCTCAGTGAGGGTCCAGTTAGCAGATTAAAAAACCTCCTGAACACCATAAAATAACATAACAAACCTCACCGAACCACATCGCTCAGTGGAAATGGGGCACTAGTGTTGTATAACTTTAGTTAGAGAAACACAGATGATATGTACATATTTTAGTTATTATTAAGATTGTCCTGCTAATCCTAGTTAGCCACTGAGACCAATCAAATAAAACTGTTTTTCCAGCTTATAACAGATTAATGTCACCATTTCAAGATCTGAATTCAGAGGGAAACGTAACAGCTAGCGTTAGCTAACCACGTTCTTCATGAGAGTAGAGTAAATCTGGAAGCAGCTCTGCAAGCACACATTCGAATCAATATTTCCCAAATATGTTGAACTGTCCTTTTAGAGACAGTAGCAACTATAAGCATTTGGGTTATATAAGGATTTCATTCTGAATCAGTACATCCTATTGAAAACAGTGAAACAATAGAGGTTTGTATCATTTTACCAATTTTTTTATTGTTTCTAAGAATAAAATAGATAGTGTTGACATAAAACAGCTGCTACTGTGAAAATAAAAACAATCTTTTACAGTGAAAAGGAAACCAAAACCCAGAAACATTTTTTGAAACAGCCAGCAGTGACTTCTGACCCGGAAGACGAGCTGCAAGGTGCTGAAAAAATATCTGCTCCCTTAAAGGATCTAATCCCAAAGGATTCTTCAGTTTTTGCTTTTTATCACATAAAGATGTTTCGGATCATCAAACAAATTCTAAGATTGGGTAAAGAAAACCAGATAACAAAGAAGGGAGAAAGATATCCAAACTAACTTGGCCTCATTGTTCAATCTTAAATGGGTTAGCTCTAAATGGGTTAGCTTCCCCTTATCTTCAAGACCTTTTAAAATTTCAGTCTGTGTCCAGAACCCTCAGATCAAACAATCAGCTTTTACTTACAGTCCCTCGGACCCGACTAAGGAAAGGAGATCGGGCTTTTTGTGTTGTTGCTCCTAATCTGTGGAACAATTTGCCTTTTCAGATTAGATCTGCTAGCAGCCTGGATCGTTTTAAATAGCTTCTCAAAACTCATTTTTATTCGTTGGCTTTTAACTGAAGCAATTTTTGCTATTCTGTTTTTATCTATTTGTGCTACTGTTGTTTCTGTGCAGCACTTTGGTGCAGTTTTATACCTGTTTTAAAGTGCTATATAAATAAATTTGACATTGACATTAAATTAACTGTGAGTAAACTACATTTTTCTTAAATGGGCGGCCTGATTACTGGCTGACCTGCAGATAAAATAAATAATTTAAATGCAATCTCTCCCACAGCTGAACAATATCATCTAGTAACATATATCTAAATAAAATATTTTGGGTTGACTTTAATCGACCAGTCAGAATAAGCAATAAATCAATTAATCGCAGAAACTAAAACAAGCTCAAATAATGTCTATTTGTAAGATTTATTGTTTTTCTTTTTCCTCTTTCTTTCTACCAAAAACTGAATTAGAAACGTTTTCAGTCTGTTCTTCAGCCTTTTCCTGAAGAACAGTTTTGGTAGCAGGGAATTTATTGTTGTTGTTTTGTTTATTTATTTTGGGACATTTGAAATGTCTTCCAGTTGCAGTGCTCAATGTTCATTAGAATTTAAAGTTTATTGCTCTTTCAGAATGTGTTGTTGCATTATTATTACTAGAAAATGGCCTCAAAACAACAATTTTATTATCATAATGACTTCTGGGACAATTCATCATCCTGAAAGATTTGTTATTGTGATAGGTCGAGACATAATACACTAAACAGTAGGAAAACAAAAACCATAAGTCTGAAAGCCAATCTAAAGAACCAAAACAAAGTAGGAAGTCCCGTCCAACTGTTCATACTTGAAAACATTTCTGCAATATGCAAATTCTTAAGAATTAATACCAGTTTTTGCACCTAAGATAACAACATTTGTCATTAGCTTTACAGAGCAATTACTTTTTTCAATATAAGGTCAGGTTGTTCTTAATAGCTTTTATCCCTTAATGAATGAAATCATCCTTTTGTATTTGCTCAGGTTGTCCTTATCAAATGTTAATATTTATTTGATGGTCTGAAACACATTAAAAAAGCAATAACAGAAAAATCTAGAAGCAGGAAAACACTTTTTTCACAACCCTCTAAATAAGCAAATGAATCCAGGTGTCTTTTATAGGTTATTTTAAAGAAACTCCAGATTAGGTAACTGTCTGTTCCACACAAACATCAGAGCAGCTGCTTTCTGACACTGGGTTAAATGTTGCAGTTGCATAGTGATCTAATCCCAAAGGATGCGATTATTCTGAACTAGAAAAGCATCAAAACTGTTCATCCACTCGATTGATTACTAACATCAGCTGCATTAGTCTCACAGCAGCTGTCTACCATTTGACTTGGTGTTCTCCAGCTAGTTATCCCAAACTAAACTATGTGTTGTTCCTCTTGGACACAACATATCGGCCATGAATGGTTATCAGCTTCCAGTGAATTTGTGGGGGAAACCTTAAGTTCGAAATGATGCATGTCAGTCCCCAAACCATGCTGTTCTGCATGCAATGCCCAAGCCGTCATCAGTGCATGCAGAGTTGTCAGGCGCGCTATTGGGATCATATTAGAGGGTTCTCTGTATTTCCGGTCTGACCAGGCCTCTCAGAGGACTGGAAAGACTGCAAAAGGAAAAGAGGAGGCTTCTCTGTATCTTCAGTGACACAGTTCATTAACAGCAGTACCAATATCGCCAACAGATACGCAGCCATCCGCAGCTGCAACACTGGAGATGCAGTGAAACCTGCTGCAGAATTCAACACGCTGCTGAGACTCCAGTCACTGCAGAGGAGAGGGACCACTAAGTCTCCCCGAAAGCACAGCAACAGTCTTACATAACTGCAAACACATCAGAATCTGCTGTTTTACTTGTTATATAGATGGAAAATAGGTGGATATCACAAAGTAATTCAGAAACTGATTTGAGGTGTGCACATCCACCAATAATACAAACTCATTAAAGCCATTGGCTAGTTGTTGTTTTTTTGTTCAAAATAATTTATATTTTTATAAAACTTCTAGCTGTTTTTGCACCATTTGTTTATATGTAAGACTATTAAATATTTTCACAGCTTACATAGACGCTGAAGCAATGTTGAAATACCACCTGAAATGAAAAAAGTAAACATATTTGTATGCTTTAAGGATACAAAAATGTTTGCTTATTTTAGGCTACAAATTTTTTTTTGTTTGTTTTTCTTCCATTTTAACGTTAATTTTGTAATTTCTGCCACTTGCTGCAGCATGTTGTATTTTGATTTGAGGGCTGTAAATACTTATTTTTCATCCAAGAAATACTCAAAATTAAACCAAAAACATCTGCATGTAATTAGCTTTAAGTTCAGAACACAGTTGTTGACATACTTTGCATGTGAAAGATATCAAATGTTACATGATTTTTGGCCCTCCTGGCTCTCCATACATGAGCAGGAGACCCTGAGTTGAGCATACACACAGAGCAGTTGTTCCTCAGAGTTGAGAGTGTGCCTCAAGACGTGAACAAGAAATTATTGTTTGCCTACACGTACATATGCGCTCACATCAGTCTCACTGCACATAGATTCAGTTTTTGAGCAAAACTGGAGGTAAAGCAAAGTGTTAAAACAGCAAAATCCTCCATGGGTGTGATCCAAATTAACTATCAACTTCTATATGCACAAATAAAACAGCATCCAGCACTGATGTGTAAAATAGAGGAGGAGGCTTAGTGGTCCAGCAGCAGTAAACTACGGGTTGTAACGGGACTTCAGCAGCAAATCAAAGTGAATCATCCTGACAGACACCTCCTCTACAATCAAACCGCAGTCTGGTCTTCTTCTCTTGTCCTTTATCTACAAATCTATCAGTTTATCTTTGTGGAGGAGAGGGTGGGATGCTCTGCCAATAGCCGAGTTGCCATCATTCCAGTTTTGATCTGAGAGAGTCACTCAGAGCTCACCATAGTTCTGAGCTCCTGGAAAACCTGATGGTTTACAACAAATCCTGAGCGGGAAAAAACCCTTCCTGTTCCTTTGTCAGCCTACAAGCCAAAACAGAGGGCACAGTTAACCATCAGAGGATGAGGAGAGCGAACGCACCGACCGCCACAGCACCCGTCTGTCCTCGCTTCAAAATGAGGCAGAACAGGAAGGGGAAGGACTTCATAAACAGAGTTTACATCTTTAAATCCTCAGAGACCAAATGCATATTGTAAAAATAAAATAAAATGATATTCATTTAGTTTTACCATGTAATGCTAGATTCACCACAAACCAAAACTGTAAGATTTTAAAGCATTGTGTAGAAATGTCTGAATCTAAGTTGTTTCAGATTTTTTGTTTGTTTCCTGTCATTCAATTAGCTGAAAGATTTATTATTTAAATGCAGATAATTAGTTAAGAATTGGAAACTACCGCATGTCACCTCATGTTTATTAACGTCAATTTCCTGATGTACTTACTAACATATTCAGATGTCAAATTAAATTATTTAAATCAGATGATTGACGTTTGCTTCTGCATATAAAATCCAAAACATGCAATTTGAGTGTCATCCTCAAAGATTAAATCCAAAGGTTTTTCTGATCAGGAAGGATAAAATATATTTCAGAATCTATAATATTTTCACTTAATGGTTTCATAATTTTCCAGAATAAGTTTTATAGATGATCCTTTCAGTTTTTATGACAATAAGATGTCGGCCACCCAAGCTTGCTTCCCATTTGACAGTGAGGTAAAAATCTATTTCTCTTATTTTTTCTGGCATTTATAAAACTAACTAATGTGGATTATTCTAGATTTAAATAATTTAAATGACAGTTTGCGACCATTATTCTTGTAATTTCACAAAATTTTAAAGAACTAGAATATCAACACTAAACTGGATTCAGTTCCATTACAAACAATTAGCATCATAAAAAAAAACATGATGGCCATATTAAAAGATTTTTGAGAGGTATTAATATAAAAACTTACATTTATAATTAAAGTGATACTTGCGATTTAATACACAATAAATATTGTGTTTTGCAATATCACATTTGCTTACACTTATATTGCATGTGACAATTGGCCACACTTGATTTTATTTAGGGATAGCTGGATGAAAAGGGGCTAAACATCAATAAACTCAAAAATATTAAACTTTTTATTTGTAAAACTTCATCTTTTTTCTTCCACTTCACATCTAAAAAAATCAGATGAATAACACTGAAGTTTTGCTTTAATGTGACAAATTGTGGATGAGTTTAAAGGCATTTTAAGTGCATAGATTTAGTTAAAGTGTTTTGCTAGTTAAGTAACTTTAAAGGCTTGTGGCATTTTGAACTACTGCACAAATGGCACCTTTCCAATATGAAAGCATCTCCTCAGCTGTTTATTCACCTCATGTTTCGTCTTGAAGTTGGTTTATCTCTTCATTTCATTAAAATGTTATGTTCGTTAAGTAGTTTTGGAATTGCAGAATAAGATTAATTTATGTAAAAGAGACATTTCTGTCTTCTGCTGCCTCAGCAGTTCGACTAATATTAACCGGTGTGACAAAATACTGCAGTTAAATCCTGAACTGAGATTGACTTTTTCTTTTTTTTTTTTGCATTGCAGTAAGGCGATTTGCAAACTCAAAGCTTATCTGAGCCAAATTCAGAATTTCATGGTGAATCTGCCATTAGACGCAGAAGAAGAACATCAACAGTTTCATATTTGTGCCTGAAAACACGTCAGTCAGGCGGTTGGGTCTACCTGAGAGCAGAGAATTACACCTTTATGACAACATTCAGAAACAGCCAGTCACCATTTTAAAACCACAACATCTTAAGGTAATATTAGTGAGAAACAATATGTATATATAGCACAATATATTAGCTTCTAAAAACAATTACAGCAATCTTACAGAAAATGTAGCTAAACTAAAGGAAAAAAAAAGTGGATAATTCTATCATTTCCAATGTATTTATTAACTTTATTTTGAACCTTTTGCTGTCAAAAATTATCCCCATATTCCTATGTCTTTTATGATTTTTTCATTAAAGAAAATCATAAAACAAATCATCTAAATTAAACGTTTGCAAGATAAACAAAGAGCTACATGCTGCTTGCCAATTTTTACATTAAAATGTTAGCCAACAAATGGATGTTTTCTCTATTTATCTAAGCTACATCTGTGTTTTTAAGCATTAATGGCACAAACAGCAGACACATTTATTGGTCCAAGGGTAATAATGTACAAAAATACTTAGAATAAAACTATCTTTTACTGCAGTAGCATATTTTCAAGTACAACATACGACCTTCAATTTTAGAAAATGTGTTGGTGGGGAAATGAAATGTAAAATAAGATGTTTTAACAGAAGCGTTGTTGAAATTTTAACTAAAAACTCTGTGTGTTTGACAGATGAGACGTAGATTTTGTTGGGTTTTTTTGCGAAAGAAAGTGTTCATATCGGCTTAGTGTGGTGCAAGGGATGAATATATGGAAAAGTAACACACATCCATGATGAAGCATGGTGGAGGATGTGTGATGTTGCGGGCCCTTGAGCGTATATGGCCTCAAAAACATGACATAAAAAATGACAAAGAAGAAAAAACTATTCTTTAAAACATATCCATTGTAACAAGAGAATTATTCTATGACATAGTGAACAGATTGACACCAAAAATACCAAAAGTATTAGATCTGTGTTTTATTAACATTATAAAATAAAATAAAATAGCAACGTCCCCAAAGAAAATGCATCCATTCTACTTTTGTCAATCTTTTGTCTTTTTCTTTATATTAAAACCAAACCAAGTAGGAGTAAAATGCATACATTAAATCTTTCAGTAAATTTTTCTGAAAAATATAATTTGGCTTTTTTCTTAAGGCCATCTAATATTTGTGGCTCTAAACCAGTTTTATGTAACCAGACTCTTTGGATTATGAGGATAATTTGTAAAAAGTTGAAAATGTGAGATTATGCTGCTGCATTAAAAGATAATCTAACTAAATGATTTTTACACATCTTTAACAGGTCTAATAATAAATGTGCAACATACAGAAATAGTATTTAATATTCCTGCTCTCTTCAAGCAGGAACAGGAGGTTTTTTATGAATGAGATCTTTTAATTGGCTCTTCAGAGTTTCCTATTTTTTATTTTCCTAGAATTGTTTTTGAAGTTAAGAGCAAATATTCAGTATTAATGAATAAACAGAGGAAAACTTCCGCTCTGATCCAGCTCCACACCGCAGCATCCCTGCATCACTCTTTATTCAATCTGTCCTCTCTGCAGTGCACAGTCATGGGTCCCCGGCGCGCATGCGCACCATTACACCTTACCAATCAATACATTTGGCCCGCACTGGGCCACGTTATGAATTACAGCAATGCAAACATCATCATCATCATCTTTAATCCTGGGGGTGTGCAGGTCTCACTTGGATCTAAATCCCTGATTATTCATTTCACTTCAATTGACCCGACACGTTTCCCACAAAACACTAAACGCTATAAGAGGCAGTCCGGGCCAAAACCGGTCCGGATCGGGCCTACCTGGCGCACCGTCCGCTCCTTTTCCGCCTTTTGGGAATCTTCATCTGGGATTTTACTTCGGCACAAAACGTTCTGGTCCAGAAAACCCACCGTTCCTCTAAGGAGGGGTCGAGGTCTGGGCCTCAGACTCCCACAAGACTAAATCACCATTTATTTCTCCTCACACAGGCGGGCGACCAACCCGGACCGGGCCCGTCCAACAAGCCAGGCGTCCCGCTCCAAGTCCGGAACCAACAGAGTCCACAAACAAACCGCAGGTTCTGCTTTCGTCCGGGACTCATCCGATGCTGCTGCAGCTGAAAATGATGCTGAGGTTGTGGAGGGAGAGGAGGAGGAGGAAGATGAGGAGGAGGAGGGGGAGGGAAAGGGCGGAGGATGATGCGAAGTGGTTCCTTCCTCCTGTTGGACCGGATCCGAAAGGCAATTCACAAGAAAAGCCGAACCGGAGAACCGGAACCAGCGGACCCTGGACGGGCTGTCGGGGCGGCGAGTGTCTGTACGGATCTCCGGCTCTAGCCTGTTTGTCCGCACTGCAGCTCTGCCTCCAGCAGCGTCAAACAGCCACAGCGACCACAACATCCGGCGGGCTCTTTCAAAATAAAACTCCCTCTGATCGACGCAGCCATCACAACGTAAAGGTTGATCAATCCATCGAAACTCAAATACTGAAGTTTAGTTTTTGCTCTGGGCTCCAAAATTTAAACAAAATTTTCATTAAATAAATTTTAAAAATCCCTATTTTATAATGATAATGATAATAATAATAATAATAATAATAATAATAATAATAATAATAATAATTATTATTATTATTATTATTATTATTATTATTTATTTATTTATTTATTTATTTATTTATTTATTTATTTACTTATTTTTTTTTTCCAATTAGGTATTTCTTAATAAAACCTGTATTCCATTTAAACATAAAAAGAGCGTCGGACTTCTGCCTTTGTAAAAGGAAAACAGACAATTTCATCAATTATTTTCAAATTTGTCGGCCAAATTTTTTAACATTTTTGGATTGTGGTAAGGTGCCGATCAAAATCACTTTAAGGGCCACAAATGGCCACACTGTGTTTGGACATGCCTGACTAAACTGATTAAAAAGATAAATAAACATGATACTGTCAAGCCCTTAGTGCAAAATTATTCCCTGTGAGCGTTTTTTTTTTTTTTTTTTTTTTTTTTTTTAACAAAATGTATTGCTCCAACATAAAACTTTAATGAATTTTATTGGGATTGCATATAATATATCAACTAATTGTAAAAATGTAAAAAAAAATAATACATGGTTTTGATTTTTAAAAACAAATCTGAACTTTTTGGTCATTTATAAAAAAACTGATTTGTGGATATAATTCTCATTTGTCAGATAAAGGGCACCTTTTGAAAATAACCTATAAGCTGGTATTAAGCATACTTTTCATTTAACCTATATTTCTATAGCTGGTAAAAAAAATACATATAAAAATACAATTTATTTTAAGTCATATTTAACATATAGGCTACATAATATTTTAGCCAACTGAAGTAAGCATTGATTATTCTGTGAAATGGTAGCATGTGCCTGTAAAACGCATAATATTTAATATTAATATTTAGTTAGACCAGGAAGCCTGCAGATGGTTAAAAATACAGCAGCAAACTTGGAACAAACCTGATCCTTACCACACGCTTTCAGTTGATTTAAAAAAAATCTTCCTTCAAATATAAATTTTTTCATCTGATCCTCACTAATATCGACTTACAATTACCTGGGAAGCAATGAGAGCAGCTATATTTCAAATAGTAGATATGGATTTCATGGCTCGGATTGCTCCTGTTCTTCTGAGATGACAGATACTTCACAAACACTAAACTAAAAAGGCGCAGCATTCGTTCCATGCAAAGTGGTCTTTCTTGTACATATTAATTTCCTTCTAAATTAAGGTCCAGTTTGGAAAATTCTTCAATGAGTTGTCAAAACAAACACTGGACAGATGATACATTACTAAATGCCAAGCAAGCCTCCAGTTTCTTTGCCTCAAATGATGCAGAGTTTGCACTTTCACAGTGAAAACACAGTTTACAAGCACAATCACAAAAAACAGAAATGTTCAAAGTAAATTAGGCTGCTACCACTAGCAGCCTAAGATAAGATATGTCCTATCTTTACACATATTGAAAATACTCAATATTTTGTAGCACCATCTTTCTTTGCAACTGCAGCAACAAATTGCCTTGCAAGTTTCTCCAACAGCTGCAGAGAGTCTACAATTCTGGCTGGTTCTTCTTGAAAAACAACTTAAGAGCATCAATAGACAACCAAAAAACTTTCAATACGCTTCACTTCCTTTCAGCGATGGTTTTCCTCCATAAAGGCACAAAATAACACCTTTTTAGAGAGAATAATTAATCTAACTATGGAAAGAAGCCAGAGAACACACAGATGCAAACTAAATGCAGAAAAAAACCAACGATTCTCACCCAGGACTGCGGAGTCAATTTGTAATTGTGTGAGCAGATAAGATAAGATAAGATAAGATAAGATAAGATAAGATAAGATAAGATAAGATAAGATAAGATAAGATAAGATTTTAAGGACGAAAATGACAATAATACATATAAGTAACAGAAATAAAATCAGCCAAAATATTTTTTTTCCAAGTCAGTTTCTTTCAATAAAAAGAATATATAAAACTGTAACAAAAACTGCAGGTGTGTGTGTCTGTGTCTGGTGAATTTTGATTAAAACATGTTTGTGTTTCATTCAGTGGATAGAAAATTCAGAAATTTAATTCAAGTAAAAGTAACCATATTTCATATTAAAATAACTCAAGTAAAAGTAAATGGTTCAGCGTAGTAAAAATACTCCTAAATGTAATTTTTTTCTCCAAAAATTACTCAAGCAAATTTGTCTGAATGGATGTAACTATTTATGAAAATCTGACTATTAGTTATAAGAGAACATTATTCTACACTTAAGACATTTATTTCACCCGTCTGCATTAAATACAATTACATAAATCAGTGTAAATGCAACAATGACTTTTCTCAGCCGCTGGGTGAGGCATGAGAGTCTCCAATGTCCCACCCTGATTTAACCTCCTGAACGCCTCCTCCTGTTTGGGCCCGTTGTAACAAGGTTTATTATCGTTAGTCTGCTGGTTCATATTTTATTTCACTAAAATAGATTCGTCTCTCTACACAATGCTGAATAAATGGTGCTCTCTTCCCCCTGGATCCATTCAGCCTGTGGCCTCACACACACACACCTACACACACACACATTCCGGTTTCACTTTTTTTTTTTTAGGTTCCGGTTCAGTTCAACCAGCTGTTTCTTTTAACTCTTGGCTGATTTATCGCCCTACCTGAATGTTGCTATCCGTCCGGAGAACCGAGCATCTTCCACTCCCTTCGCTCCATCTCTACAGCATCAGCACCGCACGCTTCCTCGGCGTCCCTGTGTTCACAGCTGTAGCTCTAACGCGCCCCCTGCTGGAGGATTGCTTCCACTGGAACTCTACTTATTACAGGCCATCATGTTCACAAAATATGTGTGCATTTTTTTTTTATAGCTCTTTTATTTTATTGTGTTGAAATGTACATGTTATCATTAACTATATTGTCTTCCCCAACTCTGGGATAAATAAAGTAGATCTTATACATTTATTTTTTTTTCAAATAATTCAAAATTGCAACTTCATAATTGACTCAAATGTGAATTTTGGCAAAGACATGACTGTCTCAACTCGACCTGTCACAATAAGCAATAAATAAGTTGATTGTATTATACATTAAAACAAGCTTGATGATTTCCTTATGCGTGATTTATTAACATTTCTTCCAAAATCTTCAGTATGGTACTTTGGTCTCAAATAGCTCTTTTTTTAAATCACAGTTTTGTTTACCCTTTTGTTCATAATTAATTTTAATTATTTATCTTGTGTTGTTTATTTATTTTGGATATTTAAAATGTCTTCCAGTTCCTTTGTTAAATGTTTATTATAGCCTAGAATGTGTTCTTACATTATTATACTTTATCATAATGTTATTTGAAAATAATGTTTTTATCATGGCAGGTCCATTCACAATTGTGAACCACAATAATGAGTTAGATGAATCTTTAATATTAATAGATTTTGTCATGAGAAGTGGCAATGGTTAGTTCAACAATTCTTGTCACTCAAAACGTACATCACAAATGTCTTCATGAGATTCTGTTAATGTTTGTGTTTCATACATTCAAGTTTTAAAAATGACTAAACACAAGCAATAAAATAAATAAATAAATAAATAAATAAATGTTTTTTTCCGTTTGAAAATACTTTTCGGGTTCAAATTTCTAAATGTTTAATTTTTTTTAACAGATTATAGCTCCAATTTCTTATGATATAAATTCACTTATTTTCAAAATTGACTTAACAGAAGCGAAGATTAGAATAAATGAGATTTTTTTTTTCAATTGATCAATATTTTTTTCTCGTTTCAAAATTATTTTTTTAATTTGAAATTATTTTTTATTCGTTTCAATTCTATGGTCCAAGCTGCATGTATTTTCGCGTGGTGTTCCTCTTCTGGTCCACTGGGTGGCGCTACAGACACCTGGAAGAAACTATTAAGCGGCGAGGAAGGTCCAACATGGCGATGCAGGTTCAGTTGAGTTGTTTGGAGAATTTTCCCGCACACATCAGTCCTCTGGATGTTCTGGCCCTGGAACCAGACCTGGAATCTGTTTTCCAACATGATACCAACCGGCCGACCGTCCTTTTCACCCCGAACCAGCCTCAGCTCTGTGGCAGGACGGGCATTTTACTGCAAGTTCACCCGACCACCATGGAGGAGATTAGCTGCCTAACTGCCGACAGCGAGTCCGGGCTCCGTGTCCGCTTCTTCACCAGCCAGTATTTCCTGAAACACTATCGGTTCCAGCGGTGTTCACGCGCCGGAACGGTCAGGCCTCTGGAGCCGGTCAGCCTGGACAGGGTGGTGCTCGGAGCCCGCAGCAGGCAGAGCCTGCTCTGGGCAGGAGGGCAGCAGTTCACCGGTGGACTGCTGGAGCTCTGTCACCTGGGAAAAGAGCCGCTGGCCCGGCAAGGAGACCCGCTTCTCCTGTCCCACCATCCTCTGTTTGGAGACGACACGGGCCAGGTGAGACTGTGCTTTGATCACTACATCAAGACGTTTATAAATGTAGCCTACATTTGTATTTAGCTCCTTTATTTATCCATGCATCTGTAGTCTGTACCATTTATTCTTGCAGAGTTAGATTTATTATTTCCTCCATAATATCCTTTTATTGTTATTTATTAAGTGCCATATTATACACTGTTTCCAGGATCATCTTCAATGATGCAATAGTGTTTGTCTAACACATGTAGCTGAAGCAAAAATACATAATTTCTGGTTGTAAAGTGACAGAATGCAGTTTCAATGTGAAATGTGCGATAGGAGATAAATGCATTGGCCCTAATAAATTTAGGGAATTTCTACCAAATTCTCTAATTTAATGCCTAACTTTTTGCCAAAAAATGTGAAAATTTATGAGCTCCAAAAGTCAAAATTTGCAAGAAAAAAAAAACTCAGAAATTGACCTTAAGCTCAGAAATCTTCAAGAAAAACACATGAAACTTTCTGAGAATCAAAAGTTTAAGATTTTTGACTTTTGAAACTCAGAAAGTTTACAAAACTCAAAAATATTCGACTTAACAAGCACAGAATATTTCTGGGATTAAATTAAAAAAATCAAGAAATGTTGAGATTAATTTCAGACATTTTCTAGAAAACAACTTGGAATATTTTTCACATTAATCTCATTTTTTCTGGGGAGCTTTTTGGTAGAAATTTACTCCTTAATGTTTACAAATGCCCTACTATGACATTGTTCAAGTAAACCATCTTCCAGTGTTTCACTCATCTGAAGTATTTTCTGCTCTGTGTTTTGCAAGGTGCAACAGCGCCTCCTGGATCTCCTGGTGCTGGAATGCAGTCCAGTGAAGCAGGGGAGGATCACGGCCAACACCTCTCTGGTCCTGACTGACTGCTGGGACTGCGCGGACCCTCCAGGCCCGTCGTTGTCCTACAAATCTCTCGGACTGAGCGTGTCAGACTTCGCTCATTATGCCGACAGCCTTGGCGGGTCTCGGTCTCTCCTGGACAGCTGGAGTAGTCTGGGCTCTGGGCTGCCGGACGTCCTGCAGGCCTTGGAGTGCAGGTTAGACGTGCGCGTGGTGGACACTCAGCAATGGTGCTGGGTCAAAGGCCAGCGAGGAACATTTGTGGACACAGACGGCTGCGTGTTCCTGAGCAAGCGGCTGCTTCTGAGGCTGGGGTTGTTCAACCATGAGTGGGTGAGGTTATCCAGGTTTGCAGGGGGCGGCAGAGGGCCAGGGAAAGAGGTCGATGTCAGAGCTGGCCCCTGCAGAGAGCGCCTGGTCTTTGCAGTAGTGGTGGATCTGAGTCCAGAACTGACGATCCATGAGGATGTGGGTTTCATCTCAGCGACTCTGTGGTTCAATATGACTGAAGGAGAAACGCTTCCTGTGAAGAGCTGCTCGCTAAGGATGAAGGTGCATTTAAAACACACTTTAAGCTGCGCAGTAAGAATATGTTCAAACTGCAGGTCTTAATTCTGAAAATTTTGTTGTATATTTCATATTTTTGTGGAACATTCTTAGGCAAAGGTTTAAGTGGCAAACAGACATTTTTATTACATTTTGTAACTTGAGGCTTTAACTAGCTGCTAATAAACACTTGCTAGTTAGTTAGCTAGCTTTTTTTTTACATCAATAAATATAAATTTGTCTTCACCACTAGCACACTTCTGTTGCTTATCCATACAAAGCCAAAACATTTTGTACTGCTATAAAACATGCTATTTTCTCATGTACATTTACTTCATAATACAGGCCTTAAATTTGATTCTTAAAGGTTTTAAAAAGTCTTAAGACCATTATGCAGACACCCTGACTAAACATTCAACCATTTCCAGTTAAATTAAAGGACATTTGTCTTATTTAGATCTTTGTTTGATGAGCTGATATTTGCTCTGTTGCATCAGAGGTGGAAATCGGCTCTTGAAGATCTCAGGCAGCGCTCTGACAGTTACTGCCGCTCAGCTTCTCTGCCGTTTGCCACCGAGCTTCACATCCAGCCGGTCAGCTCTCCGCAGCACAGCAACCTCAGCTTCCCCGACAACCTGCTGGCCGAGCATTTCTCCACACCACGGTGGGTTGCTGCAGGTCTGCCTGTCCAAACGCCTCCTCTTAATGTAATCTGATTAACTGTGTGGGAAAGAACCAGGAAGGCATTTTCAAGAGAAACGACTTCACTGTGAAGCAGAAAGTTCTCTGTTTCTCTTCTCTAACCAGTTTGTTGTTTCGCAGCGTGATTTCACAGGGAGACATCCTGACCGTTCCTGCTAAAAACCACCCAGAGCTGCTGGAAAACAACACGGATGGGATTCGCAGGTACAGCGCACCTGTCTGCATGTTTGCAGTTAAAGCAAAAAAAGAACAAAAAAACTCCCACTTTCCATCAAAAAAAATAAATAGATAAAATTATCAGGTCTTTATTAGGTTCATTCAGTTAAATCTGACCTCAATTTTACAAAACACACATAGCAGATCACAATATTTTACGGTGTTATAGTTAAAACAATAAAAACAATGACTAAAAAACATTAACGACTTAATTATTATGTAACTGTATGTCTGTGATTGCATTTCAAAGCATTCATTGCCCCACAAACACAAATATTGTTTTTGTAAATTTAAAGAATTCACTTGAAGAAGTGAGACTGATGTCACTAAGCTGCACAAAGAAACTACATGTAGTCATATTTTTGAATTTAGTGGTGTATTTTGATGTTAAACAGTGGAGAAAATAGTAAAAATAAAATTTACAATAATACCGTTTGTTTTATAAAAACAAAAAAAAACACACCATTAAAATTTATTGAGACAACAATCTAAAATTTTTTAGAAGTTTTTCACAATCAACAATACAATAAATGTAATTGTGGGCCATCATGAAGCCCAAAATGTAAAAGCTGTGCATAGAAATTAACAACTCTGAAATTTAAAAGATCTGGAGGAAATCCAGGTGTGCATCAAAATCACGGCTGCAGTGTTTGGTAACCTGGTCCAGAGTTACTGGAATCGTAAACAAATGTTTTCATACCAAATATTAACTAATGTCAATTCGGGATGTTTCAGTTCAGGCAGATGCAATTTTGCAATAATAATTTGTGCTGACACGTTCTCTTCAAATAGAAAACAACCCTTTCAAACAAATCACCAGCTGTTTTTCCCATACAAATATGCACAAAACTGTCAATTTTCCACTGATGTCGAAAAAACACAATTTTACAATCGGCATGTTTTCATTAAATAAGAAACATAAATAAAACCACACATGAATGAGCTTGTTCATGCAATAAGACATGCCGCATCATGGTCCGCCAACCACTTCCTTTTGTTTTTGTCTTTCTGGTTTGCACCAGTGGAAACGTCGAAAAGAAAACCCCCAAAAACATTCCAGCGCCAAAACTTTTTAGCGAGAAAGAGAGTTGTCCTTCGAAAATGGCGTTTCCACTAAGCAAATTTATTTTCAGATTGTTGATGGAAAAGCAGCTACTATCCTGAAGTCTTTTTCTGATCGTATTTGTGCTTTGACTTCTGCCAGGTGTCCGGTTCTGTACTTTAAAGTTCGGAAGGTTCTTCCATCAGCTCCGGGAGGAGGAGAAGCTCTTCTGGCCGATGTGGCTCACACCTCACTCTACATGGTGAACATCTGCTTCTATTTAGTGTCCGAACACAGAAACGATGTGAACCACGGCTCCAAAAACAGCATTAGCAAACCCACAGAAAATGATGCAAGATATGTGAAAAAACATTGACTGTGAAGTGATTTTAACTGGTATTTTATAATAATGATTGAAAAACTGATTAATAAATAGGTGCAAATTTAGGATTAAGATTTTTTTTTTTTACTTTATTTTGAAAAAATGCTGCTATGCAACACTGCAAAATCTAGTTTCTATTGCATATATCTTGAAGTAAGACCATATTAAATTACAAGTAACTTCTGAGTAAGATACAGGAGCTTGTTTTATGACTATAATTCCTTAATATTGTTGAAAAAGTATTCGTTCCACTAGATTATCATTTTATAAGTGAAATAATCTGCCAATGAAACTTGTACTTTTTAATCAATATAAAATAATTATTCACTTAAAACAAGCTCCTTAATTTTTCTGAAAAGTTACTTGTGAAGTAGTTCTGTCTTATTTTGATATTTTCACTAGAAACTAGACGAAATATATTTGGTAAGAGTTTGTGTTTATGCAGTGAGCACAACTTTCTGTGCTTTTCCTTGCAGTTGGTGTACATACCTCCTATTGAAGCGAGGTCTGAAACTGCACTTTGCAGACGATTATTCATTTGGTGTCGGTGGTAATAAATGTGCTTTAAATGCATTAATAGGGAACCTTCACCAACAGCCCTGTTCCCTGCTGCTGTGTGGATGAAGAGTCTCTGTGGAGCAGCCTGGCTCCTTCCGGCCTCAACAAGACCGTCGACCTCCTCAGGGACCTCATCCTGCCTCACCTGCAGCACAGGTAACCACTGATTGAAAATGCTTAAAAAGTGCTTGACAATAGGCTTTGAACTATGTAAATAATAAGGCTTTTATATTTGTTGGCTCTTCAGGAGGAACTATGACTAATCGGTGTTAATTAATTTGGTTATAGACAGTCTCTGTCTGCTTGCACCGTACTCCTCCACGGTCCTGCAGGCAGCGGAAAGATGACTGTGGTCAGAGCGGCGAGTCGCAGACTCAACCTCCACCTGCTGAAGGTGCAGTTCAATGTCTGATTTCATGGTTTTGTTGATTTCCTTTTGATTTTTTTGCTATTAAAGTTTGTGATTTTGTTGGGCTGCCTTAGAAAATCTGGCAAGGAATTTCTCAGATTTGACACAAACATATTTCTTTTATTATTTAAAGAACTTAAATAATATCAGTCTCGGACTGTGAAAATAAATTATTTAGATTTTCAGTTCAAAACATATGAATATTTAACAACACTGCAGGTGTGTGTCTGTGTGGTGAATTTTTGGTTAAAACATGTTTGTTCTTCATTCAGTGGGTAGAAAATTCAGACGTTTTACTCAGTTAATAAAATAAAATGACTCAAGTCAATACTCAAAAGTAATTTTTTTCAAAAAAGTTACTGAAGTAAATGTAATTAAATATAACAAGTAATTAGTCCAGCTCTGCTTAAACCCAATGTTTTTGACCAGTTCTTCAGAAAATGTTCAATAAACTCACAATTACAAACGTAAAAAGAACAAATTTGTTTATCTCTAATGAAATAAAATAAAATCTTTATTTTTTTCAAACAGGCAAAAGACTTAAACTTGAATAATTTATAAATTGTTTTTTTGTGTTGGTAGCACTGTTGCCTTGCAGCAAGAAGGTTTTGGGTTCGATTCTTGGCCCGGGGTCTTTCTGCACGGAGTGTGCATGTTTTCCCTGTGTGTGTGTGGGTTCTCTCCGGGTTCTCAGGCTTCCTCCCACAGTCCAGAAACACGACTGTCAGGTTAATTGGTCTCTCTAAATTCTCCCTAGGTGTGAGTGTGTGTGTGCGCATGGTTGGTTATCCTGTACTTCTAGTTTTTACAAATTATATTTGTTGTTTTTGTGAATTTATGCAAAACAAAATGTAGCGTGGGTGTGTTCTTCTGCTTAAAGAAGTCATTTGTTGTGTGTGTGTGTGTGTGTGTGCGTGTGTGTGTGTGTGTAGGTGAACTGTGTGACTGTGTGTGCAGACACTCCTGCAGCTGCAGAAGTGAAGCTGTCGTCGGTGTTCCAGCGAGCCAACGCGCTGCAGCCGTGCATCCTGCTGCTCAGAAACCTGCAGCTCCTGCTTAAAACTCCAGGAGCTGCTGAAGACGATGGCCGGGTCAAGACGGTTCTGTGCCAGCTGCTCGGCAGCGCCCCCGCCAGGTCAGTGGCTTAAACATGACGATTTTATTGGGGGAAAAAAGCGGTTTAAGGTTTCGCCTCCGAGCCTCATAACTGCTTAAAAATAAAAAAAAATACCAACAAAGTTCGAAAACTGTGGATAAAACCAAAAAGGCAGCATTAAAGATATTTAAAACAAAAATCTAATCAATAGTCATCAATGTCGTGATACGTTTTTCATCCATATCCGTTGAATGGATGCAGACAGACGTCAGGATGAACAGAGTTCACGTGTTGTTGTCTGTGTTTCTGTGTCAGTGTGGTGGTTGTGGCCACGGTTTGCAGAGCTCGGGATCTCTCCACGGGCATCATAGGGGCATTTGTCCACCAGGTGGCGATGGAGAGCCCCACAGAGGAGCAGCGGCTCGCCATGTTGGTAGGTCTGAGCCAAGAGCTTCATCTGGGGAGAGACGTCAACCTGGAGCGACTGTCCAAGCTAACCGCAGTAAGCATTGACCTTCATGTCTCAAATCTGACCTGTGAGTTATTTGGTTTTAGTAAGATTTCTAAATTAAGGAGAAAACTCTCTTTATTTTATTTTATTTTTTGTAAACTGAAGTCTTTTCTGTGGAAACAGAGAGGTTGCTGGGTGTAGTTAGTAGGGAATTGAAAAGCCAGACATAGATTTTTAAATGGTTTGAGGGGATAATACATTAATGTTAATAATTCTGGGTGGTCAGATTGCTGCAAACACAAGTTTTAACAGGGATTTCACTCTAGATTTTCTCATCTTCTCAGAGTTTTGTGCTGGGAGATCTGAGCGCTCTTCTGACTGAAGCTGGAAGAGTTGCCTGCAGGAGGCTGATCCACACCTGGTGAGACTGAAGCAGATTAATGATGGTGGATTTTATTTGATTTAGTTGGACGCTGTTCAAAGTGTTGGTGCTTGTTCAGTGGTGGCCGGCTGCAGGAGGACTTGTGCTCCAGCGGAGTGACCATCATGAACCAGGACTTCTGCTGCGCCCTGGAGACGCTGCAGAGCGCCCAGTCCAAAGCCATCGGAGCCCCAAAGGTGACGCCGTGCGCCTCAGCAGAGCTGTTTTCATTATTCTGAAGCCCACTGAGCTTTAAGTCCCTCCTGTTTTTCCACAAAACTGCAAAATTTATACAAAATCAACCAATCTCCACATTGTTTTCTGACTGTACTGCAAATTTTATCAAAGTTGTGTTTAAGTGACTGCAGCCTCAGCCTTACTCGATGCCAAATCGTAGTCCGTAACAAAAAGTCACATTTAACATCAGTCATTAGCACAAATGTTGTAAAAATTCCTTATAAACATTTCTAAATTGGTGCAACAAAATCCTTGACTTTGATCACAAAAGCATTAAATCAATCATAAAATCCCGAAGAAACAGCTATTTGTTGACATTTTAACAGTTTAATTGGTTTTGTCAACACATTCTAGCACAACCGCCCCTTTAAGAGCATTAAAATTTTGGATTTGGCCCAAAATGAGCTCAATCTGACAGACTCCATAACTCTGAACGAACAGATCCCTAATGTGTCCTGGGAGGACGTTGGAGGGTTGGAGCATGTGAAGAGGGAAATCCTGGACACTGTGCAGCTTCCTCTGCAGCGTCCCGAGCTCCTGTCTTTGGGCCTGAACCGAACCGGGGTCCTGCTGTACGGACCACCCGGTACAGGAAAGACCCTGCTGGCCAAGGCTGTGGCCACCGAATGCGCCATGACCTTCCTCAGGTGGGTTTGTTTCACGAACCAGGTGTGCACTTCCTCTTTTTATTTCTTTAAATGCTGTTTAATTGTTTCTAAAGCTGCGGTTCTTTTCTGTTTCAGTGTCAAAGGTCCAGAGCTCATCAACATGTATGTGGGTCAGAGTGAAGAAAACATCCGAGAAGGTTTGTGTCTCAACTGTTCCCGTCACAGAAAGTCAATTATTTAAAACAAGCTGGATAATTTACATTTGCATGATTTATTATTTTATTCTTTTATCTCTTTCTACTGGTCTGCTGATTTGGTCTCAACCATTTTTTTGAAGAACAATTTTGTTTACAGAGACTTTATGTTTTATTGTTTATTTATTTTGGATATTCAAAATGTCGTAAAATAAGATTTGAAGGTTTTTTTTTTATGTTTTGGCATTATTACGCCATTCATACCATGATAATACTTGAAAATTGTTTCAAACAGCAATATTATTGTTTATTGCAATGACTTCTGGGACAATTTCTCAGCAAAATGGGTGATCATGACAGGCCTCGCCTCAGCACCTTATATCTTGTATTTATTGACAAAATTTGTTTCATTTTAACCTTTGTTTATTTTTTCAAGACAAATTCCTCATTATCCAGGAACGACATCTGAAAAAACAACAAAAATGTTATTGTGCGTTGCTACCAACTAAATAAAATTTAGACATTTCTTTTGGAAGATCTTGATGGTTGAAGGGAATATTTGTCGAGAAGGAAGAAATACTTTGTATTCCGGTTTTGACAATAATTTCATGTGCGTCTGTTTGACTTATCAGAAGAATCATTGTTTTTATCTGTTTAAGACAAGAAAGTGGGCTGCGTATCTTTTCCAAATGAGAGAAACAATCCAGGAGACATTCTCAGGCCCAAAGACCTTTTTTTATATCCAAATGTTTTAAAATGATTTTTCTGCTTTGTATTTATTTGTTTCACATTTTAAAGACTTCAAAGTTGTCTGGTTAATAAGTATATTTAATTCGTAGACACTGTTTTTGCAGTTTTATGTGATCTTGAGGTATCATCCTGTGGTTTGTTTGTGGTCAGTTTTCCACAAAGCGCGCTTGGCTGCTCCCTGCGTCGTCTTCTTTGACGAGCTGGACTCTCTGGCGCCCAACAGGGGGCGCAGTGGAGACTCTGGAGGAGTGATGGACAGGTGAGTCTTTCTAGCACCTTCTCTCCGTGTTCTGCTTCATGACATAAATAAATCTGGTCTTCTGTCCTCTGCTCAGAGTCGTGTCTCAGCTGCTGGCTGAACTCGACTCGCTGCAATCGTCTGCCGGAGTTTTTGTGATCGGAGCCACGAACCGTCCGGATCTGCTGGACCAGTCGCTGCTCAGACCCGGAAGGTTGGAAAGAAATAAACAAAATAAGCGATGGCGGTGTTCATAATGACAAAACATATTGAGATTAAATGATTAATCGATTATTGAAACAATCGTCAACTAATTCAGCAATCGATTAGTCGCTAACTGGAACACACAGACTCAAACGAAAGGCATTTTGCTTAAAATAAAAAACAATATTCAGAGCAGCAACTCAACCGAAACTGTACAATATATGAAGAGAGATTTGCATTTAAGATGAAAACGTTTTACCAAAAACTCCTCAAGTGGCCCAGTTCAAATTTACTAAAGCAATGATGCATTTCAAAAAGGAACTGAATTATTTATTTATTTGCATCTTTTACTTGATTCTAAAATTGTATTAAAAAGGCTGGGGTGGTAAAATGAAAAATATGTAGAATTTTCCTTTTTTTAATGTCATTAATCAGATAAAAGACAAATTTCAGAAAACCATTTACCTTGGATGCAAAATGTGTAAAGTTTTTATACGTCTTTGACCGAATTACTGCTTTGAATATGTTGACCTTTTGGGGTCTGTTTGCCTCAGTTAATTAATTTATCACTAATTAATTAGCTGACAATTGTGTCAATATTCTGTTTTTCGTGATTAATTGTGTCAACCCTGAAACATGTGGATGTTGCTAATGCTAATTCAGCAGACTTTAACACTCGGGTGATTTTATTTTTTTTTCATCAAAACTTTCATATTTTGTTAATTGTAACTGCTTTTTTTTGTTGCAAAAGCAATAAAAGGGTAAACAATCCAAGGGGGTGAATACTTTTTTCATGCAGAGATGAAGTCTGAACTTCTCTTCTCTCTCTGCAGGTTTGATAAACTGGTGTACGTTGGGATCAATGAGGACCGCGCCTCCCAGCTGCAGGTTCTCCAGGCCATCCTCAGAAAGTAAGAGCAGAACTCTGAAGGCAAGAGGAAAATAAATGTCTTTATCTGCAACATCAGTTTCTCTGTGCTGTACGGCGACATTTTAGGGCCATCGGAGGTAAAAAAAAAATTTTTTTAAAAGAGAGAAAAAGGACATTTCTGAGTTTAAAAAGGTTAAAATGTGATTGAAAAAAAACTGAAATTTTTACATTAATCTCAGAATAATTTTAGAAAAAAACAAAAAACATTCTGAAGTTCACAGAAACTCAGAAAAAAACCTTTTGGTGGAAATCTACTCTTTTTTATTTATTTTAGGAGATTTATTGTCATTGTACAGTATTTTCTCTACCTTCGTATCGATGTAATTTTTGGTTCTTTAAGCTAAAATAATAATAATAATAATAAATAAAAAAAACCCAGATCTCCCAGTTTGAGTTGAAGTGTCTTCACTGTGTGTTTAGGTTCCAGTTGGATCCGGCTGTGAATCTGCAGGATGTGGTGGATCGCTGCCCGACTCACATGACCGGCGCCGACCTGTACGCTCTGTGCTCAGACGCCATGACGGCGGCCATCAAGAGAAAAATCCTGCAGATCAACAACGGTAAGAACAAAAACATGGCTTTAAAATGTTCTGTAAAGCCACTCCTTCATGCCATTTTTTAAGGTAAGAGCTACACCAACAATAACTATGTATTTTGTTTTTTTTTCCTTTCTGATGTCCACATTTTCTTTGCCTGTGTCCACTCTTTGTTGGTCAACATCAGCAGTTATTCCCTAATAATCTGTAATCTCGCCGTTCCGTCCTCCAGGTCTGGATTCAGAGGACTCTCCTGTCCTCCTCTCTGCAGAGGATTTCTCTTCTGCTCTGAAAGACTTTAAACCTTCTGTGTCCGAAGCGGAGCTGCTGCGGTACCGAAGCATTCACCAGGAACTCTCTGGACAGTAGAAAACCTCTGTGAGGCGTTTCATCAGGTTTAGCTGCTAAATGTAACAATAAGACAACGAGCGAGTTCTGAGTTGGCGATTTTCACCGCTTTTATTTTTCTAACCTGTGAATGACATAAAGACAGAAGAACAAGCTAATAAATCAGTGAAAAGACTTTAAATACCTACTGTGGTTATCTCTTCTTTTTATTCTTATTTTCTGAATGACTTTGACATGAATAAGATTTCCATTAAAATTTCAAATTCAGAGAAATATTTACATTTTTGGAAGTGTGAGGGAAAAATACACAAAGGAAAAGTTTTCGTTATGACAACTTGACATTAACCAAGAAATTATGATCTCACATAAATCTGTTATCAAAGTATTACTGATTAAACTTTAGCGTTAATAACAAAGTTTAATCAGTAATAATTTCATAATTTCTTGGTTAATGTCAAGTTGTCATAAAATTATTTTGAATTATGGGAATTAAAAGTGTCATGATTTACAGAATGACACTTTATGACAAGTCATAAATATTCATGTTTATTACAGTCTTATTCACAACCCGTTAAATAAAGTGTTATCTTCATTTTTAGCAAAGATTCTTTAAGGTCTTAAAAATGTTCTGTATTCTGCAGAAAAGTTAGACTCACAACGATTTGTAATACGAACAAAACTGATAATTTATTACAAAATATAACATCCGTCGTCAAGAAAATACCAAACTTCACAGTTGAGCGAAACTCCACTCTAATTACAAAAATATGCAATTCAGACAGTGTCCTTCTTAAAAAGAAAACACAGGAATAATGGCATTTTTCTTTTAAACGTCACTATGGAGCAAAAATAACGCAGCTGCAAATCTTCAACATGACACAAAATACCAGAAAGTTACAAGATTTGTACCAATTTTAAAGTAAAACTTTGTACAAACTGTGAAGGGTGACTTTCAAAAACAAAACCACAAAAACATTTGTTTTGTACAAAACCAGACTGCAACAGTATCAAGTCACGCATCACAGCAACATGAAATTAATGTGCACATCTGTAACAACCCGTAAATTACATTCAAAATGTACAGAAAGATGCAGTTAAATTCTTTAAATTTTCGGACTTTTGGAAAGTCCCTCAGAAGCAAAAATCAAATACTTCTAACTTTAAAAAACAAAAACAATTCAAGATTTGTTTTCAATGGCCTTAATACTAACTTGTCGTAATCGCAGAAAGAGGCATTTCTCTTTCAAGATAAAGTTTAAGTGACGGAATGAGCTCTCATGCGTCGGAGTGTTGGCTCTTAAAAGAGCCTTTGTTTAGCGGATGTCTGAGGGATGCAGTTCACTTCTTGGCTGCTGCCTTCTTGACTTTGGGCTTCGCGCTCTTCTTCGCTGGAGCTTTCTTGGCTGCTGCCTTCGTAGGGCTCTTAGTGGCCTTCTTGGCCACCTTCTTAGGGCTCTTCGCTGCCTTCTTGATGGCTGCTGGCTTCTTGGCCTTCTTAGGCGACTTCTTGGCAGCAGCAGCAGTAACAGGTTTCTTGGCTGCTACTTTCTTGGGCTTGTTGGCCGCTGCGGGTTTCTTAGCTTTAGCTGCGGGTTTCTTAGCTTTAGCTGCGGGCTTGTTAGCTTTAGCCGCGGGCTTCTTCGCCTTGGCGTCGGCCTTGCTGCCCATCTTGAAGGAGCCGGAGGCCCCGGTACCCTTGGTGTGGACCAGGGTTCCCTTGGTGAGCAGGCTCTTGATGGCGGTCCTGACTCTGGCTTTGTTTTTGTCCACATCGTATCCTCCGGCGGCCAAAGCCTTCTTGAGGGCGGCCGCCGACACGCCGCCTCGCTCCTTGGAGGCGGCCACGGTTTTCACGATCAGCTCGCCGACGCTGGGTCCGCTCTTCTTGGGCTTGGAGGCCTTCTTCTTGGCCGCTTTGGCCGGAGCGGCGACGGGCGGTGGAGCTGGAGCTACTTCTGCCATCTTCTGTTGGCGACTCAGCGACAGTCAGAGGAGAAATGAGAAACCCGGAGCGGCGCGCTGCACTTAAACACATCATGAGAACCGTGGAGACTCAACCGAGTCCGGGGCTCCTCGCAGCAACATGGCGGCTTCTGTTTGTGTTTTCTCGGCGGCATAAAGCGGCTGAAACCTCTGTGTTGGAGCAGCGCTGCGTCCCGACAGTGAAGCGGCTCCGTGGCGGACAAGTTTCTCTTCGCCTTCAGCTTCTGGAAATCTCCGAGGCTTCCTGCTCTTTGTTACCGGAGCCAGAAAACTGCACCGATTCACGGCGGAACAGGCGGATAATCGCCGTGTTTTCCGTCCTTTCTCCTCGTCAGATCCCGCCATCCTCATCAAAAACCGTCTGGTCGCTTCCTGGCATGTTCATGCAAAGCCTGAGAATAAAACCAAGCAGCCGCTGAGTCTCAATCCGTCCTGAAGTGAAGACATTGCAGCAGCAGCAAACACACTGATGATGGCGTCTCATGTCGCTGCCAGATTTCCTAGCAGCTCATCAAAGTCACATTTTCTGCTCTCAACCCCTGAAATTAAACCAATAATAACTTCTGATTCTAACTGCGCTGTGACTGAATGTTGGAGT
>SZYC01000126.1:683063-719677 GCA_010883035.1 Poeciliopsis occidentalis
GACCCATAATAAATTTATGAAAGAACCAAACTTTATGACTGTTTTTTGTGACAAACAAGTATGTGTTCTGATCACTCTATCACAGAAAAATAAGAGTTGTAGAACTTATTGGGAACTCAAGACAGCCATGACATTATGTTTTTTACAAGTGTATGTAAACTTTTGACCACAACTGTATGTAAGTACAGTACATGCTGCATTGTCTTTGGAGGAAAATTTATGGTTTATTGATTGACCTAGTTTTTTCTCTTTAACTGTGTCATATCAATTATTACCATTTACTTTCTTTCTACTTTCTCACTTGAGTAAACCAAAACCAGCATTGTATAAAGCAGTTTATCATACAAGGCATCTCAGAAACATGTATTATGTTCAGGTAACAGAACCAGGTGTGACAGGTCTATTGTTTGCACCCTATGGGCTGAACTTCCTGCAGAAAAGTGATCCTATTATGTTTCCTCCACTTTGTCCTACTCCACCACACAGATAGCGCTCTCTGACCCACTTAGTTTTTCTCCCATTAGGAGGTTTTTGTTTTTAGCAAAACTAAACATGCTGCTGTTCTTTGCTGTCTGTCATTGTTTACTTTGAAACATATTGTGATTTGACTGGACCAGTCACCCGCCATGGGACACAGAACGTGAGACAAATGTCTCCATTAGCTGCTCCTGACGTTCCTTTCCCATCACTGCTTTAATTCAAGTGGAAGGAGTTTTTTTTTTTGTATTTGTTGCTACTTTTGAATTATTTATTTTTGCTGGAGCCTAAAGATTTTTGTTTTTGAGCCTGTAATGATTTCAAAAAAGCACAATATCTGTGAGTTGAATTAGAGGTGAGCAATATGGACTTAAAGTTTTATCACAATATTTTGTGGTACTGTTGTAATAGCAGCAAGAATCATTAATTCTTTATTTTTTAGGTAACTATAAGCCTGTGACTTCATCATAGCCCCACAAACATGTATACTGCTGCTCTTGAGAAAAATGCTCATTTGTAACACTAGTTACATGAAGAAGTGTGATTTGTATCACTATATTGCACACAATCGCTGGATTTAATCATATTTTCTAATTTATTTATATTTATTGATACCCTCATTGAACAAACTGTAGAGAAAAAAGTAAAAAGTTGATTTTCTTTAAAACACAATCAATTGGAATTTACTGACAATGTTATATCAAAATTTCTATCTTGAGAAATTTATCACGATAAATGATTAACAATGCGATAAATGCTCACCCCTATGCCAGAGTGTAAAAATGCTTAGAATGAGGCGAAAAACTTACCACGGTTCATGTCAATGAGTATTAATTAGCATTTAACACATCAGTAAAAAAAAATGCATAATGAGCAAAAAATAAAAAAAAAACATATTCAAGTCACATGATCAGACAAAATTTAAAAAAGTGCGGAAAATATGGTATATCATATACTTTATATATGATATACCATATGATATATATATATATATATATATATATATATATATATATATATATGTATATATATATATATATATATATATATATATATATATATATATATATCAAGTCTAAAGACTGGGTGGTGTTGAATATGAGGTAAAATTAGCAAATTTTCATTTGGTGGATGAATCAATAATTCAGTAAGCAAACAAATAATGTTATGTTTTTCTACTATTACTCATTTACACTTATACTGATGCATGGTATTAGTTGTGATTGCTGGGATAAATCTACACAAAAATAGCAAAAGTGCTGAGCAGATAAATGGACTACATGTATTTTTCTCCACAAGGCTACGACATTGTGTTAAGTGTCTTTTTCAAGGTTTCTGTTGTTAATATCCAACCTCATTCATGCATTAGGTATCTGAGGAATGTTTTAATCGAAAGAGGACCTTTTCAATCGAGTTGTTCCACCAGCGGCCTTGGGAGCCATCGTTAATCATGCTAATCTTGGATGTCTCCATACGAACCATTAGTCTAAGTGAGGCCTGGCCTTTTTGTCAGTGACTTCTGCTGTCCTCCCAGAATTATTCAGAGAGCATCTCTATTTTCCTGAGACACGTAACTGCATGCTGGCGTTGTAATTCAAACCCCACATCTAAGATTAAAAACTACCTGAAAGAGAGAAGCTTGTTCTCCACGACTAACCAACTGTGTCTTTTGATCTCTCCTGAGCTGTTTGCTCTGCTTGGATATGAAGGAGAAAAACAGAAAGGTGTCTGGTGTGTTTCACCTGCTCACAACAAGTATATCTGCATCAACTGTTGCTAATCTATCAGTTTGAGTATCAATAGTAGTTTGCATTATATTGATCTGTCATAAAACAGATGTTAAATCCCTGACTCCGAAAGCCACCTGCTCTCCTTTTTTTCCCATCTTTTTGTGCTTTATAGAAGGATTAAATTACATTTATTCCAATTTTTTTCCAAAGTAGATGTTTATTGCTCTTTGTCTGCCCCTGCTTTAATCAGTGAATGATGTCCTCCTTCGTATAGAGGAAGTGGAGAATAGTGCAGTATGTAATTAGCAGCTGGTGGTTTCCTCTGTGGTTTGTCTGCTCTGTGTTAAAGAAGTAACAGCCGTAGACGTGATGTAACGCATGCATTACCAGGTCATGTTACGTGTCAGGAAGCTGATGTCTTATTCCGCCTGATTTCATTCCTGCATTCTTGTTTCTGAGCAAAAGCTTAACTGCACTGCATTTTTTAAGAGCATTGATCAGAAGGTTGCCCATGAAAAGATGAAATGCCTCTGGGATGTCATTAGCATAACTCAGGGAGTAGCAGCAGGCGTGGAGGGGTATTGATCAAAATAGCCCCATAAGGGCTTTTGCCTTGTGTTTATTTCAGGGTAGCAGTAAGAATCAGTTGATTTCAGGTTAAAATGGTCGGTCAGTTGCAAAGCAACTTAACGGCGAACCGCTAAAGGTAAGGAAGCAACAATCTTTATTGGCTGCTATCAATTTATGGCTTTCTTTTGAGTACGATTGTATTTTTTTCCAGAAGTATTGTCAGACATGAATGAGAAAATGTGCTTCAGGTGTTAATGATGTTAATTATGTCAAGAGAAAATACAATAATTTCAAGATTATTCCCGATAATAACAGAAAAAAGGATGTAACATTTTTTGATACTGAAATACCATTTATATACAATATTGGATTCATGTGTCTGAATCAAGAGCAGAGTTTTTAACAATATTTTAGGGAAAATTAAGAATCCAGTTATCTTGGTTTTCACAAAAATGCTTAATGGATTACAAACTGTGTTTTAAGGAATATGCAATCACTGTAAAATATTTCAGTATAACTTTTGACTTTTTCTTGTTTTGTCTTATTCTAAGTTGCTTAAAGTTATGAAAAATAAAAGTACCGGTAAGTTGTTTGGCTAAATGTCCACTGTTTTCTAACTGAAACACAACAACATTATAAAATAATGTGGTTGTTTGGGAACCAGGGTAACACAGCGATTATGAGGTTATGCAGGATAAGTGGTGCAGGACGTCCTCTGGAGAGCTGGTATTGCTGCTTTTCCCAGCCAAACACAGAACTCTGGAGGACAGACAGCTCTATTAATACTTTACCTCTGGCTGAGATGGAAATGATATGGAAGCAGTTTTATAATAGCGTCTTTTTGACATTTTTTAGAAAATATATTACTAATTTCAGAGTGGAAATATGAAGACTTACATTCTGATTCGCTTCAGAGATTAATTTTCAAACTGAAAAAAAAAACAGGCATATGTGATACAGTTTTTCAGATAACAAAACTTTCTTATACATTTTAATGTACATTTTAATGTATAAGATATTTGAGAAATTAATTTGTTAATTTTCTCAAATATCCGTCCACAGAATGGAAATACACCAGATTACTGGATGAAATCAGCTGATTGTTGAAGGTCTGTTCATTTTGTTGTTCATGTTGTTGGATGAACAAAATGAAGCAAAATCAATTAATCAAGTTTTTTTGTAAAGCGCATATTTTTAAGATGTGCTTTACAAAGTTTAAAGTGCTTTATAGTAAAACACACACACACAATTGTCAAATTAACAAAAAGAAACAAAAAGGTATACTCTTCACATTAGTTATTTTGTGCAATTTATCATTGAAGATTGCATATAAAACAGTGGAAATGCCCACTATGAAAACCTAAAAGAAACAAAACTGCAGTAAAGTTTGCCATAGAAAAAGCAGAGATAGACAGAAAGTGGAGAGAAATTTCCAACTTGTAGAGTTAATGCTTCCTTCAGATCATTGGCAGTGAGCTCTTGAGTTTTTTAAGCTGATTGCGCATGAACTTCGGGGGTGTGAGTGTGTGTTTGGTGGTGATAAGTGGGAGTTATCTTGTATCCACACCAAAAATAAATTGCTCATCCTGACATCATCTTTTTAAACACACCCATTTCAAGAACCGTCCACTTACCAACAACCACACTCTCTGATTCTCAGGAAAAAAACCGCATAGTTCAGTCCTGCTGGGCTCAGGCCCGGTTGTTTGTTTGTGTTATTGAAGGGAAAAACCATCTGGTTCCAGTAGCTCTATCAGTGTTTTCTATATGGTATTAAAAGCATGTGTGTGTGCAGCCAGGCAGCACCAACAGCAGCTGATGTTTCCTTGAATTATCAGCAGTTCATGAAACATTTGAAAGCTGAATGGGTATGATAGCACTCTGTACTAATCTGATGAATAAATAACCTTAAAAACAGACTAAAGCAATAAGTATCTTTGTATTTGAGCTAATATGTCTATTTATTCAATAATTTAGAAGCAGACAAGCCTTTTGAATTGGAAGTGTTGCTTATTTTGTCATTGCATTGTTTTCTGTTGCAATGTGATCAGTTGCAGTTAATTATCTACAAACGCAGCAATTGATCAAGTCCCGTCACTAATTATATAACAGTGAGGAAGTTCAAATGAGTCAGAGGTCAACAGTAGATCTCAGATGATTCACGGTTTGGTAGTGAAGTAAAACGCAGTGTTAAACAATGAAGCGCAGACATCTCAGTTTTGTCTCAGTTTTAGGTCCGTTAGAATTACCAAAATTATTTCTGTTTGCTAAATACAACAGTAGTTTGGTGACATTGTCTTGAACTGCAACTGCAGGTCTTGGCTCAAAGGTTTCAGATATTTCTGTTTTGTCGCAGAACAGTGGCAGCTCATATATTTTTCTGTCTCGTCATGTCTAAACTTGTTGAGCAGTGTGTGTGGTACAAGTGGAAATTAGGTCCTGGTTAGGCAAAAGCAGAAGTAACAAATAAATTTAAGCTGTCTACCACAAACACAGCCTTGGGAAATATTTGAAATCCATTAAAGAGAAGACAGAGGATTTGGACAATGCGTCCTTGTTCACTTGATCCAGAAAGCAAATTAGCTAACCACTCTTTCAATCATCAGATATGACAATTTATGTCTGCTATTTTAAAAAATATTTTGTATTGAATATTTATTTAGTTCTTCCTTTATAACTAGATGTTAGAAACACCTAAATTGAGTGTTTTGTTTTGTTTTTTTCACTTAATTGGTTTGGAACATTTTTATGTTTGGATAATTTATAGATCTGATCATGAAATTCCTGTGAAAATGGAGTACTAAAAAGGTTTTCTGAATATGGTTTTGACTAAAATGAATCCTTTCCTTCAGAAAAATGAAAAATGCTAAGAAGCTATTTTGGAAATTACAAAAAATGCAGATAATGTCCTAAGAAAGCTAAAAAGATGCAAAAAAATATTATTTAAACAACTCTAAAGAATAAAAATATTAATTTATAATTTTAACAACCTATTTGTATGATTTAAAATGACAACATAATATTAAATTAGCATGTTTGTAAGTTCATGTCTTCTGTCTTTCATCTTTCTGCGGTTCAGCACTTAAAGTACACACTATGAACATAAATCACTCAGCTTTTATATCCAATCTATTCTCCAATCCTTCCTTTGTCTCTCACAGCACACATCTTTCTTCATAAGTAAACTTTGGCTCTTACAGAAACAACTGCCAGATTCACAATGCGTTTCATTTTTAAACTCACGTCCCGTAAGTTCTCTTTATTCCTTAATATAGATCTACAGATGCCAAACCACTGCATCCTCCTCCTTCCACACCCTTTGTGGTTCCAACTCAGCAAAAATCTGCTTGAGGAGCTTTCCCTTCCTGATGTAAACAGAGTACACAATACAGGCTTTTTATATACTATTCTATTTTATTGTATTCTAAAATGATTAAAATATTCATGCTTGCATTGACTGCTTGTATTACTCAGTGATACCATATAGTATATTTATAGCAAAAGGACCTTGTTTTGCTTCGGTAATTATTTAGGTATAAACGAGTATAAAGACTGATAAGGGTAAGAGTGTTTGGTAATACATGATAATCCACTAATCCCTTAAATGTGGAAACTGGATTTTGTCCCATCTGGAGTGTATCTGAGCTTAGCTGAGCTTTCACAGCTGGTCATGGGGCAGAAACTTCACCGACATTATCTACGATGTTTGACTATTTAACACCCTGTCTCCTTGGCAGAAGCGATGCTTCAGCATTTGGTTGTTAATGAAGACGATGCATCCTTTTGATGCATTAGTTTGAGCTACAAACTGGCAGCTTTAGCTTGCTGGTTTTGAATCCAGCAGTACTAAGAGCAGAAAGCTTTCTGAGGCTTATTCAGTGTGTTCTGCTTCTAAAAGTCAGCCATTGTTAATGGGTTACGCTGTGTGTCTTTAACAAGCAGCCTCAGAGTGTTGCTCCTTATAAAAAGTTTTTATTGGTGGTATTATTGGATCTTATTTGACTACCAGTAATAATCTATGCCATGTCTCTAGTGGCTTATGGTTCTTCCACAGCTCATTTTATCAGGTGGAATCTGTCACAGCTGTCAAATTCCTGCCTTAAATCCTCACTTTCTGACGGGCCTGAAGTTACAATCAAATCATCCGAAACACCTACATATGGAGCAAAATGCATCCCTGCTCCTTTTTTTCTCTCTTTACATCTGCTACGAAGCTAAACCTTGACAGAGTGTGACAGCTCCATCTAAATTGCAAAATTGTTCTGGCAAGATCGGAGCAAGGTGAGCTCAGCTCAGCAGGTTGACATCTTGGCAAGTTTTAAAACGACTTTTATCAGGTTTTGAACATCATTTTATAGTCAGACTCATACTTCAGTTTGCCTCACTGCTGGTAAAGATAGAGACGTCAGTAGAGCTGACAGACGTGTTTATCATATGTTGTTTCTGGGAAACAGATATGTAGATTCACCGAATGAAAAGACAGATGCACAATTTTTTCTCAATGTTGGAATTTAACCCAAAACTTCTCCTGTTTCAGTTTAGTTAGAAATGCCAAAATTATTTGTATTTACTAAATACCAGAAAATCTAGTGAGAAAATATTTTAGAGAACTTTTTACAACTTTCTTTTATCAATATGAGGAAAGATTTCAAAGATATCTCTGAAAAGCACAACCACCAGAAAGACAGCAAGTGTTTTCAACATCAAAACACCTGTCTCTTCCAGCAGCTAATGTCGGCACATACAGCGATAATCTGCTTGGGTTGCTAGGTAACAGGGCTGTGCTCGGCAGGGGTTGCTAGGTAACGACGCAGTTCACATTCAACGATCGGGAGGTTTTTGAAACGGCTCATTTTTCAGACACCAAAACACACAAACTTATTGCTAAAAAACAGATGGGTAGGTTTTTTAAGTGTTTGGGTTGTTTTTAGAAGCAGTTGAGACACAAAGGGAAGTACAAAAAAAATGGCATATGTCACTTTTAATAACTCTATCAGACATTTTTGTTGGATATATTAAATAAAAAGGAGGAGGAAGAAGTGACATTTCCTAACAAAACCTAAAAAGTCATGTATTCTCAGCACCCAGAAACCTGGTGCGGCGTTCCCTTTCATTTAGGTTGTTTTCCTGTTGCAAGTACCTGAGCGGTGGCTTCCCGTTAAGATGTGGGACAGTTCCCATGCCGTCGCTTGGAAGGGAGCAGATTGAGACGCCTGTAGTCACAGATCAAGTAAACATAGTTGAGATGTTGCTTTGCTACTGTTTTTTGTCTTCTTATGTTTTTCGGCTATTCACTTCTTCTGAATCTGTTCACCTCTTCATCCAAGACATGGAATGACTTTTATTTTAAAAACTGTGTGCATTTATCTGAAGTTTTTAACCACAAAATTAGTGTGCAGACAGATACACATCAGTTAACATTAGGGTCCACACCCAGCCCTAACAAAACGCACCAAACACATTATCTGCTGTCATGACAGCCTGCCCACCAAACTATAACTTTTACTTGGTTTATAAGGCTGTATTGGGTTGAGGTTTTAAATAAGTTTCCGGTCCAATCCTTAATTAGAAATATGTTCTGCCCTGGCCGGTTGCCATGATGCCAGTGCAGCACAGATGTTGAAGGAGGAAAACCCCGAGTTTGGAAACGAGCTGACTGGAATGTTCTCAGAAGGGAAGGGCTGGCACACAGGAAGTGAGATGACAGTTTGGTCAAACAGGGCTGTTGTGTACATGATTACACACACACCACTCCACACCAAGGTCAGGGCGTTCTCCACCAGCTGCCATGCCAGCTGATTCACGAGAGCATCTCTGTGCGTTTCCCAGAGGAGTCCAGTCAGGATTTTTAAAGGGGATGTATTATGCTAAATACACATTTTGTGTGTTTTTGTACTTTCATTTGGGTTTAAAGACAGACGAGGCGCTGAATAAAACCACCCAGCTGGTTTTTAGTGATGACTTATTGTTTTTTGATGTTAGAAAAATGAGCCTCTTCAAAAACCTTCTGAATGTAACGTCACAAATTAGCAGGCACTGCCCATTACCGAGGAAACCCAGCCCAACAATCACAGGCGCAGCCTGTTGCTTAGCAACCACAGCAAAGCCCAGCCTGTTACCGAGCAACACCGTTGTAACTCCAGCATGTTTTTACTCGTATGTTGTAACCGAAAAAATCCGTTAATGGGACTCTAGTGTTTCTTCATTAATATTAAGAAATTATTCACTTGAACAAAGTGCTTATATGTTTCTGAAAAGCTACTTGTAAGTTAGTTTTGACTTATTTGAATTCTATAATTGCAGTAGAAACTAGACAAAACACACGGAAAAACAATTTAACTTCGCAATTTGACACCTTGAAATCATCAAAATGCCAACGGAAACATGCAGTCAGGACAAAGGTTTGATTGTTCTAATGCAGGGGTGCTCAAGTCCAGTCCTCGAGAGCTACCATCCTGCAGTTATCAGATGCATCCCTGCTCCAACACACCTGAATCAAATGAATGACTCGTTACCAAGCCTGTTCATAGCTGAGCCTGATCTACTGGAGAAAGGCTGCAACTAAAAGTTGCAGGACGGTAGCTGTCGAGGACTGGACTTGAGCACCCCTGTTCTAATACCAGTAAAATATTTATACTGACTTTTGAGGGTTATTTAATACTTGCCTTGTTTAATATATACAGGTTTGTGTATTTGTCATTTTACAGGATTATCTTGTGAGAGATGCCTGCCTCATTTTCTCATTTTTTTGTCTGAAACTTTCTGATATTTCTGATCTTGAAGTTCAGAAAACTCAGGGACAGTTGAAGTTGAAGATGGAAAAGAACCATTACCTTTATCCTATTTTTTAAAAAGCCTTTAGTTTGACTCATTAAACTAATTATGGTTTTAAATTTTTGACTAGTTAACATAAATTCAGATTCATACTGCAGTTGTGGATGTGCACATTTTTTAATAAATTTTTTAAATATCCAAACTTTTTCTATATTTGCAGATGGAAATGCCCTGACATGAAAACGATGTAATAAATGTTTTATGTATTTTGTAAATGAGGTATTTTGATGAAACCTTTCTGTCCTCTTCTAAAAGCAATTTATAACCTGCAGAGGTTGATACATTAGACTGCATTTCTTCTATGTGAATCCAGTAAATACTTTGCTTATCCACCATAAAATAAATACGATTGTGACTTAGTGTGGACGCATTTTCTTTCACCTGTTTCTCTGCATTCTTGAGCTGCAACCTGCAGCACAGCGGATTCATGGAAACTGGTTTGTAACTGGAGCTGCTGCTCCTCCATTGTGTCCCATTTATCAGCTGTCAGACTTCTTATGACGGCTTTTCAGTAGAGTGCACAACAAAGAAAGATCACTGTCCATGAGGAATACCACTGCAAGTTTTTGTTTCTCTTACTGACATGAAACTCACTGCATGATTAAGTCGGGTGTGTGTGTGCGTGTGTGTGTGTGTGTGTGTGTGTGTGCGTGTGCATATGTACATTTTTCTTTATTTCTCTGAATGAACTACAAGACAGTTTCAAATGATTGCAGAAAAAGACAGTATAAAGGGAGTGAAAGGCGAGTCTCAGTTTTATAAAAGGTTGATTTTTGGATTTTTACAGGAATTCACATGGACTTTTCAACAACCTTTGCTGCACCATCACATTATTTTTCATTTGCTTTCATGTTTCATAACTTTCATACACCTTAAGTATTTTGTTTTATTTTATTCATTCAATTCAATTCAGTACATTTAGATTATATATTTATATTTACAAAAAAGTGTCATCTCAAGACAATTTGCCCCCCACCCCCCAAAAAATAAATCTCCATTCAATCACACATACATTTGAATTACAATCACATCAATTCCCACATTAAATCACATACAATTTCAGTCAATTGCATTTAAATGTGTGGTTGTAATATCAGAAAATTAATTTTAAAACCTTTTGGTCTTCCTTAGAAGTTGTGTAGGATTGTTTTGAAGAACAGGATTAATCCTGTGTGAACATCAAGTTGGTCAGGCAGAACACATAGCTCTGAAAAAAATTAAGACACTAAATATTGTCAGTTTCTCTGATTTTACTCTTCATAGGTTTATGTTTGAGTAAAATAAACATTGTTCTTTTTTCTATGAACTACTGACAACGTGTCTCTGAAATTTCAAACAAAAATTTAGTATTTATTTGCAGAAAATGAGAAATGATCACAATAACAAAAAAGTTGCAGTGCTTTCAGAGCTCACAAAATGCAAACCAAACAAGTTGATAATCATTTAGAAACAACAGGACTCATGTTTTAACTGAGGAAGAGTTCAGAAATCAACATTCCGTTGACTAACCAGGAGGTTTTCAATGGGCCTCAGTGCAGTGGGCTCTTCATTTTCTCCAGAGTTGTATATGAATGGATCATTGGTTTTACACTCAGTTACAGCAGTAAAAGAATAGAAAACCTGTTTGCAACATGAAGTGATAATGTAATCAACTGGTGCAGAGGAAATGCATCAACACCACATTATTAGTGAGCCAACAGTTCCCATTATCACCATGATGTGCTGAGTTGTCAGAGCTGCAGTCTGTTCAGTGAAGCCCACAGCACAGAATAAGTGTTTCTGTCGCAGAGGACATCAATTACTGCTTCTTCTGGTTCCTCTGGGTGCAGGCAGTACATTCTGGCTGTACTGCAGTGGTTTGTTCTTGGTGTAAAATTTGTTAAATGAGTTTTTTAGCAACTTCAGGAGCTGCGATAAGAGTCCAGAAAATGTGCAGCAGGTTATCCAGCAGTCCTTTGTGTCTCTTTGTTGTGGAGGAACATTGCATTGATTGCTGCCTCACATCTCACAGCTTTTTCCTGTCTCATGCAGTGTTACCTCACACAAAGATGGGTCCAGATTTTTCAAAACTATATGATATGTATCTATCTATTTATATTCGGGTTACAAGTAACGATTATTTGTGTAATCGATAATTCTGTCAATCATTTTGGCAATTAATCTATTAAACAATGGCACATTCTGCAGACTTTAAGGAAATACATTAATAGATGCAAATAAAACAATAATTCAGTAAAATATTAATTTATAAGTGTAAATATAAAATATAAACACTTTATTGCCTTAAATCCAATGACAAAGGATTCTTTTAGTTAAAGCTTGGAGATTTGTTTTAAAGAATTTGAATCAGGTGAAGCTAATACTCTGCTACTCGAGGAGTTCTGGGTAGAAATGTGTAGAAAAAAAGCTGTTTTTCATCTTGAATGCTAAATATATATACTATTTATACAGTCTGGCCTTAATTACTGCTCTGAGTGGGTTGTTCTTTCAATAATTGTTTTTTTTTTTTGTTTTTAGTTTATATCCTCTAGATAATAATTAAAAAGTTACTAAATTAGTTGACAAGTATTTAACTGCCTGATTAAAATCTGTATTCTGGTGCTTTGGTCTCAACTAGCCCATTTTTTGAAGGACAATTTTGTTTACAGAGCGTTTAATAAATTTTATTTGTTTTTTTTGTTGTTGTTTTCTTCATTTATTTTTGGATATTTAAAATGTCTTCCAGCTCCAGTGTTAAATGTTCATTATAATTTATAGTTTATTGATATTTGAGAACATGTTCCTGCATTATTATGCCATTATTATCATTATTCTACTTGAAAAAAAATCTAAAATAAACAATATAATTTTTAAGGCAATAACTTCTGGAACAATTTATTGTCCAGCAAAATTTATTATCATGAGAGGTGTGTGCATATATCCATATAAATATATATAGTGTGGGTTTTAATGCTGATCCTGTTATGTATGTTGAACCTGAAGGAGAACCTCTTGGCTGTGATTTATTATATTTTTTCTCTCTCTTTCTCTTATCCAGGTGTGTTGCTAAATTCGTTGCCCCGTCCTTGCCGGATCCTGCTGTTTGTGAACCCGCAGAGCGGGAAAGGACAAGCCCTCACCTTGTATAACAGCCACATCCAGCGGATGCTCGATGAGGCCGGAATCATACATAAACTCATTATCACTGGTGAGTCGAGTTGCTGGCTCAAGTTTCGCAATCCAGCTTCCACACCATGCTACAACCTTCACCTGAAAAAGCCAGAACATTCCCATCTTCAGGGAATGTGAAATGCAGGAGAAAATATTTCTTAGCCAGACTTGACTCTCTGCGAATCCTGGGGTTATTGTCAGCAAAGATCTGCTTCAACCCAATGCAACGATAAACAGAACAAAGCACCAAAACTAAGTGGGGTTGGGAAATTATGATTTTTTTTCCCTGTTTTTATTTTACAACAGCTGTAAAGGAGGTTGGGGGTGACAGAATGAGGTCACAATGCTCACATAGCCATAGAAATACTGAGAAGCAGCCTTCCTTACCATAAAATGCTTATTTCGCAGTCCATACATGCTATGATATGGGCACAAGGGCTGCAGCTAACAATTATTTTAGTAATCACTTATTTTATTGGTTGTTCGGATGGCTGATCATCATAATAAGAAATTGGCATATTCTGTAGATTTTTAATTTAATAATTTAATCCTTTTATCTACAATATTGGAAATAATTAAAAGAGTCAAATAAATAATTCAATTCCTTCATTTAACTAAGTAAACGTTATAGTGCTCTTGATCATTTGCATCTACAGTGTTGATTAATTTTTGATTATCTTATTAAAAACTGTATGGCAAAAGGCGATCAATAGGATATTTTCTTGCTTTTAGAGAATTTGAATGATGTAAAGCCAAATCTATGCCACATGAGGTAGAATATATTTACAAATATAGATGTTTCTTTTATATGTTTCTGCTCTGAAAGTGTTTTTCTTTTAGAAAATTTTGACTCAACTGCAATTTCCAGTTAACAATTAATCAATTACTAAGTCAGTTGACAATCAGTTCAATGATCACTTCATCAGCATTTATCCGATTAATCGCTTAAGCCTCAGCTTACATGACAACATGATTCATAATACTGGATTCACAGCACAAGACAAGACTTGAACAAAATAGAAAAGAAAAGTAAACCATGTTGTCCTCTCTGGTCCGGAGTCGCATTTGATACAGATTTTAAATATTTATCAGAGGAGACGCATGTCCCCTGAAATCCCATCGTTGTGCTGCTGTAATTTTAATTCTGTTGTTCAGAATTATCGTTGATTGTTTAAGGTTCATAACTTCTTGGAGGTCTCGGCCTCGACCCATGTGGCAATGCTTAAACAATGATTGTATAATGCTTAAACAATTATTGCATAAGCATTTAAAAAAACACAGGGCTTTGCTCATGGAAATGACCTAGATATCACAAAACTATGTAAGGAAGCCATTAAAAAATGTATAAACTCCCTGTTAAAACAGAGCTGAGAAATCTCACTGGAGCAGAGCAGCAGCGTTGCTGAAACTTTGACAGCTCTTGCAGACAACTTTACAACAAAGGGGTCACCTGAAAACGGGAGAAAAACTTTATCTGAACTTTAGAAATCCTGGAAGAAAGTCCAGGAAATAAAATGTTGGCTCAGCAGTCGTTGAAGTAGCTTAATGCAAATTTTACACAATGCTAATTTCCTTATTGCTGGTTTTCATGACTGAGAACTTGGAGATTCTTTGACCAGCAATTTAGTGGCCAACTTCCAATGATTGTATGTATTTATTTTATTCAATTTAGTTGAGAGGAATAGACACACAACTACATAGAAAAACTGAATAAAACAGCAGTCCTGTACCTGTACTTCGGTGCTTGTAGTATGAGCTTTAACAAACAGTATATCTAAGATACTACTAACTAAGATACTACCAACTAAAAAATGGAATAAAAGTAAAATAATTAAAGTGATATTAACAACATAAACAGAGTTCTGTTTATGAATTAGAGGGATTAAAACCATCAGCCAAAGTTTGGTTTGTTGTTTAAACATTTTCAATGTAATTTCATACTGATTTTTGACAATTAACTAAAACACTTGTCTTTCTCTTTATTTAAGATAATAAATGTTAATAAAAGAATAGCAAAATAACGACTTTTATCTTAAAAGCAGCTCAAAGTTTCAGAGCAGACTCTCTCTGTATAACTGAAAATAAACTAATGCAGTAAAACCTTACAGAACTGAGCTATCTTCAGACAATGATATAAGGAACTAAAGCTTATTTCCTTAATGACAGAAATATATTCTTTTTTTTTTTAATCAAGATCCTTTCAGAATAAATAACAGCTGTGGTTTACTTAATATTCATCAGCTCAGATTTACCACAAGGTTTGTTGGATGTTAAATTATTAATTAATTTGCTGTGTCTATGAAGGAGCTGTTCTGCGGTGAACGGTTATTTATTAATTAGGACATCATATGAGAGGCGGCTGCATGTAGGAGAGAGAAGTCATAGAAAATTCAGCTCTGCGGTTAAAAGAATTTCACTAATATACCAAAACTTTTCACATTTTATCAAGTATTTGCCATCTTTTAGTGGCTATTAGCATCAACCATACTGTATCATTGTTCTATAGATCTACAGGTAAAGGAGGTCCAGGAATGATGCGGGACGGGTCGGTTGTATTAAAACAGCGTGAAGAAACACCGACAGGTTCCAAACGAGGCACTAGTGCCTCCTTGAACAGATTAGGATAGATCTGTGGGTTATATAAAACATGCTCAGTACATTTTTGCACAAACTCATTCTTAAGAAGAGATTTTAGTTTGCTCAGTTTTGTCTATTTTAATCTCCTTGCAGAATGAGCTGGTTTAATGCGAATTGTCACCTTAAATCCAAATTAGTTGCTGCCCCCTCAACTCAATATTTACACTCAAACGTGAAAATGGCTGCAAACAAATGCACCATTATACAACTGTACATCTTTGAAAAATTTAAGTGGAGCCTCATGCATAACCAACAACAAGACAGGAAATTGTTTCTGGGTGGAAAGTGAACAACAAAACACTGTTCTTTTCCAGCAGCCATTGTACAACAAATACAGCAGTAAAACCAGCTGATCAAACGAACTTGAGCTCAGCTTGGGTTGCTTGGTGACAGGCTGGGGTTGCTGGTAACGGCGCAGTGCCTGGCGACTGTGACCTAACAACTGGGTGGTTTTTTTCAAACACCAAAAAAATTTACTTATCGCCAAAAAAAAAAACAGCTCTAAGTTCTTTTTCTAAGTGCTTCTCTGTTTTCAGAGCAGCTGAATACCAAACAGAAGTGTGAAAATAAATAAAATCTCATTTTTGAAAATATTTGTTTCTTTTCTGTTGAAAAGAACCCAAATTAGTTTGAAAAAATATAGTTTTTGACCCATATCACCCAGCTCTAATGCGAATGTTAACCAGAAGAAAAAATTCAAACATTATACACAAGCAGTTCATCAATCACTCCCAAAATAAAATAAATTCTTGCTTACATTTGATGTTTTTGTTACTAATTTAATACCCTTTCTTCCTCAGCTAATTTCTCCCACATATAGACTGAAAATAGTTATGCTAATTTCTTCCCTGAAATTAATTGACACTGTTTTAATGATGCAGTTTGTTGTTTTAGTAAAGCCAAAAATATCTCAAGCAGAACGTAATCATGCTTTAGTTTATATATTTCAGATCAACTTGCATGTTTGACATTGAAACTGCTCAGAGGAGTGAAAGTTTTTCCCTAAAGGTTCATATTGTTGTGTCTGTCCTCTCATACTGCAGCAACACGTTGCTTTCTATCAGCATTAACACTAACAGGTCTGACTTTGATGCAAAGCGGCAGCATTTCACCTACTAGCAAATATCAAATCCACTCCACTCTCTGGGAGAAAATCTCAACTGACTGTTGCTTTTCACTTTAGTCCTCTGCAGCTTTAAATAAAAAAGCTAAACTTATGTATTTAAAGCCATACTGCCTGCACAGAGAACAGTGTTTGTGAGGGAGGATGTCATTTAGCTCTAATTACAGCTTACAATCATAATCACAACCTCTACGTTCAGCCATATCTCGATGTCCCTCAGTTTAGATATTTTTCCCAGTGGCTCGCCACAGAGTGCCCCGCGTTTAAAGTTGTGTTAGGAGATTTTGTTTAGGCTGAGGATTGTTATCAGTGCAGGAAGTGTCTGTCAGCTCCGTGCGGTGCTCGGCTCAACCTTTTGGAGTCTCAGTGGATCTGCAACGGGGCGTCAGTCTGTTCCTGAAACACAGACAGAAGAGTTGGGTCAGTGAAGTTAAAGCAGAACTGCTTTGTTGGTTACAAAACACTTTTGTTCTTGATTTCAATTAAATTTCTCTTTATAAATTTAATTTCACATACTGTTTTCTCTTTTTTGAGCAGTCTTTTACAGAGCTGCAAATAGGCCTGTCACGATGACAGATTTTGTTGAGCGATTGTCTCAAAAATGATTGCAATAAACAATAATATTTTTCGAAGTCCTTTTTACACTGATTTAATGAAAATTACGTAATAATACATTCGATTTCCGGCCAAAGATAGATACACTTTATTTTCAAAAGAACACTTAACACTGGAACTGATAAACAAAATAAACAAAACAACCAAAAGCAAAAATAAAATGGATTTTCAGTCTCCATTAACAAAAAATGTACTTGAATAAAAAACTAAACAATATAAAGCCAAAGTGGAAATAAATACTGAATTCAACCAAAAGAGTGCAGATTAAGCAGTCTGTATACTATATTGCCCTTCAGTAATCATTAGATTTAAATAGAGAAGAAGGCATATCCAACCCTGATGCAATAGTTCACACTACACAATTTTTTGCCCCAAATGACATAAGAACTTTGGACGTACTAATCTTAGAACTTTGGACGTTCTAATCTTAGAACTTTGAACGTTCTAATCTTAGAACTTTGGACGTTCTAATCTTAGAACGTTGGACGTTCTAATCTTAGAACTTTGAACGTTCTAAGATTAGAACGTTGGGCGTTCTAATCTTAGAACTTTGAACGTTCTAATCTTAGAACGTTGGACGTTCTAATCTTAGAACTTTGGACGTTCTAATCTTATAACTTTGAACGTTCTAATCTTAGAACGTTGGACGTTCTAAGATTGTGTGGTGTGTTACGATAGAGCGTCGTGGCCGCTCCGATCAAAATCAAAGGTTTTCCCCGACTGGGAGCGTTAACGCAGCCTGTTTAATGTGACAGGTAGCCAATCAGAAAGCGCTGAGGAGAATCCCAAACAACTAACACGGCGCAACCCGAAGTCCACCAGGTTGGGTCAGTGAAGTTAAAGCAGAACTCCTTTAACTCCCAGCTAGGGAGGTTTGCCCAGAAAAGAATCAAAGGAATGATTGAAAAGAATCAAATTTGTCATGGGGAGGTTTGCTTCTCAGTCAGGGACAGATCGGAAAGAACAGAATCAAAAAGGTCTTTACAATCCTTCCTTACATTACAGTCAAGGAAGGATTGAAAAGAAAAGAATCAAATTTGTTGAAATCTGAGAAGCAAACCTCCTCGGCTGGGGAGATTTGCTTCTCTGGTAACGAAGAGTTTGATCCTCTTCCTTTCTATCCTTTCCTGGCTAGGGAAGTTTGTTTGTCTGGTAACAACAATATTTATTCTCTTTCTTTTGATCCTTTCCCTGCTGGGGAAGTTTGCTTTGAAACAGAAATTGTCAAGTCTGAAGATTTAAGTTTGGTTTTAAGGAAGACAACATTTGGTGACAATATCCACAAAGAAAGCACAGTGTCAGGGAACAATTTATCCAAACTTCCAAAAGAACAAAGTTGCCCCTCTGAAGAACTTTTATTACAACATCTTGCTGTAAACAAACTGATACCTTTTTTGAGGCTGAAAAAATTCCCATCAAGGACATAGAAAATGTTTTCTCTTCTAAAAAAATGGATATTGGAACCATTGTTGTTAATATTATTTTACTTTAGCTTATTTGGAACTCCCTGGCTTATGTATTATGGCGTCTTTTTTCTTTTTCTTCTTACCTTCTTTTTTTATCTTAGGAGTGTGGGTTGTAGGAGAGGTTTAAACAAGTTTGATCTTCAAAAATGAAATCAGATCTTTTAGGTTTTACATAGTTTACCCAAAACTGTCACCACTGACTGAATTGTTCAGTCTTGTGATTGAAAGAGGCTGTTATTTTTCCCATTTTATACATATTAAATCCAGTCATCTAAGGTTGGTTTGTCCTGTGATAACTATTTTCATGTCATGCTTTTCTTACTCGCTGTTAATAAAATAGTAATCTTTTAAGGCACTATTTTTATTTTTCCAGTAATCTTTTATAATTGGGCAGTCCCAGAAACGTGATAATGGTTTCCCTCTTGATTTCTACATTTTCTCCAACATGCAGGAGGATTTCCATCATAGTGGCATTTCTGGGCAGGTGTGACAAAGAATCTTACCAGATATTTCCATCCAAATTCTTGCCATTGTGGAGATTTATTACATCTCCACGTTATTGTCCATTCGAGCGTAAATCTGCTGGGATCTACGCTGTCCAGAACTGCAGTAAACTTTGTTTAAGCTGGTGTTGAGAAAACTAGCCTTGTTTCTGACGACCTCCATCCAGATGCCCCAACTTTCTTCCCCATATGAATTAGCCAGACTGAGCAGCCTGCAGTCAACTAGTTTCACAGAGCACACCTGTTAACGGCCACTCTTTCTCTTATTAAAAGTATCAATTATTTTAGTAATCAATTAATCTGTCAATTATTAATCGGCGACTGACGACTAATCAATCGGATTAAAACATTCTGCAGATGTTTTATGTAACCCTGTTTAACCCTGTTTTATTAAATACTAGAGATGTATTAAAAATGCAAATTCAGTTAAACATTTCACAGACAAAGATGTTTTTTTTATTTTAAATGCTAAATTTATATATTTTTTGCACAGCTTTGGCTTGATATCTATTTTGAGTATGTTATTCTTTCAGAAAATTGCTTTCCTGCTCAATCTCTCACAGGATGAACAGAAAACCTGTGAGCGATTTTCTGCTAAACAAGATTGGTGGCACCACCTAATTCACTCGCTCCTTGATTACCTAGCAACTCACTCACTCTGCGGTTACCTAGCAACAGGCTGTTGAGGAACTGGCGCAATAGCAGTTTCAAGTTGTGTCTCATAACTGCTTAAAAAACAATAACTGGATAAAATAACACAAGTTTGGCAGTATTTCAGATATTTAAAACAAAAAAAACTGATCAATAATTATTTATTGTGCTTGATATGTTTTTCAGCCATTTTGCTCAGAACTGGTGCCATCTAGTACCTTTTAGGTGATCATAAAAAGTTATTTTTAAAGTTTCTGACCAATCTCCGGGTCAGTCAGGGTGAAGCTGATTCAGTGAGTTTACACTCTGAGGCTTACAAACGCAAGTTTTTAACACTAAAGACAGAGCAGTGAACGTAGCAGACGTCAGAAATCCATGGTGGTGCTCTTGTCTGTCACTAATTAAAATAAAATACACCACAGAGATTTATAGCTGCATGTTTGCTTGCTGTGTGATTTACTGGCAGGCTTCAGTGTGGTAATAGCTTTGGGTTAAAATAGTTTCAGACTCGTGGTTCTTGCTTTCATGGACCTGTGTTGTTTAAGCAGCCGGGCGGCAGAGGCTCTGGGCAGTAGACACAGAGATGAGCTGGAGTGTGTTTGAGGGTTTTTGTTTCTCCCCATTTCCAGCAAACCACATTAGTCTCTATGGAGTAGTGGCAGAAAAACACTGCTTCCTGCAGTCACAAGATGACTTTTTCACAACCTCTCAGAAATAGTTTTTTTTTTTGTAGTTTTTTAAAATTTCACACAAAATGGACAGCTAATGAACAACTAACTGGAGTTTTAACACGGCTGTCCAATTCAGTCTAACAGTTACAGGAGATATTTTACAAAATTGCTTGTTGAAACTTCTTGAGATCAAACTGCTAATTTTAGCAATACAATAAACAAAGATAAGAAAAAAAAACATAAGAAAAAAAATGAACTAAGACGTCAGAAACATGTTATCTGCAACAGTTTCTTCTGAATTAACTTTGTTTCATTGAGGAACATGAAACAAAGTTCAGTTGTTTCATTCCTACTGTAGACTTGTTGTGAAGACTTCCCATTTTCTGAGTGAAACACAACCAGCAGGTAAAATCTGACTTTTTCAGTCTGAACGGCCCAATTCTGATCTTTTCACCCACAAAAATTTCCAATTTGTTCCACTTTCATATGATACGTATCAGATTGTCAGTCAGAACGGTTATGTCCCATTTTACCTGACTTTTACATTATTGACGTGAGACATGCGTCATAATTCTGCACCAGAAGAAGCCAGATGCAGTAAATTCAGACATAAACAATGTGTTGAGGATTTAACGCAACAAGCTTCCTTCAAAATAAAAGGAATCACTTCAAAATAAAAGCATAGATATCAGACATTGAATTACTTGAAGAATTAATAACACAATGAGTTTCCTTTGTTATAAGCTGCCTTTGTCTTTTTCTTGTGACAAAACAGTCTTCGAAATTGATCCATATTTGGCGCCGGCCATTGTTACTTGTGTAAACACTGCGCTGCTGGGTGACGTCTTCTTCTGCACATGTGAGTCGCTTTGAGGTCGTAAACTTCACAAAGAAGTCTGATTGTGGTCACATTTAATTAGTAGTATGAACGACCACACAAACAATCTGACTTCTGCAAAACATCTGCACTAAACATTAAGTGTGAACGTAGCCAGAGATGCAGAAAAATCTACTATTTCAGGCAGTCTGAGGCCTAAATATACAAATGACTATTAAAAATAAAGTTTCAAAAAATAGAAATTACTTTTTCCACTTTACTTAGATAGTTATCTGCTTTCAGTGGAACAGGCAGGTCAGAGGTTTGTTTCAAGAAGGACTTGTGTATCAGGAAAACATGAGAATGCTGCATAGTATTAATAAACCAGGAAGTCATCAAGATCCCTGACTGTGTGGGTTGGAGTCAGACAAAGCGACAATGTCAGGTACTGTGTGTCTCTGTTTGTGTGTACACAGGTACAAATTTATGTTTACTTTCACCTTCAGCCCTCTGATTGCAGCTGAGTAAGCCTTGTTCAGTCGGTTTCACTGCACAGAAAAACATGTTTTATATATACATATGTATCTGTCTGTCTAATAGAAGTCAGACTCAATTTTTGCATTTTTAATAAAGTTAACTTCAGGGTCAGTAATAAATTAATGACATCTTACAGTAATCTAAAGCTATATTTACAAAATAAGGAAACATTTTTGATTCAAAAACCTCTTTTCTGCTAATTATTGAATACATTTTGAATCTGAAAACCTTCTGAAAGTCTTGGAAGTCTAATATTAGCATGTTCAGTCTCTGTTTTGATATGACTTGTTGATAATTCAGCTTGTAACATATTTCCCTGAAGCTCCACTTAATTGTGTATGCAAAAAAATGATAAAAAAAGGTTGTTGTTCTTTGTGAAATGTACATTTACACTATGAAATATTGTAACACCTGGTGTTTCAGCTGCTTTCTGCTCAGCTTTTCCAGGATGCTTGGGCTTCCCAGCACAGTGTGCAGAGCAGGTCACATGACACAGAAAGAAAGGAAGACAAAGTAGCCTCACTTTCACCGTCAGCAACTTTGTAGGGAAGAAAAAATTAGTTTGGTAAAGTATGATACAAAATAATCTGAACATCCTAAAATACAAGTTTCACAAGGTACATGCAAAGAAACCTAATTGCTTTTTTTGGAAGTTATACAACAAAGGGCTGAACTTTTTGCTTCCGGTGTGGCTGACAGTGTAATCTGCTGGTGTTGATTGCCAACACCCAATCAGAGAAGCTCAGCATGCTCTGCATTGTTTCTCAATGATTCATTAGAAGAACCATTTTATGTCTTATTTAACGTTATCAGAGCCTTAAATAGTGCAAAGACAAGGTCAGCTGAAATCAAAAGTTATAAACAACCGTGTTAAAAAAATATCAACCACAGTAACAATGTCTACCTTCTAAAATCCCGTCGCTGCACTTTGTATCTGCTCTACTGGCTTTTGCTGATTGATATTTTTTCAGAGTTCAGTTTGTGCTCAAACGTGACTGCAGCCGATATGAGAGAATCAATGGCATTTCTTTTGCAAATCTTATCGTTTGGAATGAGATTCAGAGCAGAAGATCAAAAATCTGAAATATTTTTAGTCTGGTTTCAAGTGAAAATATCTTAGTACACTTGAAATAAGACAAAAGTAACTTAAAAGCAAAATATGGGGACTAGTTTTGGAAAAAGTGCTAACTTCAGTGGCAGATTAGTTAACTTATTTTTCCTGTCATAAGTAAGATAATCTGCCAGTGAAACTAGCACTTTGTCATTAATATTAAGAAATAATCAACTTAAAATAAGTTTTTATAACTTGCTGAGAAGTTACTTTAAGCTACTTTTTGTTTTATTTAATAAGATATTTGCACTAGAAGTAGGTAAAATCTTTAAAAAGTAAGATTTTTTGTTTTTGCAGTGTACATTGGAAAATGACAAATCCTTCGTAGGTAACTACAGTCTCTGGTTTGTGTTGGCTGAGGAGAACTGCCAAGACTTTGCATTTATTTTGAGATGCAAATCCTGACGTTTTCTTACACTGAAACCTGGCTACCTGAGCTGATAGCCTGACTAGTTAAAGCAGGTAGTATTATCTTATTAAACACTCAATTTTCTATCAACTAGAACACAAGAGATGAATAAAAGATATTCTGCAATATAAGCACTCAGTTTTCATTCTCCAGCTTGGTTGTATTTTTTTTTGTCAACATCAAAATGACTAATATTTGATGTGTTGAAGGTTCTATTTAGCAACAGAATTAATAATTTTTCAAATGATTATTCAAATGACGTATAAATATCTTTATATAGTCATATTTTAGTGAATTTTTACCAAACGGCGGTAAACGTGCATTAGATGTCTGTAAAATCTCACAAATTTTTGTGTTTAGGTTAATCAGCTGAGGAAACAGATTCAACATGTTTTGAAAATGTCGAAACATGTTTACTCAGTTTTGAATGTAAAAATTCAGTTTATTAGCATACAAAGGATGTTTAATGTCTTTTTTTTATTTTAATCAAGAGTTTTGCTGATATGATAATGGACTGACACTGATTTGAAGTCTTGCCTACTGATCTAGAGTTTTAACAAATCCATTTTTTAATCCATTTTTTGGGTTTTTCTTACATGAACCCACTTTGGACTTGCCTTGCATTTCAATGGTACAGAAAAATACAGTTTTTCAGCAGATCTGAAGCTATTGCACTAATACCTTCATAGAGTCACTAAAAATAAATGCATTTATATTTAATGTAGTTCCAGTCATTTCCAAACAAAATGGGAATCATGTTTTATTATATATTCATTTATTTAGAGTTAAAAAGACTGAAAAAGTTCTTTTTTAAAGGCAGGCACTGCTCTGCTCTCTCAAGTCATTCAACCTCAGATCCATGGGACAAAGTGCTTCTAGTTGGTTCACTTCAATTTAATCTGCATTTTGGTCGATGCTTCGCTAAGGATGCAGATCAACTTTCCTTCCTTCAGCGATTCCTTAATCTAGGAACTGAAAGGAAAAGGAGAGGAGATTAAAAGTGTAGCACCCCACGCGTCTACTCTTACATTGGATCTCAAACCTTTTGTGAATCACATTACAATAGACCCATTACCACACACACACACACACACACACACACACACACAGAGGGTTTAATCTGGCTGAAACATGAGGAGGTTGACCTGTGAGAAGACGACCCCTGACCTGTTATGTGATGAAGTTTTGGGAGTGGGCAGCGATGCCAGAGGAAGAACACGACTGCTCTGAATCACATCTCCTCTTCTTCTGCTGGTGTGTGTTTTGCAGAGAGGCAGAATCACGCCCGGGAGCTGGTGAAAGACGTTGAGCTGTCACAGTGGGACGCTTTAGTCATCATGTCAGGAGACGGACTGCTGCACGAGGTATGGAGCGACGTGTCCGTCCCTGCAGCCGGATTCAGTTACAGAAAGAGCCTGACGAGAAATGAGTTGAGAAAAATACTTGAGGTTAATTGTAGGGACGTTGTCGATAGAAGAAAGAAAGAGGAGGAAGAAGCTTCTACTAAAAAAACTTGGACATTTTGGGGATAATTTCAGAAATTTTGTGAAAAAAAACAAGAAAAATTTGCGAGAAAAAACTTGAGTTTTTTCTAGAAATCTTGGAAAATTTCCAAACGTCAAACATTTTTTTATGTTATAGAAAATTACTGAGATTAATCTCAAAATGTCTGAGTTTTTTCTAGCAGATTTTTGAGTTTTAATACTTTAAAAAAAGTCAGAACATTGTGACTTTTGCAATTTTTCTTTTTTAACATTATAGTTATTTAATTTTATAACAAAACAAGTGGCAATAATACATTTGACATCAGATTCACATTAAACAACTTAGTCCCCAAAGTAAACAAGTATAAATTATAAAAAAACAACAAAAAACAACTCAACAGTACGTATGTCAGAAAACAAGAACAGGGAACGTTTCAGATAATGTCCTGACAGATTTCCACAGTTATGTTGACATTATTCATTTCCTGGAATCAGGTGTTAACCCAAATCAGCAGAGAAATATCTGAAATATGCAGCAATATAAACCGAAAGCTGCACTCTACCACACAAACATAAATGCTAATGTTATATTGTTTACTTGCTTTTATTCCTCTGCTCTTAGGTTATGATGAAATCTGTTATAGTTTTAATATTTACTTTTTAGTGAGCAGCATAGAGGTCTGTGCTGCGGACAATCCTTTAATCCAAGCTGCATTTTCTGTGTCTCAGGTGATAAATGGTCTGCTGGAAAGACCAGACTGGGAGGAAGCCGTCCGCACTCCGCTGGGTATCCTGCCTGGAGGGTCAGGCAACGCCTTGGCTGCATCTGTGCATTACTACTCTGGGTGAGCCGCAAACAGGAAAAATACTGGACTGGGATGCATTTCTAACCATTTAGGTTCACATCTTTCACTTTGATCTGAATTAATATATCAAAAACATTCTTTATTTATTCAGGTCAGAGCTTTAGTTTGGTTGATTTTAAAATGTTTTCATTGTTTTGTTGCATCACTTTGACATACTTATTTAAAAATATATACGATATATATTTCTATTATTAATGAGTAGCACTTGCAGCATTTTCATTAAAATGTGACAATCCACACCACTTTTGCATCTAAAATCAAATCTTTGCATATTTCCGCCACCATCTCCACTTACTGCATGTTCAATTGTTCTTTTAGGACAGGCAGAACTCCTTATTTGGAAACATTTGAGATCAGTTCGTCACTCCAAAGTCCAATAGAAACCAGTCAAACCAGACAGGTAGCATAGCAGTGTGGGTCACACACTTTCATACGGTATGCAGTTAGAGCATACTATAGCAGACTGAAACCATGCTGTGCTGAGTAAATTAAGAACCATTTAGCTAAATATTTCTTCCCAAACTGCATCAGGATGAGTCATTATTCATTGGTAGCGCCTTTAAATGGTGTTTGTTTATTTTTAATGCCATGTTAACGCAGCTACACCTCGACAGATAACCTGCAGGCTTTTGTTGCTTCGCTGCGGTTGGAGGTGTGTTTGACCAGCTGAGGCTCCTGGCCCTGTGTCAAACTAAAACGCTTTTCTCTAATGGCTTTGAATTATTAATGGTTTAATCATCCTAGGGAGTTTATTCACCCAGAACAAAGAGAAAAGTTCAAGGACAAATACAAAGTTTTTAAAAAGATGAAAAAAAAGATTTAATCTCTGCATTCCTCACTCCCTACAGGCAGCGCGGTCGACAGCAGGTTGTTGTTTTAGCACCAAGAATCAGAGAGGAATTGCACGAAAACCATAAAACAGATAATCATTGGAGCAGGAAGTGGAGGCTGCTGAATTTGCTCCACCTTGTGGTGGTTTAGAGTTACAACGACTCAGTTTTAACAATTTTATACCAGAATATGCAAATAATTTTTATAATACTGTCAGTTGCAACACTAATATAATAAAAGAGGAAATAAGCATAAAACATACTTAGCTGAATGTGTATCTACCAATCAGGTACCACTGCAGCACAGCTTGCTAAGACGGGGAGTTAGAAGAGTTCTGGGAACTGCTAACACTGTTAGTTATTACAGTGTGTTTATTTGCTGATTTTAATATTAGTTAACTTTGTGCCTTATCCATGGTTATTATAATTTAATAAACCTAATGAAATAGCAAAAAATGAAAAAAAAAAAAACTAATTAAATAGGAGAGACTGTAGTTAACTGGAGCTACGTTGCACATTTATAAAACGAAGACATATTAAAATTATCGATACAACATCCTTTGTTTTCATGTCCATAAAGCTTTGCTAATGCTAACAGCAGTTAGCACCAAGTAAATAGCAAATCCTACATTTGTCCAACTTGCAAACAGAATAAAATAGAAATGTCCTTTATTGCCTTAAAGTGGGAACATTAAAGGTAAATTAAGGATAAGTAGAATCATCTAGTCATCCATTTTCTTGCACCCATTGTCCCTAATGGGGTCAGGAGTTGCTGGCGCCTCTCCAGCCTCTGGGCGAGAGGCGGGGTCACCCTGGACGGGTCGCCACTCTGTCGCAGGGCAACACAGAGACAGACAGGACAAACAACCACGCACAACTCACACCTAGAAAGACCAGTTAGCCTGACAGTCATGTTTTTGGACTGTGGGAGGAAGCTGGAGTACCTGGAGAGAATCCACCATCCACAGGGAGAACATGCAAACTCTGTGCAGAAAGACCGAACCCAGACCGAAACAAAAGTAAAGAGATATAAGTAAAAACAGAATCTCCTCTTCTGCCACGTTCATTCATCACCTGAATGTTTGTGCCAGTCAGCGTCTCATCAAACAAAGCGCCTCTGTCCAGAACCGAAGGGTGCAGACTCGGCATTGTTCGCTCTCCTCTGACTCTCCAGAAAGCCCGTGTGCGTTGTCCTGCTCCGGCCTGAGCCAGATTTTGTTTGGTATTATTCCCAGCTGAATGCCGAGGCTTTGAGAATTAGCTGAGCGACAGCTACAGCGCGTCTGCTGATGATTCGTTCTCGGCATTTCATGTGTGCTAACAGAACAAGCAGGGCGGGTGGAGTCGTCCTGTAACGCTTAGCGCACGTGCCAAACTCAAGGCCCGTGGGCCAAATCCGGCCCGCCACAGCTTTTTATGTGGCCCTCCAGGTTCTAGACCAAACGCTAAATGTGCTTAAATGTTATGTTATCAATCAAACTAATGCAGTTTTTATCTGTTTACTGCTGAGTAATATCAATCAGTCCTTCCACATTCTTGAGAATTATTGTGAAAATCTATCCAAAAATCAACAAATCCACGCACTTTTTTGCTGTTACAATTGGGAGTTTACAGCAGATTTTCTCAAAAACGTTCATACTTGAACTAAACAGCTGCCTCATCTTTGATTTATGTCAGATTTTAGTCCATGATCTATACTGTCAGTGACAGAAAGTCACCGTTATTGTCACAAATATTCATAAATTAAACACAAAATCCTGGAGGGGCTGAAAAGATGTTCAATGATATGGTTTAATTTTAAGAATTCATTGAAATTTTAACAGTTTGTGAACAGTTTTTATCAATATATTCTGGCAGAACCGGCCCTTTAAGAGCATTCATGATCATAAATTGGCCGAAAACAAAAAATGAGTTTGACGCCGCTGGCTTAGAGTGTTTCGTCTGAACTCGATAAATCCTGTAAATCAATGTTTTTTGTTGTTCGAGTGCATCATTGAATAATCAGTTGCAGGTTAAGTTGGAATCGCAGGCAGCAGCTTGTTAGCAGGACAGAGGCGGGTTTCACCGCGTTGCATCACCTCCGTCCTCTGGACCAAATGCTGCATCTTTAAAATGACACAAACAGAAATCCTGTTTGATTTAGAAGATTATCAAAAGACGTGATTCATTTTGACTCATTCCAGGCCGAATCAAAACAGGTCCAATATGTTTCACTTTGCTGTGATGAAATGTTAGCAATTGACACAAATTTAACCTTATTTCAAAGAAAAATTCTTCTGTTTTCGACAGAAAATGTAAATATCTTAGCAGACATTGTTTTTTGTAAGATAAAAATAAATACTTTCTTTAAAAATATCCTAATGTCCTCTGCATTAAGAAAAATCTCTTATTGCTGTAAAAGCAGTTTATAGGATGTTTGAATAAAATTAATTTCAGTAACTTTCCTTTTTTGCACACATCAAACTCTAGCAGTCGCTGCCGAGATGTTTATTTTTCATCAGCTCCATTAGAAATTAATAAAAGTCCATATTAAAAAAAAATTGTAAATGAAGTTTAAACATTTAAAATCTCCCAATGAAGTTTGTCCTTCAAATCAAAAGAATTCAGTGTTTATATATTTTTTTTTGTGTTCCTACGGTTTTAAAGAGATTTTTGAACTTTTCCAGAGGCCATAAAAGGTCAACCAGTTTGTCCACATTTACAAAATCAGCTGTGCTAATCGGCCCCCACTCTGAAAAACAACGGCTCAAACTACAGGCAGACTACAAAACTAAAAGAGCGCAGAAAAATCAACGTCATCGTTTATAACGTCTGCTTCTGTTCCCTTCTGGCTCGGTTGGAATTTTATCGCAGGAATCCAAGTGAATGGGAGAAATCCCAAACTCAGTGTGAAGTCAGATTTGAACAAAAAGTCAGCGACCAGGCTAATGATTAATTGGCCGACTTTCAGTGAAAACTACAGAATATTCAGTGATCAAATGAAATAAAGTGTTTTTTTTCTCTCTCTCCTCCAGCGTCTCTCAGGTCAGAGGCGAGGAGCTGCTGGTCAGCTGTGGTTTCCTGCTCTGCAGAGGACTGGTGTCTGACATGGACCTGGTCTCCCTCCATCTTTCCTCCGGCCAGCGCCTCTTCTCCTTCCTCTCTCTGGCCTGGGGCTTTGTGGCCGACGTCGACGTGGAGAGCGAGAAGTACCGCCACGCCGGAGCCGCCCGGTTCACCGTCGGCACGCTGGTGAGGCTGGCGTCTCTCCGCATCTACAAGGGTAAGCTGGCTTACCTCCCGGCCAGCAGGGGGCACCAAAAGGACAAAAGTCTGCAGAACGGAGCGGCGGCATGTTGCAGAAATCCCACCTCCCGTTTGACTCAAACCTTGGAGGATGACTTCGCAAATAACACCTGCCACTCCAACAACTCCCTCAAGCTGCGGAGGTCAGAGGGCAGATCGCCGAAAAGTGCCGCCAAAGCCCTCCCCGGGCCTCCCGACGCCCTGCTGCGGCCTCTGGATCAGCCGCCGCCGTCCGACTGGGTGCTGGTGCCGGAGGAAGACTTTGTCCTCATGCTGGCCATGCGCCAGTCCCACCTGGCCGAGGACCTCCTGGCGGCGCCCGACGCCCGCCTGGACGACGGCGTCATCCATCTTTTCTACGTCACGGCGGGGATTTCTCGCAGCGCCTTGCTGCGACTGTTTCTGGCCATGGAGAAGGGCGCACATCTGGACACCAACTGCCAGCATCTGGTGCAGGCGAAGGTGCGGGCGCTCAGGCTGGAGCCGGGCGCCGGGAAAGGGATCATAACGGTGGACGGAGAAGTGGTGGAGTATGGTCCGATTCAGGCCGAGGTGCACGGAGGCCTGGGGAGGGTGATCAGCGGATGAACGAAACACAAAGTCTTACCAATTTTTTTAATCTAGTTTTGAGTGCAAATATCTTAGGCTATGTTTACAAGAGACAAACTGCCTGGAAACTGCCGGTGTGTCGCCAAAACGCCTTGAGTCAGCAGCTGTAGTTGTCATGTTAGGCCACTAGATGGCGCTGTGATGTTAGCACGCAGTCAACGTGCATGTGCTGCTTAGCTTCCACCTCATTGCAAACAGAAACCTCTGTCCCAAAAATGAAATCCTCATGTAAATTATATACACCTGATCAGAACTTATGTTCAGTTGAACAGATTCACTAATAAGACTCAATCTGTTCAGTCTTTGCTCTGTGTTTTATCTTCATGCGCAGAATAATACAACAGCATATCAGGGTCGTTGTAGATCGGACAAAAAATTCATACATTTTTCTAATTTCAGAAATTTACTAGAAAAAAACTTTCAAAAGTTAAAATACGGTTTAACTGAGGAGCGACTCTGTTCTCGACGCTGGTTTTAAGGGAAGCATTCCTTAATATTGATTTAAATAAAATTTAGCTGGATTATTTCTCTTAAAGCAGGACATTTTTTCCTTAAGTGAAATAATCTGCCAGTGGATCTAGAATGTTTTGGGGTTAATTGTAGTCGACGATTTTACAGAAGAGCAATTAATTCAATATGTTCAAATGACACACAGCTTTTTATGAACTGTGCGATGCAGAAAGCTGTTTACGTTGTCGGAAAACAAAAAACCCATCATCCTCCTACTACTTCCTGTGTTCTTGTTCTTTGTGGTTTTCGCCAGTAGTAACGTCCGGCTGTTGACTTGTGTGACGTGAATTTTTAGGAAAATATGGCAGATAAACGATGCTGGCGCCAAACGCTTTTTTCAATAAAAACAAATTGTGTTTTAGTTTTAATTAGCGTGTTTCTATTAAGCTGATTTTTGTTTGGATTTCGGTTTGTGCAATTTTATGGCTAATGGAAACGCAGCTTCGTTACAGTCAATAGCAGTTAGGTAAAGTTTAAAATCTTGCTTTTTACCAGGCAACCCGCTGTAATGTCAAACTAAACCGTCCTGTATTAATATACACCCATCCATCAACCTGCCTCCCTGTTCTGAGCCAAGCTTTATGAATTATTAATGAGTATTTATTTAATATTAAACACTCGGCCGCTCAGTCTGGCGACGCCACTGGAGCCAAAACCCAAACAGACGCAGGCGAATCGAGTCTATCGCTACTCTGCAGTGGCTCAGTTCAAGATTACGCAACAGCAGCGGATTAGTTTGGTGTTTATTGTTGCTCTGCAGGACAATGCCGTGTGTGGATGAGCCTCAAACACTCAAACCCAGAAGATTCTGCTTTAACCGCACAAATCGCTGCTTCAAGTCACTGTTCAGTCTCTCCAGACAGGAAACAGCAGCTCCAGAGTACTGAACCAAATTCCTGCACCTGACCTGATGGATTATTTTTGTTTTTTTTAAGTGTTTTCTGTGATGCTGCATCCTCCCTCCGTCTTTCCAGCCACTGATTCCAGCAGCAACAAGTTCGTCTCTGCTGGACGCCACACACTCTCCGTCTTTACCAAAGTGTCTTTAACATTAAATTGTGAAAGTTAGAGATGCTTAAACATTATTATTTTTGTCCGTGTGGAAACACTGAAGAGCCTTAAACAGGAGATGTTCAAACAGGCACTGATTGTAGAAGGCTGGGCAAGATGGCGGCGATTTCTTTTTACAACTAAATATGATTTTATTTTAAAAAATGTTCTTTTCTTCTCTAAAAAAGAAATATACTACTGAGTATAAGGACCAGGCTTTCATATTGTTTAATTACGAGAATAAAGTCAGTTTGCTGAGTAAAGCCCTAATTTTACCTTCAATATGACGTGAGCAGTCTGCAGCTCCTTCAAAATAAGACTCAGTTCTTTCAAAGTCCTGATAATAATTTGATTCTGATGTGTTAAAAAAATCATCTGTTAAACTTAGACCAAAGTATAACTTCATTTCATTTTTTCTAGTGGAGTTCTCAAAAAAATTACAACTTTATTCTCCCAATATTATGACTTTTTCTCGTAATTGAAAAATTAAACAAGATGGCGGCTCCAGCTGAGCTCTGAAGTACGGAAGCCCAAAGAGCTTGTTGATGGGGAAAAAAATTCTGATTTTCCAAAAATGAAATCTTCTAAAAGGTAAATGTGATTTATCTCCAGATTGGAAGTACGGACTTCCTGGTTTGTAAAGATTTAAGGTGCCTCTAAAAATAAAACTCACATATTGTCATGTTTTGTCTTTATTCAGATCCACTGATTGCTTGACTGTTTAAGACCAAATTTACCTGTAGAGCTTGTTGCCATCTTTGGTGGGACATAAAGGTGATCAGGAAATGACGTCAAATGAGAATCTGTTTCTCACCTTAGTTGAATTAAAACGCCATGATTCAGAAAAGCTCCACCTTTATGAAGCTGTTGCTTGTTTTGCTTGTACTGGTCCTTTAACTTGTTTGACGTGCCTTGAATCTGCTGCCGCCTGGTGGCTGAAATGCGCTGCTGCATCTTCTTTGTGCTGCCTGCTGAATCCAGAAAAAAAATATAAGTTTCTTTCTTCTTTGAGTAGAGAATAAAAATGAAACATGATTTTATTTTGAAGGTATTTTTGAAGTGAGATTTTTAGAAACTTGTTGTTGCTGTTAACGCGTCAAGTTCAGCTGCTCTCTGCAAAGAAGGAAAAGGTTTTCATGTCTGATATTGTGCAATTAGATCAGAGCTTCAACTCTGGTGTCCTGCGATTTTTAGATACATTTGTCTCTGAATAAAAAAACACAAAATTTGGGTTGTTGTATCTAAAAGCTGCAGGACTGGAGTCGGTTTAGATGTGAACATGAATCTTTCTCTGCAACACTGACAACTGAATGATTCATATTTTTATTCAGAGATATATATTTTTTTTCAATTTAGACTGCTGTCTGTATGTTTTCTATTAAATCAAAGAATAAAGAATCTGCACGGGTGTTTTTGATTAACACTTAAATAAAATGAAGACAAACGACCGATCTTTTGCCTGGTTTGTTTTTGCCCTTTACTGAAACAGGTGACACAGAAATCACCAGAAACAGCAAAACATTTTTGCCCAAGCATCCAGGTGAGATGGATGATGTTATTTAAAGGGGATCTAATATGAAAAATTCACATTTTGTATGTTTTTGTTCTTCCATGTGGGTGTACTTCTAAAAACAGCTCAAACTCCTAAAGAAAATCAGCCATTTTTAGCAATAAATTTGCTTTTTGTTGTCTGGAAAATGAGCCATTTCAAAAACCTTCCGAATGTAACATTACCTAGCAACCCAAAAGGAGAACTAGCACATTTGGTCAGCTGGTTTTACTGCTATATGTGCAGTACAATGGCTGCTGGAAAAGACAAGCGTTTGACTTACCAAGCACAAACCAGTTAATGCATTCTCCTTGGTTGTGCAGGAGGCTCTACTTCTGCTTTTCAAAGATGTACGGTTGTATAATTGCAGCCATTTTCACATGGAATGTAAACATCGAGTTGGTCAGTGTGGCCAGTGGCAACTTATTTGGATTTAAAGAGATGAGCAGACTTAAAATCTTGGCTGAGAATGATTTTGTGCACAGTAATAAATGTTTTATATAGGCCACAGACCAAAGAGGCATAATTGGACACTTAAAAGAAAGATGGCCTCACTGTAGGTCAGAAACAATTGTTAACTGGAGCGTATCGACTTAAAAAACATATTCGGAGCAGTAATTAAGTCAAAATGGTAAAGAATACATACAATATATATTTAAGATATTAAAAAAACTGTAAATATGTCCTACCTGAAACTCAGGTGGAGTAGATTTAGCTAAATTTGGTGAAAAAAAATGTATAAAATCCATTAATCGTTTATCAATTTCAAAATTTTAGGGTCAACTGTTGATTACTGGTTTAATCGGCCCAATTTTTATCGTTTTCGACTTGTAGTCAGTGGGCCGACGAAAAATCCTTTCAGGGGCCACAAATGGCCCCCCTTTGGACGCCTCAAGTTTGTTAAATGAAAACGGCTTGAAGTTGGTGTGAGGATGAGAAATGTTGATGCAAACAAAGGAAAGCCGAAACGTTTTCATGGTACTGCTTGCAAAGTTTAATACATCACTATACAGTCGTCTTAAAGCAACAAATTAATCCATTAAAAAAAGAAAGAAAGGAAAACAATAAATGTTTAGTACATTACACTCAGCATTATGTACATAAACGCCCCAAGCATCCAGGTGATTCAACCCGTTTGTGTTAAATATATACTGTAAGTACCTGTATGCATTTCAATAGAGTCATGATGTCTGTACAGAGAATCAGGCTACAAATTATACTTTTATTAGCTCTTTTTTTTTTTTTTTAAGATATCAACAACAGGCCACTGTGGAAATGCAGACATCATACAGTCAAGTTCTTTGTTGAGCCAAAAGAGGCTTAAAGCAACAAGTTACATGCTTTGGCTGGAAATCAAACCGCTTGCAGTAAAAAATAAGAAGAATGGATTAAACTGGGAACGATTTACACACACACACAGGAAACTTTACAGGCTCGACATCCTGCCGGACTTTAACTTCACATTTTCTGTTTGTTCACGAGGAGAAAAAAAAAACTCAAAGTGTGCATCTAGAGTGTTAGCTGTTCTTTGAAGTGATCGGCGTCGCCTCTTGGCGTTAAAGGCGACCAAAATAAAACGCAGAGAGGGAGGAATGATGGGAAAAAACACGGAAGACGACGCAAAAAATACGCACTCATTCATATTTTTATTCGTTTTAAAATGCAGCAGCTCTTGGCTCGTAGTTCTTCTCCGAGGTCCGAAGTGGCACAGTGTGCTCTTTATCAAAAACGTCTCAGCATCAAAGTTCAAGTACAACACGAGAGAACCGGCGCTCTCAGATCAGAGAGAGTCGCAGACGGCGGGGAGGAGGGAGTCGTGATGTGTAAAATGTTAAGATGAATCTAAAAAGATGTAAACAAAGACTGCTGATGCCCCCCAGGAAGCACCCAAAGATCATTTCACAACACATTCTGCAGCAAAGCAATGAAAAAGAAACCAAAATATGTTCACATTGGATCACCTGTGAAGCCCCGCCCCCTTCGTTTGTGTTGCAACGTTTTACCTGCGTGTGCAAACAGCCAGAAGAAAGACAGAAAACCACAGCAGACTTTACATTTCAGTGGGTTTTTTCTCTTTGTTTTAGTGCGAGTCAGTGATCAACGTCTGAGGTTCAAGTAAGGCAACATGTTGACGTGAGATCATCATGGAGTTATACGTGCTGCTGACGTAGAAAGCAACTTTTTACTCTGAGAACTATGAGAGGAAAAAAAAAAAAAAACAAAATCAGCTGAATCAAAGCACAAAGTTGCAGCTCGTCAAACGTGTAAACGTTGCCGCTCCGCCTGGGAGAGGTTGGCCAGGTGGGAACCAGCAGGATCGGTGTGACGTTTCTGGGGATTTTGGCAGAAAGCTTCCAGCCGGTCGACGCTCACAGTTTGTGCTCGCCATGTTTCCCCCCAGCGGGTCGGACTGCGGCGGCGTCCTTCAGGTACAGCTGTGATGTCAGGAGTGCTACAGAGAGCTGCAGTTCCCCCAGCGGCCTGCAGGGGCAACCCAGTGACGCCCCGTCCAGTCAGTGGAACCAGTTAGACAGGCGACAGAGGGAACTGGTTTCTACCTGCTCTCACATGAGGGTGTGTGTGTGTGTGTGTGTGTATGTGTGTTAGCCATCACACTCATCTCAGGGGTAACTAAAGGAGAGAAAAACACAAAAAATGAGGGGATATTGGAAAAAGACAAAATCTTACCAAGTATTTTTTTTATCTTGTTTCTAGTGAAAATAACTTATTGTACTTGAAATAAGACAAAACTCACAAGTAACATTTCAGGAGCCGTTTTAAATAAATAGTTCCTTTAAGTTTGATGAAAAGTATCATCTAGTTTCACGAGCAGATTATTCCACTCATGTCTTCTTATAAGTGAAACTAATAATTTTTCATCAAAGTCAAACACATATTATTACAAAATTTGATTTTGTGCCTTTTCATCTTTCCATTTAGGTCTCAACTTCTTAAGACTAAAATGCTTAAAAAAACAAGATGTTTTTTGACAATAAGTTAAAGTTTTTTGGTGTCTGGAAAACGAGCCGTTTCAAAACCCTCAGATTATTAAGTCACAGGTGTTGCTAGGTAACGGGAACAGCCCGTTACCTAGCAACCCCAGAAGAGTTCCAGGCCGTTACCTAGCAAC
>SZYC01000126.1:719687-741616 GCA_010883035.1 Poeciliopsis occidentalis
ACCCCAGAAGAGTTCCAGGCCGTTACCTAGCAACCCCAGAAGAGTTCGGCTTGTCTGGTCGGTTTCTAAGGATTTAAAGTGACAAGATGCCCTAACAGCTCAATCTGAAAGGAGAGAAATAGAAATGAGTGAGGAGACTAAAGCCTCGTGATGCAAGAACTATTTTGTGCTAAAAATGCTGAAAAGTTACTAGTTTTCTCTTATTTTAAACGCAATAAGACATTTGCACTGGAAACGAGACCAAAAATACTTGGTAAGATTTTGTGTTTTTGCAGTGAAACCCAGTCGGTCCAGACTTTCAGTGAGAGGAAACGTTTTAGGCAGCAGGAGCAGAGAGGTGGAGGGTAACAGGAAGAGGGCGGCGGCAGCGCCACCCGCTGCAGCTCAGGAGGCCGACAGATGGAGGCAGTGACTCTCCTCCTCTGTGACTTGAGGAAGGTGAAAGAGAGGAAGAGAGCGGGGAGCGGGTGTGAGTCGGGGAGGCACTTACTTGTCCTCTGTGTGCTCAGGGACGACGGCGGCGGCCAGCACGGCGCGGTACTGCTGCAGCACGCCGCGGACGCTCTTCACAAAGCCCTTGGAGAGCGGGAAGAGCGGGAAGCCGATGTCCGGGTAGCCGGTTCCCTCCGGGAGGAAACTCCGGTAGCTCTTCCTCCGCTTCTTTGGTCGCACCACCGGCTGGCTGGGAGCGGACTCCGGCGCCGCGCACCGCACCGCAGAGCCGGCTCTGTCCCCACCCAGGCAGGCACCGCCCTGAGTGCCGTCGCAACCCGAATTGAGGCTGAGGTCTGGCGGCGGCGTGGTGGTGGTGGACGGGCTCAGCCCAGAGTCCTCCAGCTCCTCCTCCAGGATGCTGCTGACGCCCGGGACGCCGTCCTCGCCGGGCTTGCCGGGGCTGCTGTGGGCCACCGGCGCCTCGTCCTTGGAGTGGAGCCCCCTGGCGGCCGGGTGCGGCACGTGGCCGCGCTCGGCGGCGTCGTTCAACTCCAGCCACGCCTCCAGGCGGTGGACGAGCCGCCAGCCGTTGCAGGCGAAATGGTCCTGGATCTCCTGCTTGAAGACGTCCACGGGGTTCTGCAGCAGCTGCGTCATGGACTGCACCATCTTGATCAGCGCCATCTCGTTGTAGCAGCGGCTGTTCTCGTAGCCTTCCTGCAGGCCGCGGTCGCTGTCGAAGCCCGCCTCGTTGTAGTACGGCTCGTTGACCAGGATCAGACCTGCAACACACCATCGACATGGATCATTACTCTGACTGAGCTACTTAAAATTCACTTAGACTGTCAAAGGTTTTCAGGCTGAGGATCATTTAACCCATTTACACCTGAAATTGACCCACAATAACAACTTAATATTTTTTTCATGGTGGCGATGTTTTGTTGATGAGAGTGGCCACGCCATGAACAAGTCGACTAGTTTTACGTTAATTACACATCCTGAACATCTGGATTCTAAGTTTTCCAATGAAACGCATGGGAATCAAAGCATTTTGCTTTTATTTTCTCATAAACTAACAGAATCTGCAGTCGCCAGATCATCGCTGCATTTCACACGTCATAGTTGCACCTGATCAATTTAATCTAGAGCCGCTCCTGCTACAGAAGGATGTTTATTTTTTAAATCTGCACCACAGACAGGAGAAATAAATAAGACAAAAATGATTTTATGTGGGAAGCAGATATTTTAGCTCACTGCTCCTCGAAACAGACCCAATAAATCAGACGGTAAAAATAAATAAAGAAAAACGCTCCAACTGACCTTGAATGGAGATGAGAACCTGCAGGAGACTCGACTTGCTGGTCCATCTCTCGGTTCCCTGTGAATTACAGCAAAACCGGAACAATCAGGCACGGAGACCGGCGGAGCGGCGGCGGCCCGTCGGAGCGGCGGCGGCGCAGGGCAGTGCTCACCTTGCCGATCCAGGTACCCAGCAGGCTGACGCACACCTTGCCGTTGTCGTACAGGTTGGGGTTGAGGCGGCCGCTGCACTGCGACAGGTAGCGGAAGAGCGGCGGCACGGCCGGGTAGATGTTGGGCAGCTGGATGTCGAACAGGAAGAGCCCGTCCTCGTAGGGGGTCCGAGTCGGGCCTTTGATCAGCGCCGAAAACAGATCCTGGGTCACAGCAGAAGGAAGACGCTTTGAAATATCGCCAAGTTTACACTGAAAAACCACAAAATGTCACCAACTAAGTCCAGCTTCTAGTGTAAATCTTAGTTCACTTGAATTAAGACAAAACCAACCTTTTAAGAAATAGAAAAATGATTAATATTGATGAAAAAGTTCCAGCTCCACAGGCAGATTATTCCTCTTTAATCAAGACAGAAATAATCTGCAGTGGAACATTTACTTTTCTTAACCAACATTAACTAATTACTGATGTGAAACAAGTTCATATATCTTGCAGAAACATTTAAGTTAGTTTTGTTTTGTTTCATGATATTTGCATTAGAAATTGGGCCAAAACTACTTGGTGACTTTTAGTTTTTTTGCAGTGAAGGATCAAATCGGTGGGAATAAAACTTACCATCCGGTCCTCAAACGTTTTCACCATGATCCCATCGGGCAGCGAAGTGGCCAGCAGAGCCATTTCCTTCCTCACAGTGCTGAAAAACTTCTTCGCCTCTGCCGGCTGGAACTCCATTTTCTTAAACGAATGAGTGTCTGAGAGAGAAACAGGTGATCAATCAGGAAGAGACAAGAAAACAGAGATCCCTCGAAAAATCTTCAAGGCATTTAGCAGAATATTCACTGGCATTTTGAAGTTTTTCTTTGAGAATTTGTTCTTGCATCTCAATTCCATTACTTACAAATGGTCTCAAAACAGCAATACAGTTGTTTATGTTGCAAATGTTTCACATTCCCTTGCAAAACGTTTGCGTTCTCTTGCAATAACTCAGTCAGTTCATGCAGCGTCTTGAATATCGACACGTTTTGGTGGCAAGTTGTGTCTGACCTTCTTAGGTTTGTGCTCATTTTGGATTGCTGCCCAAATTATAACGCTGCCTGCAATTGTCCTTTTGGAGCGTAATAAATCAGGTTTATTATGGATACAATTGTTATTTATTAAAAACAAGCTCCTATATGTCACTAAAAGGTCCCTGGTTTTGTCTTCAATGTTGGGTTAATTAGTTACATTAAAAAAAAAGTACTTTCAGGAGTATTTTTACTATGCTGTACTTTTTACTTTTACTTATTTCACTGCTCTTTAGTAAAATTTCTTGATTCTCTGCCCACTGAAAGAAAAACAAACATGTTTTAGCCACAGATTCTCCAGGTTTAAAGGTCGGTAATTAAAACTGCGGTCGGTTCCTCCTGGTTATCGGAGGTTTCTGATGTAGGAGTGGCGGATCGCTCACCTGGCGCCCACTCCAGCACTGAGAACACTTCTCCCTTGGCGCTGGTGAACGTGACGCCAGGCTTCCCTCCGCTCTGCTGGCACAGGACCGGCGTGTCACTCAGGAGCTCGCCGGGCCACTCCTGCCCGCCCACCGGCGTCTGCGGCTCCTGCTGCGGCTTTTCTTCTCCGCTCCTCTCGGCCTGAGGAGCAGCAGAAGCTGAAATCACCTCCACACATCCGGCGACGTCACAGCGATGGCGACGCTCACCTCCGTTCCGGCCACTCCGCTCCCCACCGCCTCCATCTTCTCCTCCTCCACGATGGCGACGTTGTCCAGCGTCTTCCTCAGGTTCTCGTGGAGCTTCTTGATGTCGTCCAGGAAGCGTTTCTCCTTGGTGGGTTTCTCAGGCCCCGCCGGCGACAGAGAGCTCGCCACATTGGCGGCGGAGGCCGGCTCGGCCGAGGTCGGGGAGGTCGGCGAGCCGCCCGTCCACAGCTGCTCCACCGTCATGTTCTTCAGGCTCTCCAGAATCTTCAGCGCTTCCTTCAGCTCTCTGAAGCCTCGGGAGGCGCCGTCCTTGCTGGGCTTCTCCGCTCCGTTTACGGTTCCTCCTGGAGTCGTTACTGCAGGAAAATAAACGACAAAATGACACAACCAGCTGATAAACCAGCAGAGATCGAGCTACCAAAGACGCTCCGGGTCTTAAATGAGACTTGGGCTGCAGCCTCACGTGACCCAAGTCGAGTATCAGTGACGTTCAGGTCGGATAAATGAGACCTGGACAATTAAATCGGATACCCAAGAGGCCTGGGTCGCATTGGAAAAGAATCCAACCTGTGTTGTTCAGATGGTCGTAAAAAGATTGGATACAGAAATCGGAATTGGGTCACTTCAGGCTGCAGTGTGAACGCAGCCTTATCATACTTCCTTGAAGAGCTTAGGACAGATCAATGGGCTGAAACAGAACATTTTCATCACATTTTTGTATGACATCATTTTTAGATAATGAGATTTTGAGCTGTTTTAGGTCGTCCTGTCTAAATTAATAACCTTCTGTTGGCCACACCCCCAATTCAACGTTTACACTCACACGTAAAAATGGCTGCAAACAGAGGCACAATTATACAACTGTGCATCTCTGAAAAGTAGAAGTGGAGCCTTCTGCACAACCAACAAGAATACAGTAAGTGGTAAATCAGTTGACGATTCAATAATCAATTCATGACAATTAATTTGATTAACTGCTTTAGCCTTAGATGTGATGGCAAAAACAGATTATACCTAAACATTCTCCACAGATCAACATTTGTAACAAAGGTCTATTCTGATCCAGCAGACTAGGAACAGAAACATGGCTGCCGCTCCTCACCTCCTCCAGACGTGGGACTGCCCACAGATGCCTCCCCTTCGTCTCCCGGCGCTCCCTTGGTGGGACTCGTCACCTCAGCCTTGCTGCCCTCTTGTGGTGGGATGATGAACAGCGCGGACCCGGTTGGCGTCGGGGTGGGCGTCACCGTGTAGGTGGCGTTGGAGTTGTTAGCGTGGCTGTCGTCCTCGGTGGTGACGCCGTTGTCCGTCTCCCAGCTGTCGCTCTCGTCCTCCCACTCCTCCGTGGACAGGACGCTGCTCGTCTCCTCCACAGAGTCGTAGTCCGTCTCCTCGATCTCAGACTCCACGTTGTAGAGGTGCTGAGGAGGAAAACGTCAGACTGTGAGTGAAGTAGATCTCACTGAATGAATCCAGGTTTAACATGTGACTGATGTTTTACCTGTGGCAGGACGATGGTTTTGGAGTTGTCGGCCCAAACGACCTCCACTTTACTGCTCACATCCACCCGGGACACCTGACCCACTGACGTCTGCAGACAGAACAATTTGTGCATAAAGATTTGAATTTGAACAGAACCTGCATTAGCAGGATCCAGTTTTACACCAGCATGATAAAACTGGCATGAGGCTCAATGTCTGAATAACACAGTTGGATGATTTTACTTCCATACAACATGGGTTGGTCTAGTCCAAGTAGAAACGTTTTTACCTCATTCTCGCAGTCGTTCTGCCCGTTCTCGGAGTTCCATATCCTGATGACGATGTCCGCCGTGCGGAAATGGAAATCTGGATGATCTGCGATGTCGTACACACTGACATCCTCCTCCACACCGATAACCTAAAACAAAAGGAAAAGAGAAGCTGTTTCTGTTTCCAGCAGATTTCTTTCACGTTCTCCAAAAGCCGCTGTGTTTCCGTTAGAAATGTGTCTTTGCCAATGTCGAAAAAACACAATTTCTCAATTGTGGTGTCTCCATTAAGTCAGAAATACAATTAAAGTCAAACATGAATAAGTTTGACTTTAATATAAGTAATTAAAGATCACGGCAGTGACGAATATAAAGAGCTGCATTAAATATATTCATATTTCAACATCTATCAGAGGAGACAGAGATAGAAATGGCTACTTCTGCAGCGTTTTGGTAAAATATCAGCGATTTTACAGAAGAGCTTCGCATTCAACACGTTCAAATTAAACAACTTTTTATGAACTGCGCGATGCTCAGAGATCTGATGGAGCCACCTGCACATTGTCAAAAAAAAGAAAAAACAACCCTTCATCCTCCTACAACTTCCTCCCCCACCAGGCCGTTGTTGTAAAGAACATTTTGTTATTAGTAACTTAAATTAATTTTTTTTTTTTTAAATCCTTTCGTCTTTTTTGTGATTTTTGCCACTTGCAACATCCAACTGTTGATCACGTGACTCATATGATGCAACTCAAAAGTATTTCCAACATAGTTTTGTAAAGTACATCTATTTTGATGCAGCTGGAAAACCACTACATCCCAGTGCATTTATTTAACCCTTTATTGCATCGATTATGATCCTTTACGTCGGGATTTTTCTTTTCAAATTCTTTTTTATTTTCTTAAGATGGGGGGAAAAAAATGGCAAAAATTTATTTTTTTCTAGGTGATCAGTTGTAATACCTTTAAAAGTTCTCTACAGTAGCAGGAGGGACTGAATATTCCTAAACTGCTTTTCCATCTGTCTGCCATATTGGATTTAACTAAATTTCTTGCACTTGCGGTGGTCGGCCAGTAGTTGGCAGTGTGTTGAACTTGTGTCCACTTCAGTTGTCTGACTGCTTTTATAACTTAAAAGTCCACCAGAAACAGAAAATGGCTGTTGTATGAAAGGGTTAATCAAAAAAAAAAAACAGTTTTTTTTCTAACTGGCACGTTTCCATTAAGTGAATTTATTTTTGTGCTTTCAATTTGTGTAGTTTATAGCTGACAGAAATGCAGCTAGCATCGTTAGCTCTGACTTACCTCGACGTCGACTCCTGTGGAGTTCAGTTTGATCCATCTAACGACGCACGTTCTGCCTTTATGGTCGCCAGACTGGATCACGCCGTACACACCTGGATCCTGCAGCGCTTGGGCTGAACACACACACAGAGCCAGTTCAAATACAACACAGAAACAATAATATTATGTAGAAATATAACGACAAAAAAAATGAAAAAAAAAAATCCCTAAACTGTATTGTTAGAAAACAAAACATTATGATGTAATGATGTGGATAAAATGACCCAGAATGCTCATAAATTCGGCAGCAATAATGAATCACTGTTGTTAGAACTAAACCCAGAAGAAAACCCACAAGCACAGCAGCAACATTTCCTATTATTTACACTTGAACCCACATATGTGGAACTAGACTCAGAAATATAACTTCAACACGCCAGATTAAGTATTATTTCATCAGTCAAATCAAATCAGTTTTTATTTGTATCATTCCAAATTACTCCAACATTAAATAGTTTTTGTTTTCAGCAAGACGAATTGAGAATTATCCAGCTTTTGGCCAATTCTCGCACATTTACAGAAATGTTAACTAATGTGCAACATCCACAGCAAAAACATAATAAAAATGCATTTTTTATTTAATGCAGAGAAAGTTGCAATATTTTAACAGTTTTATAATGGGTAGTTTTATTAACATTGAGGCCCTTTGAGGACATTCGTGATGCCAGAAATGAAAATGAGTTTGACATCCCGGCTTGTACTTGGGCAGCTTTTGCAGAACATCCAGTTACTTGTAAAGTAAAAAGAAAGAATGTGATGTAAAATCAATAAGTATAAACTGCTAATCTGAGATGTACTCAGAGGAACAGGATGTATGAGACAGGAAACAGAAAAAGATAACACACAAAACCCACCAACATCGGTTCACCCCTGTGGGGTATCAAACTATTTCAGACAAGCGTGAAATCACAAATTAAAGAAAATTAATCTGCACTCCACCAATACAGAAAGCAACAAAAAGCTGTGCAGACAAAGTCGACTCACGTCGTTTGTCGACCACAAAATCTCCGGGGCAGAACTCGTGGCTGTCCAGGTGCTGGATGGGGATGAGGTCGTTGGACCTGATCCCCCTCTCGACCTGTCCATCCTTCCACATCACGTCAGCGGTGGTCTTCGTTGATACAACTTCCACTGCCACCCTGATGGCAAATAAAAGCAGAGAAACAGAAAAACTTTGCTTCAGAAATGTTGAAAATAGTTCAATTTTCATATTCCCCCTGACATGTTGGGAAGTAGCAAAGAATCATTTTCAAATTAAAATGTTCAAAAATACTTTATTGTTGTTGTAAATCATTTAATTGAAATTTTGTTTTAAGTTAGTGTTCCTCAATCATTTTAAACTTGAGGGCCACTTAACCCATGTAACAAACACTCATGGACCACCTACTTTGAAATTGCCCAATGTTCACATATGCAACCAGAAATGAAAATATTAATCTCTTAAACTTATTGTTGTCTACTTTGTTCATCTAAGCCGGTCATGACAAAATTATGAACAAGTCTACTTGTTATAATAATTTTCAGCTATTTACAGATTCTGTATGTGAGGATTTTAATCTTTTCACATGGAAATTAGAAAATAAGTTGTTCTTTAATACCAAGTGTTGTGTGCATTAATAATAATTTTTAGGTATAGTTATAATTTAGGAGCACAATAAAAGAAAAATAGAGTTGTTTTGCCAAAAACAACAAAATCCTCTTCTACACCATTAAATAAAAAATGCCCACCAATTTTTAATCAATTCTATTTATTTATTGTATTTAATGAATTTAATTTAACCGGTTTTAATAAAATAAAAATAATAGCTGGAGTCCCACTGTTCAAAAGAATCAGAGAGCTGATAATTAATCATGACGTTCTTTTCTTTTGACCAGGAAACCGTTTGCTAAGCTAGTTGTGGCGTCGCACGTTGAGCTGACGTCACTGCTATTAAACGGTCGTTCGTTCACACGCAGTACCGCGCGGTCCACTAGGGGGCGATACTGTTTTTGTAAGACTGTCTAATCGCCATAGGTTCCATGTTAGCATGAAATGCTAAAGCAACGCATGAAACTCATCCCCAGAACAACACCCGCACGCTGTTAAACTGTCTAAATATTCAATTTAGAGTTCTATCTTTATGTTTCTGTGAGGATTTTGACATTTTGGGCGGTTCTTTTAGTTCGGCATCGTTTGGTTCTCCCTCTTTCTCCCGCCGCTCCGGTGCGGGGCAGCGGCTTCTGCGAGCGTCGCCATGGCGTCTGGCGTGAAACGCTCCGTCGTGAAATGTGTCTCCAGACTGCAGGAAGCAGCAGAAGCTAATGGCGGACTGTTTCCTCAACGCTGTCGCCATAAAATCTCCAGTAACACAGAAATCTAACATTTTTATTTATTACTTTTTAAGTCGCAGGAGGAGGAGTCTGAAAAACTAATAAATGTAGCAACAAAGTGGACATCAGTGTTTCTTTCATCCTGATCACAGCCCCACTACAGTCTCTTGGCTCTGCCCACTTTGCTGCCATTTCCCCCCCAAAGTTTGCCCACTGACTTGGATTAGCTACTTTGAGATTAAGTGCTGCAGTATAATTTTAGAAAATAAAAATGCAGGTAAGCTCCAGCATGTTTGTACACTGATACAGGGCTATTGTTACTGCCATTAAGATTTCCATCTTCACGTTGGGATTTATAAATACTCATTTCCAAACAAGCATGCAACAAATCCTTGTGTTTCTGCAGTTTGTAGCGTTGATCCTTCATGTTTGTGCGGCGATGAAATGTGAACCACCCAACAGAAACAAAACTCCTGACTCTTTAGCTCAGCTAGAAACACCTGATCTCCAAAAGAGAGCAGAAAAACATCCACTTTCAGAGAGGATGAGGAGATAAAAAGGTAGAGGATAAAAATCCACGCGAACCCACCGGTCTCCACGCTTAAACTCTCGGGAGAACTTGGTCCTCTTCTTTTTGTGCTTCCTCTTCAGGTTGCGGATGGAGAGCGGGATGCTCTTCTTGCGGTTGGTTCCCAGGCCGCCGCTCTGAGACGAGGCGGTGGAGCTGGCTGACGATGTGAGAGAGCTACAAACACAGGAAACGGTAGTTTGCTCATTAACTCACCTCCTTTAGCTCATAAATTAAAAAAAACATGTTAAAATACTAATGACGGAAGGTAAAAATGTTCTCTGAATGTTTAATTACTTGATTAAGTTTATATAATAGAAATGAAGTGGAAAGGATGTAAAGAAATTTAAAGTTTATGCTCATATCTTTCAAAGGTAATCAACAGATTAGACAAGCCCTGAATTTTTCATTTTGCTTCAGATTCAATTATTTAGATTCAAAAATTGTCTCTAATTTGATAAGATTATATTTTGTGCGATCTATCTTGGTTATATATAATAGTCAACTATTTTTTGTGTGTTTTTGAACAAATTATTAAATGAGACCTTTTCAAATGTAAGACGTTTTAAACAAAATATTTTTAGAGTGTAGTATGCTTTCTATACTCAAAATCTGACATTTTTACTTATTTTATGCAACTATTGTTTTTGAATATTTGCAGTAGAATAAAATGTACTATAAAATGTATCCAAGTTATGTTGGGGTAACTCAATTTAACTTCAAATTGTTCGTCTTTGTTTCTTTTAAACTGAATATTACAATCTGTGTCCGTTTTGACATTGATATCTATTTAAAAAAATTTTTTTTGAACTACAATTTCATTTAATTTGTTTTTTTAATTTATTCCAACTCAAATTTCTTTAAAATGTCTTGTTTTAATAGTTTCCATTGGGCGAATCTGTTTTTCATCTACTGTAAATATAACAATTTGGACACATTAGATGAAAAGTAAAGTAAAATTTTTTACGTTTTATGAGAATCAAGCCTGATTTTTTAAAAAATGTCTGTTTCTGTTTACTGGACTTGTATATTTTGAGTAATATTTTTCTCCCTAAACAAGAGAAACACAAAGTTTACTTACATCAAATAAAAACTCAGCTACACTTTTTCTAAATACATAAATATCTGCTCAATAATGAGAGAAATAATTTCTGGTGAATTTAACTGAACTCAGACAAAAATTAGACATCTGTACCTTTAATAAAATGACCGTCAGAGCCACCAAATGTTGATAAACAAACCTGGTGTCATCCGTGTCCTCCGCGCCTTCGTCATCCGCATCCTGCTCTCCGTGTTCGGCCGCGTTGTCGTTCTTTGGATCCACCGGGTTCTGACCCGGCGACACCGGGCCGTTGTTGAGATGGGACGAGTCGGTCTGCTCTGACTTGTGGTCGCCTGTCGGAAAGCAGAGGGAGTCATGAGTCAATCAGTGAATGAGGAGCTTTTTGTGGCTCATCTGTGGATGTTTGATGGATACCTTGAAGGTCAGCATGTTCCATTTTCCTTCCAGACTCCTTTTTGAAAACTCTTTTTAGCTGCAGCAGAAAAATAAACCGAGCGTTTTTGATTTTCACAATAAAAGCATTCACTTGTCAGAATTTTTTTATAATTTATTTTAAAAAATATAAAAAAACAAAACAATTAGAGATTCACAGATATATGTTGCGTCTTATCAGCATTAAGTGTTCATATTTCAATCGCAATACTTCAATAAATTTACAGTCTTTATATATTTTAGAATTGAACAACAACTATTTTACACTGTTTTACCTGTTAAATTGGGCCAAACTAAATTATCTACATTCATTCAGTCAGATGTGACTTGGTTTCCTAATTTAACAATTTCAATTTGTAATTGGTGTTTTTTGTTTTTTTTAGGGCCGTCAATGTTAATTGAAGCAATTAATCTAAAATGTTTAATGCGTTAATATTATAGAATGCAGATTAATGAAACTATTTTGATCTAAAAGCCTTTCTCCAGTGGAGGATACAAAGCAGCGCGTTACGCGGTCTTGTGCTGCAAACATGACAGAAAAGATGATGAAGGAAAGTAGCTGAATAATTTCACTTTAAATAAACATAGTGATGTAAGTCCTGATAAAACCAAAGCAGTGTGTAAATAGTGCAGTAATAAATTACCCTTCCGCTGAAGCAGAATCAAATTACAGTTCATATTTCTAAATTAATTGTCTGGAGAATTTTTAGTTAAAATATGTTCGTTCTTTATTCAGTGGGTAGAAAATCCAGAAGTATTACAAAAGTAAGAGTATAAATACTTTGTAATAAAATTAAATCAAGTAAAAGTAAAAAGTGCAGTGTAGTAAAAATACTCCGAAAAGTAATTTCTTCCAGAAGCTACTTAAGTGAATGTAACTGAATAAATGTAACTAGTTACAAGTCACAGATGATCAATCAGATTTTTTAATGAACAGAAAGAGGATTTTATGCTTTTAAACAACATTTACAGCCATTAAACACAGATAAAACACACAGGTAAAAAACTGAACTGCACCTTTCTGGCAATCGGGTCCTCTGGTAGAAAGTGGGCCCCTTCGGGTCCGTCACAGGTCATGCATGTGGCGCTACCTTTGGCAGGGATGATGTACAGGGCTCTTTCTCCCAGCTCCCTCTGGGTGTGGTCATAGTAACCCAATCGCCTCACCCTGCAACCAATCAAAGGGCGGCTTTGCTCAAATACGACACAATCACGCCTGAGAAATGGCCTTTCGATGTGACAATGTTTACACCCTTAAAGGACACAAGTTCTTTTAAATCTAGACTAAAAACCACCCGATTAGAGTTGATGTGTAATGATTCTTACACTTAAAGTGTAAGGCTGCAATTGTTTCCTGTTGGTTCTATGACTTTGTATTTTTACGACGTAAAGCACTTTGAAATGCCTTTTTGCTGAAATGTCCTATACAGATAAACTCGATTGATATACACTAAAAATGAATCCCTCAAATCATCAGCATTGCTGTCTTGTATGACTTGGTCCAGCACTTCAGAAAACCGTTTAATTAGGGCTCGAATGACTCGAGTACATCGATCATTAAAATTCCTCGAGGAAAATTGTGTTTTATTATTTAGCGCGCCGTGTTCTGGCCGGATTGTTATTTGTGTTGGGCAGCGCTCTCACTTCTGACTGTAAGTTGTTACTAAGTTTTAGCAGCATAACGTCGAATTTTCATCGTTTTTTTTTTTGGGCGTCGATATGCATCTTTAAATCGCCTGCCGCAATGATTGGAGGACAACAGGTTTTCTCATCTCGGAATCACATGGCGACCGTTTCAAAGTGAACAGAGGGAAAAGTGCTGCTGGTGTATTAGAGCAGTGGTTCCTAAAGTGTGGGGCGCGCCCCCTATGGGGGGCACAGAGGCATTGCAGGGGGGCGTGAGAAGTGGAATGGATGAAAAAGATGAATAAATAACAGTTACACAAAAGTGCTTCACTGTAAAGATGGTTTGCAGTGCGTTTGGTTGCAACCTGAAGTGTGAAATAAACTTCAGTGGAGTTTGAAAACAAAATATGTATAAAGGTTTATGTTTGGGAACCACTGTATAAGAGAGAGAAGAAAAGAGACACAGAGAGAGAAAGAGACAGATGGAAAAAGAGAAAGAGAAAATTGTGGCTCTCGTCTTGCTCTGCATTGTTCCAAATATACAATTATCACCATGAAGCATTAGGTTGGTTGGAAATAAGGCACAAATTGTTATTTAACACATTTTTAGTAATATTGTACAATATAATAAATTGTTTTATATAATCAGCTTTTATTTAGCCAAACTTGACACAATTATAATACAAGATTTGCTTTAAAAGGTTGTTTTAGTTTTCCACCATGTAACATGAATGCTGCACTCCCTTCATCTGTAATAAATGTAACAAATGCTAGACATTTTAAAAGAGCCTTACTTAAATATTTTATTACATAGTATTATAATTGTGAAACTAATTAATGTGACTAATTAGTTTATTATATAAAGCATTCAATCACATTTATTTGCATGCCACATTTCAGCAACAAGGCAGTTCAAAGTGCATTACATCATAAAAACAGAAAAAATACAAAGTTGTATAAAGTGTGACAATTACACATTTATGAATTAATGTGCTCTGTCTCTAATATTGCATTAAGTGTGTAACTGGTTTTGTAATAAGTGTTTTTATAATGTGGACCCCACGAAGAGCAGCCATTGTTACAGCAATGGCGAATGTTGATCCAAATAAAGAAATAAACGCATAAAGCTCACGTCTCCTTAAAGATGATAAAATCTGACAGGAAGTTGAGCAGGAAGTGCAAACCATCCAGACGTCACATGAAGGAGAGAGGGGGCGGACGCAGACGCTATGTGAAGAGAAGGATTGACTGACCTGTGAAGATTTTCCTGTGTGATGGTGGAGGGAGGTGGATAGACGCTGTCAGAGCCTTTAGGAGAGTAGCTCTTGGTGATCCACGTCACTTTCAGCTCCACGACTTTCACCTGACAGAAACACAAAACTCCAGGATTTAAAACAACCAAACGCGCGGAAACACATGGAGACGCATTTAAGATGTCTGTTCATTTCTGGTCACCCGCTCACCTCTTCCACCACCACTCTGAACTTGCACTTCCTGCTTAGGACAGGTTTGACCCCCGACAGCCACTGTACATTAGAGAAGACCTTGGCGGGGCCGATCAGAACCTGGCCCGGGTAGAAACCGTACGCCTCGTCGAAAAACAAACCCTGAAGAAGAAACAGATCAGCAAGAACGTGAACAAATGTTACACTAAATTTAATTAGGTTTACAAAACAGCATTTGTCTATTTGTCGACATTTTCAGGAAATGTGAAACAAAAAAATAATAAATTAAGACAAAAGAGGAAAGGAAATAAAACTGTTTGTCTTTTTCTTTTCAAACTTATTAAATAAATCCTAGATCAATTGATTTTATTTTGGTTAATTACTGATACAATTAATTATCCAGCAAAATCTATTATTGAAAAAAAATTAACAGCATTTTTTTTTTGCCCCATCTTAAAATAAAGATCTTTTTTCTTTTGCTTCACATTTCCTGAGAATGCTGATAAATTTATCTGCAGTTCTTACTGACCAAAGGCAAAAAAAGCTTTATCTGATTTAATGGCAGGCAGTGAGGATAAAAAGTCTTCCTCCAGCTGTTCAGAAATAAACTAAGATTAATTTAAAAGAAAAAGTCATAAATCTCAGTGCATGTGAGCAGCTATTTTTAAACATACAGGTTTCAGACAGGTCAAATTTCCAGCCCTTATTTTAAATTAATTATTTATATTATGACCCAAATAATTTCAAATAAGCAGATAAATTGAGAAAATGCTCAGAAAATAAAACTATGGAAACAGCACTCTTCTCATTTTCTACTTTAGGAACATTAATAAAAATATTAACTGATACATGCACTGATTCAAAACTCCTTTCATCAACGGCTTCAGCTCAGGAGAAACTGAATCCATGTGTTAATAAACATCTGAGGCAAAACAAAGTAAACAAAGGCGACAGAAAAGCTCACAGCTACATACCGAGTCGCTGACATGCGGACAGACGTCGTAAAGCTTGGCGCCGTCTTCGACGCTCATGGAGCATCTGGAGGGAAGCAGAGAGACGGAGCTGAAGCTTAACCGATGTGGCACTCGAGAATCCGACTTAATTTGCTCGCACTGCGCTCCAACGCCGCGCTCATGCAGGCGCAGGCAGCCTACCTGGCTCCGTTGGAGAGCTTGAGGATGATGTGATTGGTCAGATCGTAGACTTTACCCAGCCAGAAGTCGTAAGCGATGTAGTCGCCGTACATAAAAGACTGAAAGAAACAAACGCAGTCGTCATTCTGGGTCACGACCAAAGGGACGCCTGATCCAGAATGTATTGATAAATCCTATTAAACTGTTAAAATAATAATAAAGTACTTCTTAAAATTCAATAATGTTTTTCCCACTGATGAATCTGGAAGGATTTTGTAAATGTTTTACGTTGCTAAATTACAAATATTTGTAAGGGACTGCGTGATATTTGCACTTATGTCTGATGGTGTTTTGTACATTAAAAAAGAGAAAGAAAGGAAATGTAAATTTCCACCAAAAAATCTAGAAAAAATTTAATTTACAACCATGGAAAGTCAAAAGAATTGCGAGAAAAACACTTTTTTGAAAAATAACCTGAAAATTTTCAAAAAATGTCAAAATTTGTTTTTTTTTTTCTAGAAAATCTTTGTAACTCAGTTTCTGTATTTCTCAAAAAATCCTGAAAATCTTTTTTTTTTTCTAACAAATGTTTGACTTTAGAATCTGAGAATGTCCTTGTTTTAAATTAATCTAAAAATTTCAGATTTGTCTTTTCTGGAAAATTTTTACAATTTTTCCACTTTTTCTCAGTAAAGTTCTGAAATTTATCTAATAACTTGAGTTTTTTCTCAGCAATTTTTTGACTTTTCCTTATTATTTTTTAGAAAATTTCTGAGATTCCTTGGCAGAAATGTATTCCTACATTTTTCCCCCATATACAACTGCCCTAATGCACCGGCCCTTGGGGACTGGAGTTTGACACACCTCTACTTTTTCCCTTTTACAGAGACAAAATTTTCTAAAAGAATTTAATTAGCTTTCTTAAGCCACTTTAAAAATAATATTTTGATGCACATAAATGCAAGGCTTTTCTATAAAAAAACTGCAGTTAGATTTTTTTCACCTGGTTTTATGAATCTAAAATGACCAGAACAATAATAAAAGATAACAAAAGAATTAGAATAACAAAGCAAAGGTAAGAATGAATGAGATGCAGCTGCAAAGTCAAGTTAATGCTCTCTCACCCAGATGTGCTGCAGGTCTTTGCTGTTTACTGGGTAAAGAACACAATTTGTTCCCACAAACTTCACAGCACACTCAATATCAATGTTGGTCACAATACCACACTGGTTGTCCTGAAAAGAGATAAAATAACGCAGTTAGTCCATAAATGCTGCAAATTAATACAACTCACAATAAAGTGCATTAATTGGGGGACAGAAAATTTGATTCCATCAATTATTCTGATCCAATCCGCCAACAAAAACATTGGCACCTCCTGCACATTTTTCATTTAATCAGTTGACCCTTTTTAGACAATATTGGAAATACAATCAAAGAGGGAAATAAACAAATAATTCAGTTTGTTTATTCGTTTAGTGTCCACTTTAAGACTTGTTTTACAGAATTTGAAGCAGGTCATGCTAAAGCCAGGCCACTTTAGGATTTCTGGGGCGAACATATTTACAGACTAAAGTTTTTTGTAATTTTAAAAACTTAACATATGTATGTTTTTGACTTAATATCTCCTCTGAGTGTATTTTTCTTTCAGTACATGGCCGTTTTTGAGTCCAATTTGTGAATAATCGCAAAGTAAACTTACTGGGGGATTATTTTAATAAGTGATTAATTTTTAATTAATTTTCTGCTAAGCGACACGAAGCAGCCACGTCTCCCTGTACCTCACAGATGTTTGGTGTTTTTTATTTGGATAAGCTGAATCGTTGCAAAACTAACTAGCTATATTTAGTTACAGCTAGGATGATTATTTGCATTAAGAATAAAATTGAGCAACTTCTTGACATTGATGCGAACTTGGTGGGATGTATTACGTCTTAAATGTTTTGAGTTTTTTTTTTTTTAAACAATTTCTGATCTAAGAATAAAGGACAATTTTGGACTGAAGATTTTCTAATCATTTTCCAAAAGCTGCTTCTCTAAAATCATTGCTTGCAAATTACGCACACTTCAATAGCTGGACTAACTTTATATTTCCAAAGCATATTAATACATTTGACTACTTTCATCTGTCTACAAATTAACATTTTAAATCCAATCACCAACAACCACATAAGAACTTATTACAATAAACGATAATGTTTTGTAATAATGGCCTAATAATCCAAGAACACATTCTCGCAGATTAATACACTTTAAATCCTAATTAACATTTAATCATTGGAACTGCAAGACATTTGATATATCCAAATAAAAACAACAGAAACAACAAATAAACTATGAACTTATGAAGTCGCTGTAAACAAAATTATCATTCAAAAAAAGGGATAGAAGAAACCAAAGAACCAGATTCTAGACTTTTATCATCCAGTTTTTGGAAAAAGAGAAAAACGATAAATCAAGCAAAAGAAAATTAGTGAGCTTATTTTAATTTATCATGCAATTAATAGATTTATTGTGACATATTTCAAACGTTTTGTTAATAATATGCTATATAATGTGCAACCAGTTGAATTTCTACACTATTACATGCAATTTTGTTTTAACTGGTGTAAAAGCTTTAAGGTTTGAAGGCAGTGCAAGTTAATGACATCTTCAAGCACCAACTTATGTTAATTTTTTTGAACTAAAAAGCCACTTCAGACCTTAACGCAGCCTCAGCGTTCAGGCTGAGTTGTTGAATAAAACAAAGAAAGACCCTCTGCTCTCCTGGAAGTGGCTTGTCCCAGTAATATTCCAGTCATGTTCAGCAAATGCAACTGTGAACTGTGTCATGACTCATAAACAGAGGGAGCTAATTGGAAAAAAGCACTAAAATGTCAGAAAGAAAGAAGTGCAGGAAGTATGTAATAAAAAAAGTTTCACTCACAGCAGAATTGCTCCTCCGCACGATGTCTCTAATGACAATAGATCGGTCTTCAAGTTTCAGCTGGAGAAGAGAGAAAAATGGAAGATAGTTAGCAAAGCAGCTTCAGAAAGAAAGTGCTGAGTCTCAGTGCAAAACCGGATCAGTACTTTCCCATAGAAACGACATAAGAACTCCAGTTAACAGTGGAGAAGCTTTCACTGTAGTTTCTGCAAAAAATATTTCCTTTATTGCAGCATCCATACGCGACATTTAGTGACCTCTGACAGCGGCTAAATGATTTCCTCTGTAGGAAACTCATTTTGATGACCCAAAACCAGAGGAGGGAAAACATATGTATTCATTTAGCAGTTATCCAACTGGCATCTCACTGTTTTTTAATGGAGTTTTAGACATTTTGAAGAGTTAATTCAATAAATACAAGAAAAAAAACGAACAAACTATGATTGTCGTATTATATTGTTCCTTATTAATCTTTCGTTTAACAAGAAGCTCCCAACTATCTACATCCATTTTTACGGCGGATGGAGGCCTCCTTCCACATTAGGGCCTGCAGACATTTTTCATTTTGTACATTTCCCCAGATTTGTGCCTGGAGAGAATCCCATCTCTTTGACACGCACCGTCCGCTGTAGGAGGTTATTTAGACAGGTGTTTGCCTTTCCAGATCCTGTCCAATCTACCGAATTTACCACAGGCTGATGAAAATGAATCTGTAGAAACATCTGAAGGAGGATCAGTGGAAATACGATGCAACTGAACTCAATTTTGAGCTTCATAGTTCACTTTTATTTACAAAATTTTCAGAAAACAGGTTTTTAAATGGTCAATATGATTGTTTCTAAAATAAGGTGTGGGCATTTATCATAGTGTTTATCATTTACCACGTTAAATTTCTTATGGCAAGAAAGATAAATAACAATGACGTTTAAACGGCCCTAAACCTGTCCATATTGTCAGGAATGTTATTTCTCGTGGCTGCTTTGTGTCCTCTATTGTTTGTTCAATGAACACATTAGAGAATACCAATAAATTTGAAAATACAGGTTCTGGGTGAAGCTTAATTACACAAATCACATTTCTTTATGCAACTGGTGTCAAAAAGAATCACATTATAAGAGTAACATTTGTGTTTGTGAGGCTATAATTCCCCCCCCCCCAAAAAAGATGTTGTAAATACTTATTAGAGATGCACAATATATCGGCACCAACATCGGTATCGGCAGATATTAGTCATTTTTAACATATCGGTGCCCACCAGATAAATAAAACTGGGCCGACATAAACAGCTGATATTTATTTTTTATCCAGAGAAATAATAAAATAAAAATAGGGGATTTCTGACATTATTTGCATTATAGAGCAGAAGAAAAACATATTTATTGTTTCATAGCTGAACTTCCACTTACAGAAAGGAACTAACTGCACTAATCACAGAAATGCCTTATATTAGCTGCTCACTAATAAAAGAGGATGCAGACGGTTTTAATTGTGGGTTTTGTAATCATGTTGCCTTTGTTGTGAATCATCAGTGAAGTTCTGTTTAACCGTACAGCTGTGCAGCACCAGCTGCTCTCTCTTTCTCTCTCTCTAAATGTGACGCCGCCTCTTCGCTTCAAACAAAAACGGCCGATCACATAATTGTGCTCCTGCAAAATTATGTAAACTAAATATCAGCAGCTTTTTCCTTTCACATCATAAATTTGACACATTTTGGAAAACAATAAATTTGTTGTCACATAGTGCTGATTCAGGTGAGAAAAAAGTTACTGAGCATTAATTTATCTAGTAAAGGTGTATATATAATCATTTACACCATTAACCAGCATCATTTTGCTGAACGAAGGTGACGTTTCCCACCGATATGGGAACATTTATGAGAAAAATAAAATGTATTCACACATTTCTAAGAGGTTCTCCCCCAGGATTTACTAAAACTCTACTAACAAAAATGTCAAAAATCAAATCTTCATGAACAGCAAATTTGATTACTCGATAAAACTAATTTATCACCCGGCCCTAATAATACTCAGTAAATTATAAGGCATTCTTGAAGACAGAAATATCCCAAACAATATTCTGATCATATTATAAATAAAATGATAGAAAAAGGACAAACAACTTGATAAAGAGGCTGGTTCTGTTCTGGGGGCGACTGTGGAGCCTCTAAACATGGCGATCCAAAGAATGATTCTTCATCAAATCAAGAAAATTATGGACGACCCTGACCACAGACTAAGTTTCTCTTCAGTCAGAGGCTTCTTCAGATTTGTTGTAACACAGACAGCTACAAGAGATCTTTCCTGCCAACAGCCGTCACTGTCTACAGTAACTCTGAAGAATCTGAATTAAAATGAGTTACAACAACATTTAATGCAGCATTTTCACATTTGACTGGAAGATCACACATCAAGACCAAGTTTCTGTGAACCGAGACAAGCGAGAAATATAACCTCGACTTATTCAGATAGAACAATATTTGAGTAAATTGGGTCGCTAAGGAGCACTGCGGCAGACACAGAACAAAATTAATCTAAAATAAATGAATAAATCAAAGGTGATGCGTCATTAAACATTCCCCTCTACCTTTAGGACCAGATGCTCTGCTTCCATGACCAAGCAAACACAGACAAGAAGGAAGCAGAGGAAGAGTCTGTGATGAAGAGGAGCTGCTGAATGTTAAATATTCAACGACAGGGTGAGGCTGTTTTCCACGAATTTCACCAGACTGAGGAAACGGGATCATAATTCTGGGTAAGCAGAGAGGAAGGCGGCTGAAAATCCAGAGAAACACAATGAAAAATGAGGAATCAAGGAACCAATTACAACTGAAGCTATTATTGACTAATTGTTAGAAGATACGACTACATAATGAATCAATAACTGGAGGACAAAATGTAATTTATTAAACGTTGCTGGTACTTTTAAAATAGGCAACAGGTTGTAAATTTTAGAAAAAAATTAAAAAATGTAAAATGTTTAGTTCTAAATAACAGGAGTAGGACTGCCAAGATGATAAATTTTACTGGACGATAAATTGTCCCAGAAGTCATTATGGTTCACAATAATGTGAACCATTTTCAAGTAACATAACGGAAACAGCATAATAATGCAAGAACAGATTTTCAAAGATGGATAAACTTTAAATTCTTATGATCTGGAAGACATTTAAAATATCAAAAATAAGTAAACAAAACATAAACAACAAAATGAATAATGATGTCTTTCAAAAAAAAATGTCCTTCAAAAAAAGGGCTAGATGAGACTAAAGCACCAGACTGAAGACCAGGTTTGGTAAAAAAAAAAAAAAAAAAGAGTAAAGTAATAATTCATGCTAATGGAAATTATTGAGTCTGTTTCAATTTACCATACAATTAATTGATTTATTGTTCATTGTGACAGGGCAAGAGTTGGATGCAATTTGCATCCAACTCTTGCATCCAATTTGCATCCCAACAAATGCACAGCATTTGTTGGGATGCGATGCAGCCGATACCAGGAGTGTTTGGGTCAGGATGACTGGACCTTCAAAGGGTTCAGAAATGCTAACACTTCTGTAAGGCAACGCTCCCTCTGCTACGCCGTCAAAGCACAGAACTGCAAACAAAAACACGCCTCGGTTCTTGGCAGTAACTCTGATTTGTCATTGTAACCCAATAACACTGACTTCTGGGAGCAGAAGGCTGTGTGTGTGTGTGTGTGTGTGTGTGTGTGTGTGTGTGTGTGTGTGT
>SZYC01000126.1:741626-771002 GCA_010883035.1 Poeciliopsis occidentalis
GTGTGTGTGTGTGTGTGTGTGTGTGTGTGTGTGTGTGTGTGTGTGTGCGTGTGTGTGTACACAGAGGATCCAATCGATCAGTCGCCATGTTCTCTTGTAATCTGTTGAACAACAGACGACCTTTCTCTCAGGTCTCCACTGCTTGACGCCTCAGCACACACACACACAACACACACACTCACACCGACTTGCCTGCAAGCCTGTCTAAACCTTTTAGCTGAGAGAAGCGCCAACACTCGGAGCTCTTCTTCATTAATATTCTTTCAATGCATCATGCTGCATTGCGCTACTATAGTAACACATTTCCTCACCTTCAGACTGGCAGCGTTGAAATCGGCTGCATTTAGCCTCTCTCTGAAAGTCAAGAACAGTCTGATAAGCAAACATTTGGCCTTGGAGCAACGTGAACAACAGGACTGTCCTATAAAACCGTTACTAAAAAGAGAAAGAGCCAGTTGGAAGAAACCACAGCCTAGAAACTTGACACCTTTCCTAAACTAATGTTTACAACCTACAACTCACTCTGTTCACATTGTTTTTTACTAGATTTGATTAAGACACTGTATTAGTTTGCTTGAATTATCTCATGACTAAGCTGGCAAAGTGTTTTAAGATTATAAACAAATCAGTCTTCAAATGTAATTTTTATCAGACACAAATCAATAAAATTTCTGGTTAACCCTGAGCAAAAAGATTTATTTAGGATCAACACTAAAATGGCTAAAAACAGCAGTTCAAAATGACTACAATCCTGTATGAGTGAGTTTTCATTCAAGAAAAGTCCTCCTGGTTCAGACCGAAAGTGGAAAACAGCAGTGCACCTTTTATGGAAGTAATAATGGACGGCGCCATCTATGGAAGCAGGCAGTGTTTTCACCACTGTCTGCATTTTGTCTTTCATAATAAGACAAAAGAAGATGCAAAAAGAAGAAAGCACAACTAGTGATAGCGTTTCGTGGAGAATTAACTGCTACCTCTGTAGAGAAATGATAGTTTTCAGTTGTCGTTTATGTCCAGATTAACCGTGTTTGGCTTCTTCCGGTGCAGAATTATGATGCATGTCTCACGTTAGCGATATGAAAGCCAGATATAATGTGACACGACCTGGTTATCTGTTTCTGTTCTGACTACAGATACTTCGAAAACTGTAACTGATTTTGCATAACATACAGGACTGGATAATAAATCAATAACAACATAACTTGTGACAGACGTGATCAGGATCAATACATAATACGTCTGACAGAGTACTCATTTATTTCACTAACGCACAACTAACTCACTCACTCTTTGGTTACTTAGCAACTCATTCATTCTTTGGTTACCTAGCAACAACCTGTTGAGTAACTTGCGCAGCAGCAGTTTCAGATTTTGCCACCAAGCCTCATAACTACTTAAAAATAAAAAACAACGCAGAGTGAAAAACTGTGGATAAATCAGCAAAGCTCACCGACTAGTTTGGAAGTATTTCAGATATTAAAAGTGAATCAATAATTATCAATGACGATTGATATAAAACATTTGTCAATCATATTCTCCATTCATTTATTTAAGCGGCACAAATTGGATTTACGGCAGGTGAATAGATTAGAATTGGGCCGTTCAAACTCCCGTGAAAAAGTTGAATATAGACAAAATATTCGCAGAAAAAGAAAAACTGAATTTGGGTCACATCCGTCTGATGTGTAAACATAGACAGATGATCATTTTATGAGAACTTCCTACACTCATGCTACATCGGAGCATGTGCTTTAGGGACAGGACTCATCACATATGGCACTGAACAACCAACTAGAGAGGAACTAAGGGTAAAACAAACACCATGTCACGCTGGGCTTCTATACTTTAAAAGTAAATTGATCTTTTCACCGGAATATCCTTTAATAACCCCAAAATGTTATGTTTAACATTATCATTTCTCTAAAACAGTCTTAACAAAATTAATTACAAATAAAGTTGAACTAATCAAATAAAGTTGAACTAATCACATGCTTGTCATAAAGATGGCACTCACACAAAATCAAACTTTTTAAATAACTGCAGTAGTAACTTGAACTGAGAAACCATGTCAAGGAGAGGATGATAAAATGCACTTTAGCCATTTGTCACCACAGACAGCTACACCTGAATTATAATATGATATTATAATAATGAAGCTGTGCCTTGATGAGGAAGAAGGTGGGCAGCCATGATGTAGTGGCCTCCGACATGTAAAAGCAGGAGAGTGTTTGGCATTTGGTTTGAGATGAAAACTTGCACGTCTGCTTTTCCAACCAAGCTGACAACATAGAAGAAACCAGATTGATTACAAGAACTGAGACCAGGATTTTGTCTTTGTCTTGCCAATCTAATTTACATGAGTCGTTATTCAGGTGCAGCACAATGAGGAAGGAGAAAGAGACTGCAGCAAACTGCAGCTTGAGGCCACGCCTGTTGGCTCAGGCGGTTTTCCGCTCATGGCTCACTTGTCATTCACTCTCATCTTCAGAACATGAGGAAATCTGAACCAAGGAAGTAACAAGCAGCACAGATTACCGTAAGTAAGTATTTTAAAGGGAAGAAGCTACATTGCACTGCACACACATTTAACCATCCTCAGTGTGTTTTTCTACTAGGAATGTCCCACTTAGGATATTTTAATATGGACCTGGATACTGATCCAGGTCGTTTAAGATTAGTCATCGGTTGATAGAGAGTCCCAGTCTGACACTGCAGTCTCTCTTATCTGTTCCTCCAGAACAGATATGTTATCCAGACAAGAGTTTGTCCAGGATCAAAAAGCTGCTCCAACAAACAGGGTTAGGAAAACACACACAAGGTACCCTCTTCCGAGTTAAAATTAGCAAATTCACATCCATGCATGTCTGCTTTGTGGTGCAGATACATATTCCCTTTTGAACTCTTAAGCAAAAAACTAATGTAAAAACAGACGAGCTCCATTCCATTTATTATTATTTGTAATCAGAAGACGTCACCAACTGTCTAGTTCAGTTATAAAATATGACCAATTATAACCTCACATCAAACCAAAATAGTCTGGTGGACTCTGTTCGATTAGGGACCAAACCTGCAACATTTGTTACATTTTCAGCTTTTCATGCTGCACTGTGTCAAACCAACTAAATACTTGTGAAAAACCTGCTCACCTCCTCACCTCTGGGGGCGCTACACTCAGAACTAAAGAAAATCAACATAAAAACCTCTAAAGAAGGCACTGAGCACAACTTTCTTATGTACTAAATGTTATCAAAAATGCAGTGGTTTCTCTGCAAAAGATCATAAGTCATTTCTGCCTCCAGATCACGACTCCTATGGTTGTTTTGTTTGTATTTATCCAAAATGTCCTGAACTATATTCTGCTTCCTGCTTTTGGGGCGGTCTCTGATCCAATTGCATTTACACTGCACTCAAAACGTACCAGAGTTCACTTCAACCAAACATAGACCGAGGTTTGAAGGTGGACCAGAGTTCACGTGTTTTTGGTGCATATCAGAGTTTGATTCAGCAAACAAATCGGACTTTCTACACCAGGGGTGTCAAACTCCAGTCCTCAAGGGCCGCTGTCCAGCAGTTTTTAGATGTGCCACAGGTACAAAACACTGGAATGAAATGGCTTAATTACCTCCTCCTTGTTTTCCAGAGCCTTGCTAATGACCTATTATTCTATTCAGGTGTGGTGCAGCAGAGGAGCATCTAAAAGTTGCAGGACATCGGCCCTCGAGGACTGCATGCTGACACCCCTGCTTTAGACAAACGAGAGTTTGATGAAAACGTACAAAGCAGGGCTCGTGTGAATACACCGTTAATGCTCTTCTGCTGGTAGATATTATTTATCAATGTAAAAAAATTACATTTTCTTACAGTAGTTTATCAGTAGATTAAAAAAAAAATCTGAATCATCTGATGTGAACAATAAAAATGAAAGGAGTAAAATTAGCAAGGTTTGAAAGCATCTCCAACTCCAGCTACAAAAACAAAATCTTTTCTTATTTAAACCTTGTTCAGGGTTTTATTTCAGTACTGACCTAAAACTCTAATTGTTGAGCATTGAAATGCCAACTGCTAAAAACGCATCCCTGATATTCTGCACCTGTTTTGCATCTTTCACTGTCAACAGGATCTGGAGCCAGTTCCAGCAGCAAACAGGCGGGGAGGTGGGCAGGCTTCCTGTTCATCACAGGACCAACACAGAACCGCAGGAGACATAACAGCACAGACTCAATTTGGACAAATTCACCCAACATGCAAATGCACATCAGATCCAACGTTTCAGGGTGTTGAAAAACTCGATTTGGATTGGGAGTGAGAGGTTTATGCTGAACAAGCCACCACACAGCAAACAGACACTGGATCATTGGTGAGAAAGTCAAGATCTACGTAGTTTTCAAAATGTAATAAACATTCAATAACTACTTTCATCCCCTCCACACCCACTTACAGTTTTCATGTGGAGCAAAACTGCAACATTTATTGCATTTTCAGCTGCTGCGGTTCGCTTTCACACTGCATTGTGTCAAACAAAATAAACCCTATGAAAGCCTCCTCACCTCCTCGACTGCGGGGGCGCTACACAAAAAACTACTCAAGAAAACCTCATGAAAACCTCTGAAGAAGACACTGAGCACAACTTCCTTCTTCACTAAATGCAATCCAAGAGTGGTGTCAGATTTTAACGGTTGCAGGATTTCTCTTTGGTCTTTGGCAGATGACCATGAGGCATTTCTCCCTCTCGCGCTAGACTCACACATTTTTGTTTGTTTTTTCCCAGAATACCCCACGGTATAGTCCACTTCTTGCTTTTGGAGCGGTCTCCAATCCACTTTACATTTACATGTTACAAAACTTTGCTGGAGTTCACTTTAACCAAACCGAGACTTTGGTTTGTACGTAGAGCAGAGTTTGCTATTTTGGTTCGCATCAATTGTGCATTCACACCTCCCCAAACAAACCGGACTTTCAAGGCAAACGAACCAGTTTGATCAAAACAGACTAAACAGGCTTGGTATGAAGGCACCCTTATTGTCTGCGTGGTTTAAACTTTTGCTTCTCCATTGTGAAAAATAAATAAATAACTCTGAACGTCAGGACAGTCAAAGCTGGCTTGATCAGACCCAAACAGGAAACTGAACAGTTGTTGATTGTCACTAATTATACTATGACAAGCATCAAGTTTCTCAGCCCTAACAGCCCATTGATTCAGCGCCATGCTGAACCAGGAGCACATCAGCTAATGCTGGATGGCAGAGATGCTTAAAACATGTTAGCATTCATATGTTTGGACAGTTTGATTTCCTCCCCTTGCACTATGTTGTGTGCTGGAAAATGCTGACTCAGACGACAGCAAGAGAGAGATGAGCTGATGGACTAAACGGGAATCAGGAGCATCTCGGTGTTTCTCTACGATTCCCTACAATGCAATAAGGCCGAAAAGAAGTCTCCTATTTCAGCTTCGGTCAATAACAGACCAATCAAACCACTGAGAGTGAAGCAGGAAAATAAGAGCAGGATTTACTGTTGAAATCTAGATATAGTTAGACCTGGCACAATAATAGGGTTGTAAATAATGATTATTTTAGTTATCACTTGCTCTGATTATTAATTAGATAAAAAAGATTGGACATTTTATGAATATTTTTATATAATATTAGAAACGTATGAAAAGATGCAAATAATGCAGTAACATGCTTGAGTGCATGTTTGGTTATTTGTAGCGAAGGATGTATCTGCAGAAAAAAAGAAATACTTCTAACATTAACGTAAAAAACTCTCTTTTTGCTGTACTTAACATGAATATGGCGATGGGTGATCTTTTGATTAGTTTCTGGATTTACTGATTAATAATGGATTATCCTGAGAAGCCGATTGATTTCTTCTTCTTTTTTTTTTTTAAATACAGCAAGCATTTTGAAAGAAAGTGACCCAAATTTTATTTTTGTAACAGAGTAAATTTGTTCAACCAAGTCCAAAGGAATTTGAAAACTAGATTATTTTCTTATAGGATAGAAAATGTGCAAGTCCAAGTAAAATGTTGGATTGACAGTGAATAACATCTTTTCCTACAAAAAGAAATAAACAAATCTGGCAACTTTAACTTCTTTAATTTTGAAAATTAAACAGACCATTATGATATTAAAACTAAAAATTTGGACACCCCTGAGACAGGAGGAAAACAAATGGAAAAACCTGAGCTCATTTTAATTTATTATGTGATTAATATGACAAGTTTAGCTCTCCCTATTTCACATTTACTCACAAACTGCTTTCCGTCCGACACATTTACACCTCAAGCCTTGAATGAACGTTTTTCTGAAAAGGGTTTTTGGTTTTTCACAACAGAACATCATGCAGTACCCCCTGCTGCTTTGTCACCCAATTCCAATCAAAGCCAAATTATTTCTGCCTGTGTTTATGTGTCCATAAATGTGAATCAGAAGTCTCAGAGGACTGCCTCTGAGCCACCTGCAGTCTGACTGAAGCCTATTGATTGGACCACACAGGAAGGATGCAAAGCTCTATTAAAGAGAGAGCAGGCACAAGGCCTTTTATCCAGAAAGTCCAAAGGGAAATGACGAGAGGACTAATGGCACAGACTGTCTATTACTGAGCAATCTCCTGACTGTGTAATATCAACCAATAGAACAAGCTCACTTCAAAAGTCGGAAAAATGTACCACAATAAGAGACAGAGACAAGAATGACACAAAAAATAAGGTGGATTAAAGATCAATTTGTTTAATTGTGACTAATCAATTTTTGAAATAATTTCCAACTAATTTAGTAATCAACTAATTATTACTTGGAGTATGAAGACTTAAAAAAAGGCAGTTTGTTGAAGTAACAACAAAGTCAGAGCTGTAAATAACACGAAACCAGGCAAAAAATTCTGATTTAAGATGAGAAACCTTCTTCATCTGTAAAGATGTTCTACCAAGAACTCGTCAAGGAGCACTCTGTTCAAATTTTGTTTATATTTCCCAATTTGCTCCTATTTAAGCAGTTTTTTTCAGCAAATTTATATTTATACTTTTTTTAACTCAATCTACTCCACACGCAGATTAATAAAAACTATTTGGTTGTTCTAATACATTTTTATTTCCTTCTCTTAAATTATAACCCCATTCTCTGTCGCAAACATTTTTTGCAAATGCATTTCTAATATTGTACAAAAGAGGCTTACATGAAGATTTTCCATAATGTGCCAATTTCTTTAATTCAAAATATTGTTAGAATAATTATTGAAAGCTTTACCTTCTGCTTAGCAAAAAGGTAAAGAAACAGTCATGAAGATGGGAAGAGAAGATGGCGACATGGTGCAAGGGAGGGGTCAGAGAAAAGCACAGAAGAAAGTAAAGAGGCAGCTGCCTGTCCAACAAGTAGGAGATGAAGACAGATCCCAGGAGGAAGATGGAGAGCGGAGAAACAAGAAAAGCAAAAGCCAGAAATAGACAAGAGTGCAGTAGATGGTAGTGACAGTAAGAAAGGTTTGGGAGGGGTGCCACTGGGTAGATGGAGAGTGCGCTGTCTCCCAAATGGGCAGGACCGATACTGCAGAGGAAGAAAAGGGAGGATGAGACGATGGAGGACGGAGAGAAACAGGAATGAGGGCAAGTCATTGCAGAATCTATAATAATTTTCCTGTATGTGTGCCGGTGTGGCGTGAGCAGCGGGAGGAGGATCCATTATCGAAGGAGCTGGACAACTGGCCAGTCAGCAGCACATTACATCAGCGCTGGCCTGCTGGAGCGCTGAGAGGTGAGAAAGGTGCTGAATATGGCCTGGGAGGAAGGGCGACGGGTTAGGGAGAAGGGCTGAGTGGGGAAGGTAATAAATAAGGAAGCAGGGTAAAATGGAGACGTGACAGAAGGTGTAGAGCGATGAGGAAGACGAGGGAAAAGAAAGCAGAACGAGGAGGATAAAATCGTTTAAATATGAAACTGTAATGAAGTGACGTCACAATAAATGTTACTGGACGATAAACTGACCCAGAGGTTATTGCGATAATGTTTTGAGACCCTTTTCAAATAATATATTGGATGAACATATTCTCAAAGACAGACACGCTTTAAATTCTCATTACACTGGAAATGGAAGACATTTAAAATATCTAAATAAAACAAGTAAAATTAATTCTGAAGGCTCTGTAAACAAAACTGTCCTTTAAAATAAAGGCTAGTTGAGCCCAAAACACCAGACTGGGTGTTAATTAATCATCCAGTTCTCATGCAAATAGAAATTATAGAGTTCATTTTAATTTATCATGCAATTAATTGATTCATTTCTTATTGTGATAGGCCGACTTGTCCTGTTACAATACGCAAAATTTTGATGAACGATAAATTGTCCTGAAGTTATTGCAATAAACGATAATATCGTCATTTTGAGACAATTTTCAAGTAACACGAATAATAACAATAATGCAATCATAATCATATACACTTTAACTTCTAATGAACATTTAATACTGGAACTGGAAGACATTTTAAATATGCAAAATAAATTAAAAACAAATAAATGTATTATCTAGATTTTGTAAAATCAAAAAATTGACTAGTTGAAACCAAAACACCAAACTGAAGACTTTTATCATCCAGTTTTTGATAGGAGAAAAAAAAAAAGGTAAATCACACAAGTAGAAATTATTAAATCAATTAATCATGAATTAATTGATTTATTGCGGCAGATTTAATGACTTCATTTCAGGTTTATAGAGAATAGGAGTCGCCTGCATCTCTCTACAGCGGATCTAAAGGGCTGAGTTTACCGGAGGGCGTCGATTTATCCCATATAACAAGGCAGAAGAAGATCGGTTAAAGAAAATCTGATTTTTACTGGAACTCACAACTCGATTACACAACAACATGGAATCTCACAATCATAAAGCACAGCAGCAGAGAAGTTGGTTTCTCAAAGCGCTATCCGTTTACCGTCAGAATGTAATTATATTTGGTGAAGTAAGTAGGAGCTGTTACTGTATTATTGGACCCGATTGTGAATGTGTCATTACAGCTGCCGCTACACTCACCAGCCACTTTAATATACACCTCGCACCGCTTTGGGATCGGAACCCATTGTTCCTTCAAAGCTGCTTTAATTCTATATATTTGATTCAACAACATGTCAGAAAAATTCCTGAGAGATTTTGGTCCAAATCATAATGTGCATGTGAATCTGATGCTGCTCTGGAGTACAGAGAGCTCATTGTCATGTAGGGCAGAAATTAATGGTTATTTTAGTAACTGATTAATCTATCAATTTTTCTGACAAAAAATTGGCACATTCTGCACATTTTTAATTTGACTACACAATACAAGAAATGCATTAAAAAAATACAAATAAGAAATTAAATTCTGATTTTTATACTTTTGCCTAAAATGCAACAACATAACATTCCTTTAGTGTATTTAGGCTGATGCTTAAATAAAATCCTTTGAACATTAAATGTGAAAAGCTCAGCCCTTCACGTATGATTATTTTTCAATAATAATAATATTTAGTGCTGAAATAATTGGTGGTCTGAATAATCGATTTGAACTTAATATTTGCAGAAAATGAGAAATGGTTAAAGTAACAAAAAAGATGCAGTGCTTTCAGAAATCAAATAATCCAAAGAAAACGAGTTCATATTCATTTAGAAACAACAATACGAATGTTTTAACTCAGGAAGAGTTCAGAAATCAGTATTTGGTGGAATAACCAGGAGGTTTTCAGTGGGGTTCAATGCAGCGGGCTCTTTTTTTGTTTTTGTTTTTTTACGAAGCTGTATATACTAAAACATCAGCAATCTTTATCAGACAATTATCCATTTAAAAAAGATAATACATACAAAACCTACAGAAATACTATAGTTTTATTTAGAACACCGCTGTATGTGTTTCATGTTTTATTTAGCTAATTTTCTGCATTTGAAAACTTCAACTTAAGACACACAATAAGTGTTTTGAGATCAATCGTAAACTAGAAGCGTACTATATACAGGCGAAAATCAGGCAAAATTCATTAATTTGCTCATTCTGTCATATTACATTAGGTTTTATGACACTGAAGTCGTTCTTCAGAGCATTCAGACACAAATCTACACATTTCCTAGAATGTAAACATGCATTCAAGTTGCATTCTTCATAAGAATGCACACATTATTCAAACAATGAGCCAGAGTGACGCTTTATGTTTGATGGATGTGGTGTAATAAAAGCTTGAGATGGATCAAACATCGCTGTGGTGTAGGGTGACTCCATCTGTAATGTGATTACAGTGGGTGATGACACTATTCTCTCTAACAGCAAAAATGGAATATGAACACAATAAATAAACAACGTTATGAATAAATACTTCACCCTTCCAAATTTCTACAAAAAGTAGTTTTAAATAAATATTGCATTTATTTTGGTGACAGCTATGCATAATTACTGCCTGCTCTGTGGAATAATCACTTACATAAGACCTGCTCAAAGTTTACCAAGGGAAACTTGCTCAGCCTGCTGGCTGGGGCGCGAGGGCAGTCATTCATCCTGCAGCCCGTCGTGTTTTTGGGTTAAAAAAATGTTTAAAGTTGACAGGAAATTTTAAAATATTACTTGATAATCATGTGTTATTGAAAGACTGGAAGAGTAATACCTGAACACCAACTATAAATGCAAACATTTTAACAAGACTTAAATAAATAAGCAATGCTTAGCCTGGTGTAAAGCCTGGTGGCCCGCCAGGCTTATATTACACAGAGGGAAACCCTGTTGTTTGGTAACATGCAGCTGGGTGAAATTCTCACAAAGAATCACGTCACACCCCAATTAAAGAATTTCAAAAACATATGAGAAACAGGTTTATGTGTGGAAAATGATAAAGCCATTAATAAGACTCTCAAAATGGGCAAAAAAAGACATTCATCGACAAAAAATTCTGAATCAGTTTTCTCCAAACATAAATGGATATTTTGATTTTGAAAGTGGTCAACATTACACACACAGCTGTTCATAACACTGTATATCCATGTTTAAGTAAAACAGTAAAGGTCACGGATTCATAACCGAGCAGCATTATAGGCAAAAAAAAAAACAACAACAACAAAAAAACAATGATTTGACCTTTAAAGGACTTGAGAATGTGTTTTTCATTCAAATTCGTCCTTTATTTATGGCAGATAATACAGTTTAACACTAATGTGTTATAAAACATAGATGTTTTAATAAAACGTTTTGCGCTAGGCTGACGTTTTTGGCCATATTAAAGTTAAGTGTATTTTGTAAAACTGCTATGAAAACACTGCATCACATGAGTAACTTGATCAACAAACAGATGTTACCACTGACAGAAAAGACGAAGAAGACGACAGAAAGCGGAAGGAGGATGATACTGCAACGAGGTTCTTAATAACATTTCACATTATTCACGTGATTTTAACTGCATCTCTTATATAATGGACACTGCTACTGAAAAAAATATTTTTTTCAACATTAGTAGAATACTGGCAAACGTTTTGCACACATTTGTAACGGCTAATGACGGTCATCTCTCATGGTTTCAGAGCACAAATAAAAGGATGTGCAGCACAAACTTTCCAGCTTTCTAACCTGACTAGTGGTGTAGCAGGAGGATCCGGTTACAGGAACACTGGGTGAACATTGGAAAGTTATGGAAAACTTCTGTTTATTTCAGGAAGATCTAAGTCAGCAGATTCTTTTCTGGGTAATTTATCCAAATGATGGGATCTGGTTCTCTGTTAGCAGAGAAAAGGTACCCAAGTCTGAGTGAGTTTTAAACAAAACAATGAATCACATAAATCCCAATGGTTTGCTCGTCCATATGATGACATAACTAGTTCCTGTCCTGAATAAATAGATACCCTATTGATTGATTTCACTGGATGCTGCTCTGAACATGTTTCTCATTTTCTCTGGTACATGTGTAGATAATCCAGCCACAGCAACCTGTCAGCTGAAAGCTCTTTCAGTCAGGTTTGTTTTTTAAAAAGCAGAGTCACAGCTGACTGTGAATTACACATGTTTACAGGTTTTTACCAATCATTTTCTTGATCAGAAAGCTTATTATTTATTAAAATGTTTCTGTCTACTCTTATGTTTGACTCCAGTCAACATGCTGCACCATTAACTTGTATTATCTTATTAAGTGACAACTCTAAAGAAATGGGTCTTGGTTGCTTTCTAGAAAAACAGGATAATATCAATAAAGTATTAAATTCAGAAGTTTGTACTTCACACAAAGTGCTAAATCTAAAACAACAGGGTGTCTCAAACTTCCTCACCTCCAACAAATCCTGCGTCATCGCAACTCAGAGTCTGAAGACAAGGACAAGACTACAGCAGACGAAGGGCGCAGCGCTTCTGGGTAATGAGGGACAAGGCAACAGGAGGACAAAACTGGTGCAACAAAGTCAAAAGAAGACTTTTGTTTGTCCTCCATGTTGCACTATTTCTACTCCAAGGTTTCCCCCAGAAAACCTGCTAAGCCCAGTTTGGGTAGAACGGCAGTCATTCATCCAGCGACACGTCGTGTTTTTGAGTTAAAATATGTTTAAAGTTGACAGGACATTTTAAAATATCACTTGATAATCATGTTATTGAAAGATTGCGAGATAAATACCTGAACACAAATTATAATGTCTTATAAAAGACAAAGATTTTAAAAAGACTTAAATAAATAAGCAATACTTAGCCTGGTGCTGACACAAGTAAAGCCTGGTGGCCCGCCAGGCTTATAATACATTGGGGGAAACCCTGTACACCAATGCCACGAAGAGTGATCAAGATCACAGATGTTGGTGAGTGTTTGACACTTTCAGGAAGGTCAGAGCTTAGGGTTTTATTTCTAGATGCAAGAGAGAAATGAGATTCTACATTACAAAACAATTCTGAGATTAATTTCAGAAATTTTCTAGAAAAAAAGTTGAAATTTTGTAGTTACAAAAGCTTAAACTTAGAAACTTAGAAATTTCCAAATAGTTTCTAGAAAATTTCTTAGATTAATCTAAAACTTTTCTTAGTTTTTCCAGCAAATCAGTGAGTTTGGAAATTCACAAATTCAACTTTTTTTGTGGAAAATTTTAGCTTAATCTCAAAATCTCTGTTTTTTGATGGACATTCACTCCTTTGATTTTTCTTTCTACAACAGTCCTAATACGCTGTCATAGTTTGGCTAATTTAAAGAAAGTTGTAACAGAATATAATGAAATAGGAGTAAGATTTGATTAAAACCAACAAATGTTTCAGAGAACAGAAGGAGGGACGATACCATTTCAAAAAGCAAAGGCCTGCACAATACCATATCAGCCATCTGGTACCAAACAGCCCGCCTGATTCAGTCAGGATTTTTCCATTTTCATTCTATTACATTACATTTCTCCAGATAGTTTAGAGATGTCGATTACATCTACTACTAATAATGAAGTCCAAGTTGTTCCCTCTCCCATTTGTTCCACTCATATTTCTCAACCATAATTACGTTCCCTTTCTGCCCATTTCTGTCAGCAGCACCCACTGCAACCTTCCTGTTATCTTCATTACCACATTCGCCTCCTCCTCCCTCCACCTGCTCCACCCATAGAAAAGCTGCTGCTGCCACACAGAAAATTCTGCTTTGGTCTCAACTCACCTGAACTCACAACCATCTACACAAGCAGAACAAAGAAGTCACTTTGGACAGGGAGATGGATCGACTGATCAAATGTTCTGTTTTTGAAGATTTAATTTTTGGAAAATCTGGATTTTTTTCCCCCACCAATGCACTTCTTGGGTTTCCCAAACTGATGCCAGAGGTGCCTTCTCGTCTGGCAAACATTTTCTACAGCTTCTACTTATTTGGACTTTAAATTCAGGTTAAGTCACAACTTTTTAAATAAAACCCTGCGTTTGAAAATATTTGTAATTTCTTTTCAAGAAAATAAAGCTATTAAGATCAGAAATCAAATTTATTTTTAATCCATACGGTCCAGCCATTCAGTGAACTGACATGTGAGCAACCTGCACCAACCATCTTGTTGCAAAATCATCATCAACAAAATGGCATAGATGTTATAGCAAGTTATGTCTTAATATGAAAAGGAGGCATGTATTATAATCTCACCGTCTAATGTCACTATAATCTGACGTAAACAGATTTTCTTTGTTAAAGTTATCACTAAGATATCTAAATGAGCAAAGCAGATTTCTCTGTGAAAAGCTTTTCTTTTCCCTCCACTGCAGCTTAAATCCCAAGTGATGTGAACGATAATCCAGCACAATAACAGCAAATCCTTTCATAACACTGTTAAGTTAGTGCTCCTTTCAGGTGTCCTAATTTCTAACCACACCAACTCATCTTACATAACTGACTGTTGAAGCGTCAGTTGTTGGTTGTATGGTATGCATACAATAGCTAATTAAAGCAGGCTAGCAGGCAGGCGTTATTAGCAGGAAATAATCCTCATGTCTAATGATTTAGCAACAGTTTCAGTGGCCACACCCACAGAATTTGCAACAACTAAAAGATTTATCTCAAGTTTTAAAGTAACAGAATCAAAACAAAAGACAAGAGACAAACTGAAACACATAAATTCAGAAACATTTCTTATGTAATAAAAGTGCTGCAAATGTTGTGTAATAACTTGTTATTTTATTGCAAGTTATCAGCTCAGCAAATTGCAGAGCTTCAAGTTAAACCAGACTGTCCAGCGAAAAATTGTGCAGAACTGCACGACTGAAAATAAACTTTCTCAAACGTGCAACACAGTTTCTCCTTCAGTATCCCCAAATCATGCCTCTACCAATTACAGGAACTCTCCTGTCATACGAGCTTTACCTGTAAATCCCAGTGAATTATTGGAAGACCAAATTGACAATGACAACTGCAGTTGGACTGCAATTATACATTAGAGATGCATGGCAACAGGCTTTTTAAAGATCCTTCTACCTATTCTGGGTATTGTGTTTATTAAAGTTCAGCCTCAATAGTGGAGCAGCAAACTTTACATTAAAGAAACGTTTTTCTCTTCAATCCAACTAAATAAAACTTGTTCAAAGCCACAAATGTTCTGTGAACCTTTGAGATTTGGGGGTCAAAGCAAACAGGAAGTTGCTGTGTAAAAAGTGAGTTCTGGATGCTCACAGCTGGACAGAAAAGGCTTTGATGGCTGCCTTTGCAGGACATATTGTGTCCAAATGGTATTGTTGGAATAACACTGGCAAACCTTTGTTATGAAAGGCTGAATGACCAACCAGAACTTTACTCGTTCATTTAAAAAGAAAAAAAAAAAAAACACAACAGTGCAAAACAAGATCTGAGAGTTTAAACAGGCTTCTTCTGGTGCCATCCAGAAAAAGAAAGCAGGCTGTTCAGCTTTTCCAGACTAATTTTTCTCTGAACCTGTTGACTCTTCCACTGGTGAAGGGAAGTCTTAGCTACTGCACAAAAATAAAAACAAACGCTTCCCCATTTCTTAATTAGCAACAAGGAAAGCACAAACTAAAACATGTCAATCAGGAACTGAGCAGAGGCTTTAAAAAGATCTTATATTGAATCGAGACTACTTTTCAAATAATGAATGACTAATATCATTATGAAGCTTCACTTTCATGAGTAAAATTCCTGGATACTTTACCCACTGAATGAGAAACAAACACATTTTAACTAAAAATTACATAAACCCACATGAGACTTCCAGTTTGTACGAAAACTTTTTTATGTTATTTCATATCTGCTGATCCATTTGGGAGTCAAGAGGATACAAAAATATAATCACATATTGCAACTGGAAGTACTTCGCCATGTTCTAACATTTAAATATTAATTTGGTATTTTTGAAATGATGTTATGCATTTTGTATTATTGATTTTATTTTAGTCTTTAAAATGCTACGATTACTTTGTATCCATCTTTGACGATAAACCAGTAAACCAAGACATAGATCAACCGATTAATAGATCGGTGCATTATTTTCCAGGTTCCTCCAGAGACCATAGTCATGTTTGGCTACCAAGGAATCTACAGAGATGTAAACAACCAAATCATTTTTATAATAGTACGTGTCAACACTAACTCTGATGTTGACTCTGTGTGATGCTGGGTCAGTCCATTCAACCAATCTTCAACAGTCAGTTTTATTAGTAACTGCTTATCTCTTGCTAGATAGTGTAAGATGATTTATTTGTCCTTTTCAATTAACATGGTTTCATACAAGATCAGTTATTTACTAAAGATGTTCCATAGCTAAGGAATTGTGCTGTTCCTTTAAGAGGAGCTGTTTTTTTCTTCTTCGTGGGTTTTTAGGAGGGTCCCAGGTTTTAGGTTCTGTGCCGTAAGGTTGAATAAAAGTCTGGACCTGCTATTCCCTCTCAGTGTTCTGCTCTTTCTCCATCCACGACCTCCTATTTTATGGTAACACAAATTTCCCTCACATCGTGGTTTACAACAGCCTGGTCACACCCAGCTGAGGAACTCCAGGATCAGGATGATGTGATCAATAGGTGTGATTTTACAAGCTGGACACCTGCTGAAACATGGACACCTGCACAAAGTCGACTGTTTACTGAATACATTTAGCTTAGCGAAAATAAAACTGTTTAGCAGAGAGGAAGGCAGCTAGCCTGCTAGCTAGCTTGTGTGCTTACATGCTAGCCAATTAGCGAGCTAGGTTTGTAGTTCCAGGCAGATTAAGGGGGACCTTATCCCTGACTGACTTCTGTGCAGATTATTCGCCAGCAAAAACACAAGAACAAGCTGGTCAGCGTTGAGCAGCATCGGAGTCAGGCTGGAACAAACGCCCGTTGCCAGTGTAAGCAGTTAAAACAAAAGCCGGTGGTACCTTTGTCTCTCTGATGTCCTGCTTGGCTCCTTCGGGGTACCACTGCACGCGGACAAACCCCCTACCGAGAGGCCGACTCGGGGTGTCCACGGCACTTTCAGTATCCGAACCGCCGGGGATTCGTCCTCCTCCTCCTGCGCCGCCGCCCCCACCACCGCCGCCGCCTCTCCCTCCGCCATCGTCGAGGTCCGAATCCGAGTTAAAATCCTCCTCCCCGTGAATCATCCGAACGATGCCGTACCGGACTGAGCCGCGATACCGTCCGGAGACCAGGTCGTGGGAGAACAGCAGCCGCTGCGAGCCGTCTGCCGTGGGAGACAGAGCCATGGATAGAGGTTCCGAACCCGGGCTCGGTGCGGGAGAAAGGCCGGGTGTCGGGGATGCAGCCGTGTGCGTTTCGCCCGTTGCTGCTGTCGCCGCCGCATCCGATGCTACGGGCTCCGCCATCGCTGCTGTTGGCAAGGAGTGATGTACGTAGCGCGAGGATGACGGTGAAGTGAAAGGGCTGAAACTGGAAGCAGTGAGGTGCACGTGTTTACGTAGCGACGGAGGGGATACGTGGTATGTAGCGGTTAGGAGCGTCATCACGCAGTACCGTTCGCCACCACTAAGAGGCGCCATTAAACACAAATGTGAGGAAAATCATTTTGAAAGTGTGCCATTTTATGGCACATCGCTGCTACTTTAAGTAGAAATTTAGAGCTCGCCAAAACAGACACTCTCCTATACATTTACAGGAGAGTAAATACATTTACAGGAGAATTTCTCAGTATACGTTGGATATTTTTACACATTTTATTGTACGTGAAAACATGTAGACCAGGGGTCACCAACCTTTTTGAAACTGAGAGCTACTTCATGGGTACGGAGTCATACAAAGGGCTACCAGTTTGATAAACTCTTCTGAAATAACAAATTTGCTCAGTTTGCCTCTTAATTATACATTGTTAATGAATCATGATAATCATCTATGAAGATGTATCACGTCAATGACTTCTCACAATCATCGGCAATGACAAGGTGGGAAACAAATAATATTCAAAACTTTATTAATCACAGTAATCGATACATTTTCAGACGATCACTTGCTTCACTATATTTTATAGAAAAATGGCCCATTTTCATAAGCCAAAAACAAATCTTTTTAACAAGCCATCCACCATGCTCCACTGTTTCAAAAAGTTATAAATCATGTCATGTTAAAGGACAATCAAATATTTAGAAAAATCACATACTGTTAAATAAATCTTGTCACATTTTGAACCAATTACTGAATCTGCTGGATTTTTAACAAAATTATATACATTAACTTAATCATGAACACATTTAAATTGAACAAAATTGTTAAATATTTGAATTTATATTTGCCGTGGCACTGCAACTGACTGTCGCCACTGACATCTGGTCCTTGATAGTGACTGTGGCGACGGCGAAGCGGCAAAATATGGAGCGACACTTCACTACGTGTCATAAAAGCTACAATACTAACTATTTAGCGCATTGCGGACAGAAAAATCCCGTGAGCTCAAGGCAGCTTTGGGGAGCATGGTGCATGGCTTGTTAAAAGGACCAGTACCACTCTACATTAAAAAAGGGCTGATCTGTCTCATAGTTTGAAGCAACAACAGGTGTTTGATAGAATATAATTAAACTTCCAGGAGCATAGTGAAGCATTGAAATCAGCTAAAGTGATGAAATACACCTTTTTTTATACATAATTATTATTATTTTAGATCTTTGCTTGCATAATGACTCACTTTATTTTTCTTTTGACCTATTTTTTGAATGAACCTACCAGGGTCCCTGGTGTAATGTTCTGGATTTCCCACATCTTACATAACTAATGTTTGTCCAGAAAGATCAGTGCTTTTCTTTTAATGCTGATGAGGTGACAAACAAACTCCTACACGTCCTGTAATCCTCTTACAGAACTGGAAAATAAAGCAGCATAAACTGAGCTTAAAGGAGCAACATTCAGCTGACTGAAAGTCTCCTACAGAAAAATAAGATCATGTAATTAAGTCCTACAGAGCTCCTAATTAGGCAAGACCAGCAGAGATGAAATCAGACTGTTTTGTGTCACAAAATTGACAGGAAAAATACAATTTATCCCTTTGAAGTATTAATGCACATATCTGCTGTCTTCCTGTGACACAGGGTCACATCTTTAACAGACGAAAAAGCTTAATTAGATATGATCCAGGAATCTAACTCTGACGCATGACAAGGATCATTCTACAGTTTACCCCTGCTGACCTCGGGTAAATATGTTTATTGTTCAACCTGCTCGCCAGGAAAGGAGGCTTTGGGCTTCCAGCTCACCCCGGGATTAGAAACAGCCGCCCCTGCACACCGATATAAATCCTCCCAGCGCGCCGCGTCCAGCTCAGTCTTTACGCACAAGTCCGGCAACGCGTGGAGGAAACTATCTATCTGCGAAGCAGCTGTTCAGGAGTGAGCGCTAATACAACACTTGTAAGTGGTATTATCAGTGTCTTCGACCTGCCTGCTTCCGGAGGGATGTCGGTGCTGGGCGCACTGCCGTTCATGAAGCCGCTGCACCATGTGCGCTCCCCGGTGCCGCAGGGCCGCCGCCACACGCTGCCGGCCAGCGAGTTCCGCTCCCTGAGCCCAGAGGACGCAATCAGCGTGTTCGAGATAGAGAGAGAAGGTAAAGTCAGCTTTTTACGTGGAGAGTCTCAGCGCAATTACGCACACTCCAACTATATGTTTTCATACATATAGTCAAAAAAAAAAAAAAAAAAAGAGAGGCAATAAGTGATAAATGTTAGTTATTTAAATTTGAACCGTGGTTGATTGTAACACCTTTTACTCTTGCAAAATGTAATTGTGACACACAACGGCCATTGCAGATATTTAAAAAAAATATATTAAATTTTAGCCCAAAAACATTTAAATAAATCAAGCACATGCACGACACAACTTATTGTTAACGAAAAACTGTTTATTCGCAGTTATGCAAACTAACCTGATGACAGGCTCCATTAGCAACTTTAATATAGCAGAAAGCAAGGGGAAGGGTGTGAGCAGCATATGTACAAAGTGATTGACAATTCTATGACCCCCTTCGTGTCTCTGATTGGTTTCCGAGCAGTCTAATTCCGCAGGTGGCGGTAGGACAACAGGGAGAAGATAAAGGCACTTGATTTTTCACAGAATGTCCAAGACAGTAATATTTTTTCATAAAAGTTACATACTGCAGCTTTTTTTTAAAAATCACCAGACATTCGGACCTTAATCCTGACATCTACGCTCAGTAAAAGTTAAGAAATATTCTAAGATTTGTGGTTGAAAAAGCTTCTGAGACTTTTTTAACTTTATCTCCAGCTTTAGCCACAGCGGTAATGCTAGAGTCAAGCTTGCTAGCTAACTAAGCTTCTTAACCTGAAGTGAGTGGATGCTAAGGAACGGCACGCTCGAGGTGAAAGAGTTTTAACGTTTAAAAACTCACTCACGGTTCTCTCCCATTGTTTTCCACCCACAGCCTTCATCTCAGTGTCCGGGGAATGTCCGCTCCACCTGGACGAGGTGCGTCACTTCCTCACGCTGTGCCCCGAGCTTTCTCTCGGCTGGTTTGAGGAGGGCCGGCTGGTGGCGTTCATCATCGGCTCTCTGTGGGACCAGGAGAGGCTAACCGCGGTGAGCTAAGCGCGCCTAAAATGGCCGCCTGAGCGGGAAAACAAGAATCAGGTTTATGTGTGGAGGAGCTTTTGAAGCGACTTTAAACTGAGATATTTCTGGAGACACAGACTGAAAGAGATTTTTGATTATTATTGTTGTTTATATATATATGTTATGCACAGATTTGTTCATACAAAACCACCATTATTTACTACCAATCAAAGGTTTAGATCTACAAAATATCCAATTCAATTAGCAAAGAACAAACAACAAAAAAAGAACAAAAGAGTGTGAGAACCTTGTTATTCACATGAAGAGTTTGTACGTCCTTTGCAAAACCATTGCAACACTGATCGGATGTGTCCTTGAACTTCAGACAATCCTTCATTTTGTAAACATTCTTTGTTTTACACTAAGAGTGTTTAGAGTAGATCAGAAGTAGCTTGTCCACATTGTCTGACATGTTTCCATTTTCTGTCTCTTATGGGGCGATCCTGACAACACAGATTTTGTTGATGTCTTTCTCCTGCACATTGGTGAAGAGTGTCAACTTGGTCTTTTTGTTGGTGTCAAGCCATGGTTCATCTATGCTTTTAGCTTGCCTACCAAGATGGCGGTTCTGGTTCAGTCTTGGAACTATGTATTCATCATCAGTAATCTGGTCAATATTTCAGCCCTACTAGTGATATTTGCTCTGATTAGTACAAATAAATAGGAGAAGGGGATGTTTCGATTTTCATTGATAGTAACCAAAGCAGATAGTTAAAAATTAGTGCAAGGGTAACTTTGTTATGTTGGCAGTTTTGAAGGAGGCTGACTCTCTCTTATTTACATAATCCTACATGTCTGCTGTTGTCTCTGTTCTCCAGGATGCTTTGACTCTCCATAAGCCTCATGGAGCCACGGTCCATATCCACGTCCTCGCCGTCCACCGGACCTTCAGGCAACAGGGGAAGGGCTCAATTCTGATGTGGCGCTACCTGCAGTACCTCCGCTGTCTGCCCTACGTGCGACGCGCTGTTCTGATGTGCGAGGACTTTCTGGTTCCCTTCTACCAGAAGTCAGGGTTCAAGGCTTTGGGCCCCGCTGAGATCACAGTGGGACCCCTCAACTTTGTCGAGATGTTCTACCCAGTCAGGGGCCACGCCTTTATGCGGCGCAACAGTGGATGCTGAAGGAGGGGACTTGGGTTTAACGTTTCCAAAAACAGGATGCATTGACACTCCTTAAGCCTGGCAGAGTGGAGGCATGTGAGTGGAGCAGGGATTTCCCTCTAATCTCTGAGGGAAAAATGTTCAGCAGCCGTTGAGAAGAGAGCCTTCGTGAAGCTGAAAACAAAGAGCTGCCCACCAGCTTTCAGCAATTGTTGGACACGTCGTTTATGCCTGGAAACCGTCCAGACTTGTGCTGTAGAGAGAGAAGTTGCCATTGGAGCAAAGAGTGCGAGCGGCATCTTTGCATTCATCTTTCAGAAAACTAAACATTTGTTCTGAAAGAAAATGCCGGACATTTAACGAACTGCAAACTGCCTTCTCGTTCATCCACTCCTTGTTCAAAACAGTTTGCTACGGTTCGAACTACAACTGGGTAAAAAAACATAACAATAAAAACTTGTCTATCATATCATGACAGACCAGTGATCAATATCAATAGATAATACATCCAGTTGAGTTTTTGCACAGCATTCTGGGGGATTTAGGCAGAGGAAAGGTTTTCACTGCTCAACCTCTAATGGCTACTGAAGCAAAGTTGGTGGAATCAACTCACTTGTGCAGTAACAGTTTAAGGTTTCTACATGTGTGCCTCACAACCGCTTAAAATAAATAAATAAGTAAGGAAGTGAAAACTGGATAAAACAGGAAAGGTCTCGTCATCAGTTTCAGATATTTAAAACAAAACCTAATCAATTAGTGATGGGAAGAGATGAAACCGTCAAATCGGGACATGCTTTTCAGTTACATCGCCCAGCTGTGGTTCAGACCTTGGAAACTGGAACATAAATGCAGAATGCTGGGTTTTTGAAGCCACATTAAGAGGTTACAGGTGAGAACAAGTTGATTGGCGCTTGTGAAAAAGACGTGGAAAAAGCCTGACAGTAAACGCCTCATTCATTGTAACCAACCGTCCATAGTGGAGTTGGTTAAAAACCATTTCACTGTTACTTTTCTCCACAGAATAAACTCAAGTTATTTTAAACTTCTATCTGAAAGATTACAACTGATATAAAAGATTATGAAATTTAAAGCATTTTACAAATCTGTAACAGATGAGCCGTAAAATGTAACATCAGTATTGTAACAGCATAAAGACATTGCCAAAGTAATTAAGTTGTACGATGAATGTAATTATGGATGAGTGATATCAGCTATCAGTGTGTTGTATTTTACTTTTCTTTAACACATCTGTGTCCCTGTTAGCAAACATCCTGTCAATCTGTTTACCCATCAGCTGTGAACACCGCATATAAAAACAGATCTCAACTCTCGTAAACAAGAATTATGTAATCACAGAACCGTAAAATGGAAGAAAACTTTCTTTTTCACCCAATTTGCCTCCTAAAACTTCAGGGGTTGAATGTTTTTGCTACACAGTTAAATTTTTAAAGTATAAAAAATTTATTTTCTGACTTTTCTGAATTTGTTTTCTTGTGTGGAAATGTTTATATATGAACATTTTGTCAATTTGTCAAAGTTTTCATCAGAACTTTCATTAGCATGCCGTTTTGGGTGAAGATTGCAGGAAATTTAAGCGGTAAAAATTAGTTTGACATTGTGAAGCATGTAGGTGTAGCAAAATTAGGCGACATCTGCAAAAGAGGAATGCTTTTGAACCCTTTTAAGCAAATTTAAATAGTGAAACCTGAGCAGCTCTGAACCTACACGAAAGCTGATTTTCAGTAAAAGGTTTGGATTGTGTTATGGTAAATGAGAAATTATTTTAGTAATTTATTGATTATTGCAACTCCAAAAACTGGCAACACTTACTTATACAGTGTAAGGCTGATTGTATTTTTTACTTAACTGATTAATTGAATAGCAAAAGATACCAGACTTTTTCAAATGTGTTTTTTAGTTAATCGATGATTAAATTGGCAGTTACTTCCATCAGTTTATCATTGTTAATCCGATGGCTTCAGCCCGAATTGATAGCAGTGAAAAGGTTATGAGAAAAAACCAGAGTCAAATATATCTAAGTGTTTATTTTACCATTGCTTCTTTAAAGTGAACATTTTTACAGATTTATCAAAAGTGAAGCTAAACAGAACAGTATCAAGGCCATCACCTTAGGTTTAATCGAAACATTCCCTTTTCCCCCTCAAATAAATAGAAAAAGAAAAACTATAAATGATTTGGTCCTGACATAAAACAGCAGAGGAACTGCAGCTTCATTCATCATGGTTGACATGCTCAAATATCCAAAGGCACAGTAAGGAGGCTTCCTAAACAACAACAAAAATCATATTTAACCAGGTTTATGACTCGTTTTCTCATAAATACCAGCTGATCAGTGAGCCAGGCTCACCGACTATTATAATCCTCCTCAACATTACTGCAGCTTTTCAAGCAGCTGCAGGCCGACACTTTTTTTAGCCAAGTACTTAAAAAACAGTCAGATGAAATGTTTCACTTGTCAGGGGTTTTTACCCAGACCTTGCTCACATTGTCAGGGAGCCGATAAAACAGCAACATGGATCGATCAGGCCGAGACACTGGGACGGAAATACACGGAAAAACTAAATACTACCAAGAGTCTTTAGTCTGGCTTCAGGGAAAATATCTCAGTACACTTGAAATGAGACAGAAAAAAACTTACAAGTAACTTTTCAGTTTGAAATATTTCCTTTATATTGATGAAACTTATAATACGGGAATATTATAAATTAAAATATCTAATTGTAGTGGCAGATTACTTATAGGTAGTAGTTTTTCATGAAAGTTTTTGAAATGATCTACTTGAAACAAATTCTTACATCCAGTAAAGTATTTATGAGTAGAATTGGGAATTTACTGAGTTGTTTATAATTTGTAGGGAAATATTTGATTTATTGTTCGTCAATGTCAATTAATGACGATAGAAATGCTATTTTACAAGAGCACCAATAAATAGTAAATTTGAAAATAAAGTTACTATGTACAGTTTAAATCATACTTCTTTCAGCAAGTGGTGTCCTAAAGACTATTTAAAATGGAATTTTTTTTAGAGTATATTGTATTTATGGTGATATCAATGCTTTGCCATACAGTTACCTGAAAAAACTCCCAATAATTTTTAGCATTAAAATACACAAAATACAATATTGGAATTAATTTTGTATTTTAAGTGTGCTAAAATATTTATACAATAAACCAGACTAAAAATACCTGGTAAAACTTTTGGAGTGTGAAGAAGGCAAATCATCTTACATCAGTGGCAAAAAAATATTTTGATGAGGCAAAAAGAAGCTATGTAGAATTTAATTATAAAATAAATGTAATCACGAGGAGCTTGAGGGCTGATTATGGGGCCAAAACGTTTGTGAAAGCATAAAAAAGCAGCTTGTGAAGTCACTTTGGTAAGGGAGCCACAGTTTGCCTTTAAGATGAATAAATCCACGATCAGTGAGGCGTCTCTGTTGGTTTAAGGCAGAAAGTGGTTTCACACCAACTATTCCAGCTGCATATGCAGAGTAATATAAGGAGTAACATAAGGAGCGTACCCTTCGGAGGGTTTACCATGATGAAGTCTGCATTCGATTAGGGAGCTTCTTCAGATCCAGCAGTTGGGAAAAGGCCTATTTCTGAGTTTCTCCTGTTTTATTCACCTCTGAATGGCTGCCAGGAGATTAAAGCAATAAACAAATCAAAGAAACACTACAGGTAACATTATATCATGATAAGTTCTTTTTTAAAAATCATGTAATTTTAAATAATACTGCCCCTTTTAATGAAATGAACTCTACAGAAAAATGGCTTTTTATTTCTGGGCACAGAGTAAAGGGATCTAAAAACACACTTCTTAGGTGTTTGTGGAAAAAAATATTAAAACGACACATTTCCCCCCATGTTCTGAATTAAGTGCGACTTAGTGTTAGGTGGTAGAATAAAATGCTGCTGCAGAGAACAGCATCGCATTGTAGGTGGTATAAGTGGTGAAAACCTGTAAATTTTACCCTTTTTGAAACAATAGGAACAAATGCAATAAAGGGTTCAAGGATCCCCCAATACATGTAAAAAAACAACAAAATGGATAGATTTGTGTGCTAAATCTGGCCCAGCGTAAGTTTTTTAGACTTGTAAAAAGAAACTCCAATAGTGGCTTAAATATAACTTCATCAATCAAATCAAATATGTTTTTATCTGTATATTATTACCAAATTACATAAATATAAAAAGATGTTCAATGTTATTTAACTCTAAGAAGTACTAATTGAATACAGAGACAGATTTTTATTAATATTTTAACAGTTTGTTGGGTTGCTTTATCAATTCATTTTGCCACCACTGACACTGATATTCATATGGTTTAAAAATAAAATGAGTTTCAAAAGGAAATGCAGAAATCTTTCCAAAAATGGTGAAATAGCCCTTTACCCTCAGACGCTATCGGAGCATTCTCCACTCTGCAGTCTTACAATGGGCAGAAAAAATCTTTTAAACATTTTTTTTACTTTATAAAAGGAAAAGTAGAACCACAGACTGCTTCTGTAGCGTTGAAACCAGGAGTTAGTCCTGATGAATTTCATATTCCTCTCTGCAGACTGAATGGGATGGCAGCTGCAGACCGGAGACGTTCCCATCTTGTCTGTTGTCTCAAACCTCCATCAAACTGTATTTTCTTTATTCTGATGAGTTATTTGCTTGTGAACAAATTAAAAACCCGGATCGGATCGTGTCAGACCTGCCTGGGGACTGGATCGAGTTCGAAGAGAGTCAGCAGATTGGGGAGAGAGGAAGCTTCCAGTTTTCAGATAAAAACTCATTGATTGTCAAGAAACAAAACAGAAGACCTGGAAGCAAACTGTCTCAAAGCAGAGAGAAGACCTGAAGATTAGTGCACCACGTCGTTGATGTTGTGGTCTATGTCATACTTTTCACAAAACTTGCTTGTGAAGGGGAGGCAGGTGAGATGCTCCAGCCAGTAGAGGTTGATGGGGTGAACATAAAACCAAACCACGAGGGAGGAGAAGAGCCCGACGTAGAAAACCAGCGACACGACGATCAGGATCCGCTTGCGGTATTTGTCGAAGGTGCCGAAGGTGACGTAGGGCAGGATGGCGAAGGACAGCAGCATGCCGCCTATGAAGCCGAAGATGTGGGCGATGTTGTCGATCCACGGCAGGAGGCCACACAGGAAGAGGAAGAGCACGATGCCCAGGAGTTTGAGGAAGGCCTTCCACGGCTTTTCCAGCATCTGCCAGCCTTGGAAAAGCTCGACGAAGAGGCAGGCAAGGAGTCCAAACTGGGAGCCTGCTGGACCCACCTGGTGGGAGAGAGAAAAAAATGAAAAGTTCAGTCCAGTTTTAGCTCAACAGGCTTTAATTAGTGACTGGCGTGGTGGAAAAACACACAGAGCATCAGCAGCACCTGCAGCTGTACGGCTGTGAGACCCGAGTTAAAGCAATAATGCACAAGTTAAGCCGAATCAGAGCTTCTTACTTTTTATTTGACTTCTTAAGACAGTATCTTAAGTAAATTAAGCAAACTGAACTTGGAGAAAAGTCACGGGTATCAGGTATTACCTGTAATAAAATAAAAAAAAAACACATCATTCTATTTTTTGTCTCAAAATTAGTTGCAGCAGTCAAACAGGAACTCTTTCCAAAGACTCTTTTCTTTTCCAACCAAGAAAAGCGGCATACTTATAAAATAAATGCATTTTAAAATGATACTGATCCTACTTCGCTTTGCAACACTGCAGCGTGCCTCAGGCACAGATACAGTTCTGGGATAGAGCTGCAGAATGGGTCAGGCAGGGAAGGTGAGCAGATTAACGTGACGTCGGCGCTGAGTTTGGAGGCTTGGCCTGGTCAGCCGGCTAATCAGATGGGTGATCTGTGAACACATTAAACACTAGCAGCCTAAAAAAGGACGCGGCACTCCACCCACACGCCGCAGACACGCAGAACGACATGATCCACTCACAGAGGGCAAAGGTCATTCACAGTCAGCGGGAGGAATGGAGTCACGGTGGATAAAATGCTAGCTAATCTACTGAATAACTGTTGGGTTGATGTGGCTCAAATGTTTTAGAGTGTGCTGTGATGCTCTATACGTTCAGATTTTTCAGAATTATAACTTCCTACCATTACTTACATTCCGATTTAACATATTTGGTTTCTGCTGATGCAGAAATGTGACGCATTTCTCACATCAATGATGTAAAAGTTGGATAAAATTGGCCAAGACCATTCAGACTCCTGACCCCGAAAACGATCGGACACGCGTCTGAATTATATCTAAATATAAGTGTCAGAAGTTACATATTTTTGGAGGTGAAAAGGTCAGAATTGGGCCGTTCGGTTTTCAGTGTGAATGTAGCCATAAAGTAGCAATAGAGGGTATTCTGTTTAGCATTACTTAATGTAATAATTAAAACACGGATAACTGGCATCGATACTTCTCCAGTTCTAGTTTAAAACAAGAATGGAGCAACGTTACAGTCTATTTTAGGTTCCTATCCTTGACGAATCTAAACTCACTCTCCTTCCAACCTAAGTGTTGCTGTTTGCGTTATTTTTCCATAAGGCTCCATGACTTAACGCTGACAGTATAATCCACTTAAAGCGCCTCTTTAAGTGGATTGACCGGCATGTGTCGTGTGTTGCATGTGCTTCCTCGGGTCGTTGCTGGTATTTAAAGACCTGCGGGACGGTAAGGGAGGAGGACAGTTGGGTGCCGAGGTTTCCGGCTCTCGTGTGTCACCATCTTACAGAATCGATAAAGTGACATGTTTTTGTTTTTAATCTAATCCATATTTAAGCTGAACAGCATCACAGAGGGAACAAATCTCAGGATTAACTTCTTCTTCATCGACACGTGTGGAGCTGAGGGAACCCAGACAAGCTGGACTTTGCTGCAATTGTTTTTATTTAAACTGAAAAAGTAATCCCATTGACCAAGCACTGAGGCAGTGGCCTTTGTTAAACTACACAAAGGCATTAGGCTAATCTCCCAGTAAGAAAAGTGGGCTTTCCAACCTCGCATGTGGGTAAAAACCCCATAATCAAGACTGATATTTCTCTACGTGCCAATTTTATTACTATCTTATGTTTTTCCCCTTTTTAAAAAAAAAAACAAACAAAAAAACGGTATTACTAATGAAAAAATCTACTTATCCAGAGACGTAGCCATGGCTCACTGACACTTTCTCTCACTTTTTAATCTTGTGAACAAACAGAACAGCTTCTCCTTTCCATCAGCTCACCTGAACAGACACTTTGAAAAAGGAAATCTCCCAAACAAGTGGTGCATCTTCATCATGAATGTAGTAATGAGTTAATCTAAGTGATTACAGGACATAACTAACAAACCTTTTGTTACAGCAGAACAAATCTCACAGAATATCTCCAAGTGATTTTACAAATAAATACGAAAAGGAGCAAATGTTTCTGTTTAACGTCACATTTCTTCATTTGGCAGGTTCGGCTTTCAAGAGACGTCGTGAAACAGGAAGCTAAACGACAATGCAATGGAAACGCAGCTGCTGACGAGTTTTCACCGTCAGGTTGTGTGACCTTTTGCACGCGGAGAGCTCACCTCGGCTCTGTAGGGGAGGAACAAGGCGGAGGCCAGGTTTCCGGTGATGCCACTGAAGATGTAGATGATGGAGATGCGGGCCCAACCTGCCAGCTTCTCCAGATCTCTGAGTACGGTCATCTGGAAGACCACTGACACGGCACAGTGAAAGAGCCTGAACATACACACACACACACACACACACACACACACACACACACACACACAC
>SZYC01000126.1:771102-801974 GCA_010883035.1 Poeciliopsis occidentalis
CACACACACACACACACACACACACACACACACAGAGAGAAATCTGTTAGGAAGAAAGTGTGCTATGGTTGCTCAAATCACTCAGACCACTAAGCTGTTTTGTTCTGCTTGTTCAAATTAAAATGGGTAAACGTGAACATGAGGGATTTCCCTTGTGCTCTGTGTATTATGGAGCTCATGTGAGTGAACTGCTCACCTGTTTGAACAGGCCAGAGTCCAAAAATATCCTCATTGTTTAAGTAGAAAAATACTCTGTAGGAAATGACTCAAAAGTCTCATCTTGTTTGCAAAACACACATCATAAGGTGAGACAATTTATTCTAAATTCAAAAGCTCTAAAGGATCTTTAAAAGTTGACATATCATGATCCTTTAATAGATTAGGATAGCTCTGTGGGCTTTACAAAACACGTTCATTATATTTTCCTTAGCTAATGAGATTTTAGTCTGATCAGTTGTGCCTATTTTCAGCTGTTTTATGTCACTTTAAATTCAAATAAGCTGCTGCTGGCCATGCTTCCAACTCAACGTTCACACTCGCATGTGAAAATGTCTGCAAATAAATGCGCACATATGTAACTGAACATCTTTGAAAAGCACAAGTGGAGCCTCCTGTACAACCAGTAAGAATGCAGCAAGAAATTTCTGTATGGGAAGTGAACAACAAAACACTTGTCTTTTTCCAGCAGTCATTGTAAAACCAGCTGACCAAATATTGTGGAGACCAACTTTGATTTCTAAGTAATGGGCTGGGATTTGCTGTGGTTGCTTGGTAACAGTGCAGCTCCTGATGATTTGCTACTTTACATTCTGGCGGTTTTTCATTTTCATTCACCAAAATTTGTTAACTTATTGCCAAAAAACCAGATGGGTGATTTTTTGTGTGGTTGTTTTTAGAAGCCATAGATTCACAATAATAAGTGTAACAAACAGTCATAATGCCAATTTTGCACAGTAGGTCCCCTTTAGCTTCCAGAAATAAAACGAGAGGTTTTATTTTGTGAGAGACCGTTGGTGGTCTGCTTGATTCGCACCCAGCATGGAGGAAGAGGGAAAGCCACAGCCGGTAGAACTGATCGGGAATGTCTGGATTCAGGAAGGGCAGCAAACCGCAGACATCAGCCAGACAGTGGACCTGCGACAGAAAACAGCGATCAGAAACAAAACTATCTCACTAACAGAAGCACAGACACACACACAGTCAGTGACCTGCGGTGAGGTTTGTAGCTGGTGACTTAATCATAATCAGATTTACAAATATAGACCCCTGCAGGTTATTGTTCACATAAAGAAACTTTGCGCATACGGACAACTCTGGAGGGCAAAAAGACAATACTTCTACATGTCATGCATAGCCGTGCTGCCGCTGTGAAATAGTTCCTTTAACTCAATCAAACTTGGACATGCAGACATTATTAATTTCTTACTGTCCTCCACAGCAAAGAGAAAACCCGTTAAAGTACAACTCAAAACTACTTCATATATTATTTTTCCATGATGGCAGGTGACCACGTCACTGCACACAGTACCTGTGAGCAGAGCGTGGCCTCCTCGTGGAAGTACCCATGCATGAAAGTGCAGTATTCCCTGGTTGTGATCTCACATCTGCAGCAGGGACAGACAAAATGGTGAGGTGCACAAAAATCACAGTACAACATATTTTCACAAATTAAAAATGGCTGCCATAGAACTGACTGGAGATCTGTTTTGATTTTATCTAATTAACAAACAATGAGCAAGAAAATAAATGGATATTGTGACGGCCCCCTGCTGTGTGGCCGGTAATGTGTTTGTCAAATCAGGTCCTTGATTGTGGGAGGTGCCTGGATTGTATTTAATCATTCCCACCTGCCCTTAGTGCCGATGCAGCAGGGTCGACCTTTAATGGTGCAGTCCATGTGTTTGAGGCCTGTGTTGTTGAACTTTTTGGGTTGGGTGCAGACCTGCCAAAGGGAATTGTCAGAAATTTTAAGTTTCCTCCGAATCCCTTTCAGAACTTTAGTTTAAATTAAACAGGGAACCGCAATGTATGAGGTTATTTGATAACCATCAGTCCGTTTGCTCACCGGCCACCTGGTGATGTCGTCTGGCCATCGGTGAGGCGAAGACGAGGCTGGCTCCTCACACACCCTTACCAACACAACAGATGAGATTTTCAGTCAACCAGCATTTTGTGTTTTTGTACGTCAGTCACAGCAGAAACATTTTCTGTTCTCACTCGGGATCCTGATGGCAGACGACGCCAGAAGGCCGGTCCGTAGTTTCATTATCAGACGTCATGAAGGTGGCCAGCGTCTCCTGCGTGGAATTATTCAAACGTTTAGCTGCGAATGAGTTTTCAACTCTTCACACGATAAAACTCGACAAAAACATTTACACTCTGTAGAAAGTGACGAACACCAACGTTGATGTATTTTGTTGGCTTCATCTTGCAACGTAACGTGGTGCTCGTATTGCTTTTGAAATTTTGTACAAGACAATCAAAATTGATAAATTTTCAACTTTGACACCCTAAAATAAAATCTAGAGCAATTAATTCCCTTCAAATATATTTGGCTGCAACTTGCGATTACTTTAGTAATCAATTTTTGGAGTAAAAAAAAATGCCTTAAAACTACAAATGTCAAGTAATTTACCAACTGAAATACAATAATTTTCTGTTAGTTGCACCACCAAATCTACCACACCTGGTCATCTGAAAAAAGTAAATCAGTGTTTCGGGAAAGAGCATCACAGCAGAGAAACTGTGTGGAAAACCGTGAATAAAATACCGAGCAGTCGGCCCTGAGTGTCTGCACACAACCAGAGTTATCATTCTGAATGCAGCATCCAGATTCCCTTTCCAGATCTTTGTCTTTCTGGATCATCTGGACTATCTGCTTGTCCTGCCGCATGCAGGGCGAGAACTTTGCCCCGAGGTGGATTAGATCCTCCTGGAAGATAAAACAAAACATCAAAAGTTCAACAAATGAAGAAACTTAGAGACATTTATATAGTAAATCCAGATATTTTGCTGAAGTCAGATTTTTTTGCCTGGTTGTCGATACTTTATATGTTTACATCCCCAAAGCGCTCAGGAGAAAAAAAGTGATGATAATGAAGCTGTTTATGGATTGATATCAACATTTTGAAAAAAGTATCTGCATTAAATTGGATACACATCCAATTGAATCCAAATTATAAGAGGCACAAACAGATGGGTTTTTTTGTGGACGAAAAGGTGGAAATTATGCCTTTCAGGCTACCATAAAAAGTAAGACTTGGGTCGTATTTGTCAGTTGAAATAACTGGTAAATGCCAGCCGCTGTAACATTGAACAAATGTTAGCGAATCACAATGTTAGCGAAAAACAATGCTGAACTCAGGAGACAAAGCCATGCAGGAAAAATTATGTTTATGAAAACCACTTTTTCAGAAACATTTTTTTTCCTCAGCTTTGAGGAAAAACATGGTCAGGAATGATCATGGTGGAAACCTGCACTAGAACAAAATGATCTCACTTAACATGTCACACTGAGTTTCTCTGGACTGTGAGTTTATTTCAAGCAGCAGATGCTCGTATTTTAATATCTGTAAATATCAAATGCATCTTGGGTGTGGAGTGAAAACCATGCACAGTAAAGCTGTAGACTCACAGAGCTCGGTCCGATCCAGAAGTTCTCCTGTTGGATAAACTTTACACTTTCATAAATGCCTTTGTTCTTCAGTACCTGTAGGGGGCGGTAAAGTGCCACAATTAAACAGAATAAACCCTGTAATTACTCTAAATAATGTTTTAAAGCACAACTTAGTCCCAGTGGTTTGGGGAAAAGAAAATTCACTCACTAGTTCAGTTTTAGAGTGCTGTGAAAACCCCACAGGGGCAAAACCATACGTGCAGCAGGCCAGCAGTGTGATAATAACGTGGACAAATGTTATCCAGTAGGTAAAGTAGGGCCTGGAAATTCATGACAGAAAGTCTCAAATCACTTTAATGAAACAAAAAGAGATTAAAACTGTGAAAACGTAGTTTCAGTCATTTTAAATGTCATATTACAGAAGGGAAATAAAACAAACCAGGAAAGAACTGTAATTTAATAATCTCTCTGCAAAATTCATATTTCATCAAGTTATGTTTCTCAAAAATGTTGATTAATTAGTTGGAAGATATGTGAAAAAATTGAAATAAAGATATATGACTATAATGCCGTCATTTCACACTAAAAAACAGAAAAATCAAACATTTACTTTGAGTGTTTTTATTCAGAGGAGACAATAAATCCAGATTTAGTAAACTGTTCTAAAACAAACACCAATTGCACAATTACTGGAACTAAAATAAGACACATTTTATTTAATCTAAATACATCATAACTTCTAAGAACTTATAATTGTTGACCATTTGTCTCTTTGGGGTATAATTACTATGTGATAATTATTATGTGACACGAAGACTTGTTATTTTCTAACCATTTCCAGTGAAGCTGAAACAGACGGTGAACCAAATAGAAAAACCCATTTTTCTCCAAGGCATTAACTTTATTTGTGCTTTTTTAAAAACACAAATGGTTTAAAAAGTAAAATGTTTCTACCTTTTCAGTGTCAGATTATGCTGCTGCAATAAAATCAAATTTATTTTACTAGCATCGCTAACAAAACTGTCAAAGTTTGTGCCAGTTAATCGATTCTAGTATAATCATTTAGTTTGCAGTAAGGCTGCGTGGTTTCTGACCTGTGGCTGTGGAAGTCGTCCAGCTGCTTCTGGACGTTGCTGCTAAGGCTGCGTCGGTAGTTTCGGTTCAACCATTTGCCCACCACGCCCATGCCGTAGTCGCGCTTCTTTTTGTCAAACGCAAAATGCTTCACCTGGGAGGCGATGCGGCGACCGCGAGGAGGAGGAGCCTTATCAGGCACTGCGATGGGAGTCTTCACAGAGACGTCCTTACTGCAGACAGACAGAGAAAATACTCAGATTAAGACACTGAAGGACTTGGTTTTTATCTGTGCAAAAGGAACTGCATGTTTTTTGCACGTTTAAAAATAACTGGTATTGTAATTTGTATCCATCTCTGCGTTAATCTCCAAGTATTAGCTCTATGAAGTGACTGAGTTATCATCTGTCTGATCTCTATACAGGTTAGTATAACCTTTACAATCAGGTTATAAGTAACATTTAGTTGCCAGAACTAATTTTCAGTGAAAGCTTCTCACAACTGGAATAAAGTGCCAGACAGCATAAAAATGTACGAGTCTTTAAAAATTATTTTCTACAACGCTACAAATACACAAGTACCACACTGGACTGTTTTTTCATTTTTTCCTATTATTGTCTTTCATTTACACCCATTTCTAACACTTCTATTTATAATAATACACAATAATAATAATAATAAATAAAAATAAAGTCTACTACCTTGATAATCAAAAATGCAGAAACTGGTCAAATTATTTTTAATTTTATTCTGTTTTTTTATGTATTGTTTGTATCGTGATGAACCTTTATGACATTCCTTTTAAATAATTTTTTTATATATATTTATTATTATTATTCCTCCTTTCTTTAAGGAGTTTGTCAAGTTGTCTGTGTTGCACTGTAATATATTGTAAGCTTGGAATCCAAACTTTCAGAGTCTGTAAATAACTCAAAACAACTTGATCATGTTTTTATTGAGGCCAGTCACATTGACAAAACAGCCCCATCCTCCTCCTTCGGAGGAACAAAGATTTTAATTTCAGCTCGTGTCTATTAAAATGTTGATGATATTGCGGGTGTAATTTCAGGTTAGGTGGTCAATTTCAGGTAAGTTGTATTTGGTTTAGATTTCGTTGGATTCGGCTGCTAACTCACAGGCTGGGGAACTTCTTTGTGGATGCGGGAGAGGCCGACATGGGAGGCGATTCAAACACATCATCCGCCATGGAGTACATCTCAGCATCAACCTGCACGTCCAAGACCGCAGGGCGGGAAAAGATCCAATAAGTTGATACAAAGGTGACTCCAGTTTTAAGAAACTGATGACAGGACAACAACCGGAGTATTTGGGTCGGTCGCTGCTGACCTTGCTGAAGAAAAGCGATGCAGAGGTGGTGTCTGCTGAATCCACTGTGTCTTCTTCCATCCAGTTGGGTGGGACGAAGCTCCTCCTGGGGAAGCCGCGAGCGCCATGTGAATCTGCCAAGCCGCTACGACCCTGACGAGAAAAAAAACGCCACGAAACAAGTCGGATGACGCATAACGGGCTGGTGCAAACTTTTATAGATGATAAACTGACCCAGAAATTGTTGCAATAAATAATATTAATTTGAGACCATTTTCAAGTAAAATGATGTTAAAGGCAAAACAACGCACAAAAAAAAAAATAATAATCAAACGTTAGTTTCTAAAGAACACCTAACTCTGGAATTGGGAGACATTTTGAAACATCCAAAATAAATCATCAAAACAATAAAAACATGGATTATGATGTTACTGTAAAGAAAATGACCTTTTAAAAAATATTATTGATTTGGCTCAGACAGTTGGCAAAGCAAATGAAAAAGTGCAAACTAACCAGAAAACTTCTCCATTTGAATAACGTAACTAGTGTTTCTCCTGCTTGCCAGGAGGAAAACAAACAATTATGCACTGAAAAAAAGAGAATGGAAATCCAACTTTTAAAAATATGTTTTAATTTGTTACATGTAATCAAATTATTATTTAATTGTATATTTTCTTGGATGAACTAAATTTGATTACTTGCAATAAATTTACTTTTTTTTATATAAATTGAATCATCTGTTTTCTTTTTTCAGTGTGTAAATTAAAATGATCAAGCTCCTTTAAACTGAAGATTAATAGATTTTTCCCAACCATTTACTATCCAGTTTTAAAAGTCATGAGAGAAATTTATTTAGAAGTCAAGCAAGAACAAAGAAAACAAAGACAAATGGTGAGTGACTGTTCCCATTGTTGTTGTTTTGAGTTATTTTTGTTCTACGTCCAACTGCAAATGTCTCAGCAAACTTGAAATAAGACAAAACTGACAAAAATTTCCGCAAGAGATAGACAAGACATTTTCTCATAAGTTAATTTAAATGCCAACAGAACAAGAACTTCTTCATCAATATTAAGGAATTATTTAATTAAAACAAGACTCTTTATCTTGTGAAATGTTGCACTTTTGTCAGTTTGTCTTATTCCAAGTGTAAGAAAATATTTGCACAAGAAATGAGACCAAAATTACTTGGTAAGATGTGTTTTTGCAGTGTAGCTCACCCTCAGCAGGTTGGATGCGGCTCGGATGCTCATGCGGGCGACGGACTCCCTCTTCCGCCTGGGCAGGCGGACGTACCCGGAGCGCTGGCTGGTGAAGGAGCTCAGAGAGGTGACCCCCGGTGTGAAGGGGCCCCCATAAACCGTGTGGGGCGTTTTGGGTAAACTGTCCATCTCATCTGGGTAACGGAAAGCTCTGCCACGGGCCAGGGGGTCCACAATCTGATTTAAACACAAAATGAAGACAAAAAGAAGAAGTAGGGCTGCAACTAATGATTATTTTATTAATCAATTATTTTGATGATTAATCAAAAAAGAAAAATGGCACATTCTGCAGATTTTAAATTTTATCACTTTAAATAATTTTATACAATATTAGAAATACATTTAAAAAGTACAACATATTTACAGACTAAAAAATGTTTTTTCTTTTATACTAAATGCAGAATGTTATTTTTTCCCCCCACAGTTTTCACTAAATTACAGCTTAAATAGGTTTTTTTCTTTGCAATTAATTGATTAATTATTTCAGTAATGGATTCATTATGATTAATCTGATTTAATGTTTCCTTGCTATAAAGAAGGGAATCTTTGGAGTAAAATCTCATCCCATTTGAGTTTTTGTGAATACTGGCACTCAGCTGCAGAACGTGTTGAATGGAGGTTACGCCGAGTCACAAAGCGACAACAGTAGCCTACCCTCGGCAGCTTGCTGGTGGCTGGTGAGTCTGGGTTCTGGTCCAAGGTGGATGCCGTGTCTGGTTCCCGGTACTGGGCCTTTAGCTTGCCGTAGCGCTGGCTGCAGTGGCGCAGGCTCTTCCTGTGCCACAGCTGCTGCTTGGTTTCACAGTCTTCACCAACGCCGAACCACTCAGCCGCATTTCTGAAAGCCAGAGGTCACAGGTGCAATAAATACAGACACTCAGTGAACACTCAGTAATGCCAAATGCCTACTTGACATTGTAAAACCTCATAATATTCCAAAACCTTACAGTGGATCAAAACAACCAATGCGCTCCTTTAAACTGCTCTAAAAACAGACATCTGTAACCGAATATCGCTTCTATTCATTTGATTTTACTTTAAAACTGGTCACAGGATGCTGCGCGGTCGGCGGGACAAACAGAGAAGGACAGAAAGTTTTATTTTCTGACTTTTAATGAGGAAAGATGCAGCGGCGATGGATAGCAGCTGTCAATTATAACGACTTGCAGAGAACGCTTTTTACAAGGTAAGAAAATTAACGTTCAAATACTTTATAAGTAAGTATGATTAGAAAGTTATCAAACATTGCATTTATGGAGAAGAAACCACAAGTAGAAACCACAAATAAACTGGAAAAAACTACTTCGGAAAACAGTTTCAGCTGCTCAGGTCAAAACTCCTGCCGTCCGTCACGGCACCTCAAATGATTCAGTGACGTTGTTGCAAAGGATCAATAACGGCTGCATTTTGTTTCTGCAATAATTTGTAAAAACATTAAGCATCCCACAATACCCAGCTTTTTAAGCAGGAGCAGCAGCTTACTTTCGGATGCTTTGTGAAAGGGACGTTTGTCTTCCAAACTTCGACCTTCTGTCTCTGGCGGTGAAGTCTCCATCATCGCCTCCAGCGAAGCTGTCGGATGTCGAACCAGGACCCCGGTTGCTCACGCTCTTTTTCAGCGACGGTCTGAGAGGCTGAGCAAAACAAAGCAGAAAAGAGGCAATGAAAGGTCATCTCAAGTTGAATGTTTCCCTCCTAAAATACACAAGAAACTGAGTTGAGTCATGGGAAATTAGACTCTCAAAACAAAAGTTTAGCGCCTCAGACCGTAAAACAAATTGAAAATTGTCATTTTTACAAAAGCAGATGATATATTTCATCTTGCCATTATTAAATAAATAAAATTAAGCTACAACATAAACGTAAAAGATTCAATCTTGGGCATCATTCCGTTCTATGATACTGAAACACAAAGAAAGATGATTCAAGAGCTATTATACAAAAGTTAAATCTTCTAAAAATTCAAAATGCTGTAACTCATTAATTCTTCAAAGACTTATTGTAGATGGTGATGGCTGTTGACAGGATTTTTCTGAAAGTTATGGTGGGGATGATGTTGTCCACACAGAAGCTTATATGGTCCAATCAGTTTCTTCGAAACGAGCCCTGAGATTGTTAGAGAACCGCAATAGATGCAACGCAGAGAATCATTTACAATCGACAAGCTGGTGGGATTTGAGGGTGGAGTGGGTGGATGTGTAACAGTTTGAGGCTCATGCATGAGTTCACACTACATTTACATCTTAATTGCTCTACTTTAGGAAGTAGTTAAACTGCAGCTTCCACGATTGAACCCTGATCCACTGCCTGCTTGTTGTGTGTGCGTGCGGCCCAGAGGGGAAAACGAACCGTTTTGGGTTCATTCGCTGCCAGACGGCTTTAAAATAGTCACTTTGGCTGAGCACAACACAAATAAAGGTAGAAGAAGCATAAAATGTGTCTTGATTAGGTTTTAAACCTTCTTTCTGGTCTGCTGAACCAGCATGCTCCCCTCTGGCATTTATTGAAACATGTGTGCAGGTGAAAGTAGCAACATTGTTTTATTTTGTTTCTTTTGTCCGCAGCCGCTGGACATTCGGTACAGACCGTACTTCAGTTCATGTTTCATAACTGATTAATTGGATGACTACCCGACTTGGGAGCATTTTGTACTTGTAAAGTTTTTTTTATTTTGGACCAAAATAGAAAGGTTAAGGTTTCTGCTGCAGAATGTAGGATGAGCTTTATTTCTCAAAATCAGATTTGTGCCTCTGGTTGGCTCAAAATGAATACTTGTCTAATTCATTGTCAATGTAATTAATTATTTAGCTTCAGAAAGCTAATTGTGCTTCCTTTTTTAAATTGTAAACAGCCAGGTGAAGAGACGCAGAGGGAACCGTATCTGATGGGGAAACACCAACTTTAGTAACACCAGCATTGTCAGTAGTTTCTTCTTCTGTGGATTATAGGAAGCAGCTACGTTTTGCGTCATACTATGCATGAGCTCGGGATTCCCTGACAGAAAAGATCCAGTGACTCTTTGCAAGAAATCGGACACCGGTACGTTTCAGAACCATTGAACTCTGGAACCCGTTTTCAATCTGTGCCGCTGTCACAGAAAACATGCGGTGGTTTCATGTAGACATACAGTACAAACACGACTAAACTCTTCCGTTTCCACCAGAAATTGTTGTCGTGTAAAAAGGGCCTAAACAAAGTTGGTGGAATCAACTGACTCACAGGCTCTTTTGTTACCTAGCAACTCACTCATCCTTTGGTTGCCGAGCAACAAGGTTTCTCGCAGTGCCTCATAACTACTTGAAAAAAAAAAAAAATCAACAGCATGGAGTGAAAACTTGTTGTATAAAGAGGAAATATCACACCACCAGCTTGACAGCCTTCAGATATTCAAAACAAACAAAAAAAAATCTAGAATTATCAATATCAACCGATATGAAACATTTATGTTCCGATTTCTTTTCCAGCCATATTGTGCAGCCTGACTTAAAACTGAAAGAAAATGGTTCTTTAAAAACAGACTTCCTAAAGTTGATGTAATTTTTAAAAGGTTATGAAACACTTGTGGCTCTAAATGTGTTTTATTTAGCTGAACAGGGAGAAAATATGACTTTTTGGATGGAAAATGTTGCAGAACCTTGACCTAACATGTATTGGTTTCTCCTGATATTCTCACTTTCTCCCATAATTTAAACACATGGCTCAGGTTGAGTTTGTGGTCCTGTATTAACTGAATTAACTGAATCAATGTTTCGGCCTACCTGTCGGGCAGAATCGGCTGACATGGTGTCGCTGGGCGGAGGAATGGCTATCGTAAGGCTGGGAGGCTTCTTGCTCTTCAGACGACTGTCTCCTTGTCCTCCGTTCGGAGGCGGCTCGCCCCCTACCTGAGGATCCATTCTGTCAGAGTGCTGAAAATAGAAAAACAGTAAAGAATGTTAACAAGCTTTTACTGCAAGACATAGAAAGTTCAGACAACAAAGAAAATATTGCTAAAAGGAATCAAAAGCATGAAAAAGGGCCATGTGAATGTGTGTTACAAAAAAGAGGAAATGTCTTTTCGAATTACTCAGATTCGATACAACCTATATATTTTATTGTGTATTTGAGAAACAGTAAAAACAATAAAATGAGGAAAAAAGATATAAAACTACTGAATCAAAACAATTACAATATTTAAAATTTGATACAATTCTGGTTCATCAAATGAATATTTTAATTTTAGTTATTGTCTTAAAAAAAATAAGGTAAAATAAGTAAAGGCCAATCCATAAAATCAAGACAGAAAAACAGAAATGAGCTAAACTGAGTTTACACAGAAATCAAATCTTAATCTTCAGTTATTTATTTTTTTTCTTCTAAGGGCAATAATACACAAGTGAGGAAAGTGGCTCAGTTTGTTTGAAAGCAAGTTCTGAATCCAACAGAAAATGAATAGCTATACAAGATTAGCTCCACTTACGCATCACAGCATTTATCTTAAATATTTATCAGACTTTTTATGAAACCTAAAACAAACACATAAGTGTCTATTCTGTGGATTGAATTTTTAGTTTTTATGCATTTCAAAAGAAAAACACATAAAAAACAAAACAGTTTCAGTACTTGACTTGCCGGCTAACTGATTGATGAATCTCTGCTGAGATCAAGTGTAAAGTAACGAGGCTTAAAAGTCAAAGTATCAAAAAAGTGAAGACAAAATGTAATTTAATGCGCACCAGTTGATCGGGCCTTTATCCACCTGATGTTGGTTGATCGGTGAGCAGGTGACACATGAGCACCAATGTGAAACCGACGTTCTCTACATCTGCAAACGTCTATAAATCAGCAAGTTTAAAGATCGGTGAACTGTAGATTAAATGGATTAAAATAACCAGTTGCTTGCTGGATATTTCCTGTCGAAGCCACTGTTGATGATTAATCAGTAGTGGTTTTGACAGGAAATATCCAAATGTACCGAATTGAGTAACGCAATCTTACTGAAGGAAGTACCACACCAAAAAAAAAAAAATCCCATACTCAGCTTCAGCTGCTTAAGTGATTTAAGACTAATTGCTTCGACGGCTCAAGAGCAGAATCAAAACAAACTTACATATTTCAGCACACCCAAGCCAGTCAATTCCTGCAGCTCAGATTTCATCGTCATGGTAACAAATAAAATATTTCAAGTGGAAGCAAAGCCGACATGGACCCACCAAATCACAAGCCTTGCTAAGAAGCCCATTGTGGTCCCGAGTCGACGGCCTCCAGAGTTGTGGTTTCAGAAATCAATGCGACGGCCTGCAGGCCTGCATGCAGGAACGACTGCAGCGCAGAAATCTGAGTCCAGCTCAGATCGCCCGGCTGCCATTACAGGGCGGAGGAATGGCTGCACGCCCTGACATTTACTATGACCCATGACTCAAAAGTTCACCAGCCGCTTCACAGTGGGAGTCGGCCTATTGTTTCATTTATTTTTCCAGTTGTGCGTATTAAATAATTAAAGGTTCACGCAGAGCTGATTGAGTCCTCTTCAGGCAGAGAGGAGGTTACGGGAAATCCAGCCTGCGGTTTGGGGGAGGCAGCAACCCACCCACTTAGATAATGAAATAGAAGGAATTTGGCTAATGGACAGAGTGCTGGAGTGGCAGAGAGAGTCTGCTGCTGCATGCAATTTATCAATACAGACACTAGATAGCCTGCTGCTAGCATCCATAGAGGAAAGTTTATGCTTCTGTAGTGTAGACTGTTTTCTCCCAGGGCAATACGGCAAAAAATAACAGAGAACCAAAGTGAAGCTGAACATTATTTCTGCATATTTAAGAGTATAAAATGGATTATTACAATTTTTTTTTTTTTTTTTTACAAATTCTACATCTAATATATAAAGGTAACTAGCTTAAAACTAATTGTTTTCTACATCTATATTTTTCAGTTCTGTCATTGCAGTTTCAGGAACTGTGACTTTGTTTCTATTCCAGGAAGAGTTTTGCAACTAGCAGACTAAAGACAAATGGGAACTCAGTCTCAGTTTCTGTGCAGAAACTGCTGAAATGATGAATTCATGAATGAACAAACATAAAATCATCAAATACTTTTTTTAAGTACGAAAGTGATGAGAAATTAATCTTTTAGTTGTAAACATTGAAATGGTGCAGAGTAACAATAAAACCTGCTAACATTTAGCTTAAATTGGCTAACTATGGAATAAAAAAACTACAAAAATGGCCTGAAATAATGCAAAATTTGACTATAGTCTACCAATCCAACAGACATCTACTGACCAAAATTATAAAATTAGCTGAACAAAATCAGACAAAATAAACAACAAAAACCTTAAAGCACAACAACCAAACAGTAGAATGAATGAAGGACCTACAGTAGCGACTAATGCTGAACTTGGAGACAGTATAACATCAGGCCTGAAGGTAATAGCAGACATTCTCCTAAAAGAATGCCGTCTTAGTGGTTGGTAATTTTTCTTCGCATTTCCAGGAACCTGTTCGGATTTAATATTAGGTTACAAGCCTTACTTCTGTAAAGTCCAGAGGTCATAAGTCTTAAATCATCTTAAATCGTCTTGAATCTTGAATATTTTCCATGGCCTTTAAGAGTCATCTTGATGTTGTAATGTTTGGATTACAGAGTGAATTACTGATTCAATTAGAACTGAAAACAAACTGTTTATCTGAACTGTTAATGTTCTTCACTGTTAAATAATGTTTGATGAAATAGGACTGGACAATTGATCAATATATAATAATAACAACTACATATATCATGCTAGACACATGATCAATATCAAAAGATAATAGATCTGATCAAATATTGAATCATTTCATTGAACTCCAATCCAGAACCGCAAAGCATTCTGGGAGTTGTAGGCAGAGGAAAGGCTTTAGCTGCTCAACCTCTTACCTAGCAACTCACTCATTCTTTGTTACCTAGCAACAAACTGTTGAGTAACTGCCACAGCAGCAGTTTCAGGTTTCACCACTGTTCCTCATTACTGCTTAAAGTTAAACAACGGCGTAATGAAAACTCTGGATAAAAGAGGAAAGGTCACGCAACCAGTTTGGCAGAACTTCAGATATTTACAAGCAAAAAAAAACAATCACTAATTATCAATAACGACTCATATGAACAGCTTATATCGTGATATGTTTTTCAAATACATCGTTCAGCCCTACAATGAAACTACAATCTCCAAAATGAAGTATTCAATGTCAAAGATTCATTTTTTTTTAGCATGTGTGAGGCTGATTTGATTGCAGCAGACTATCCCTGCTTAAACAAAAACACCTATTTGAACAATTCAAACTTGAAGCATTTTTAATTTGATAATCCAATGAAACCAAAATATGTCGTCTGAACACATCAGTTTTTCAGTTTCAAACACTGGATGCTTATTCATCCTTCGCTAGTGGTGACATCACAGACCCATGACTGCATGCAACCAGGTTTCAGTCTCTCCCCGCTGGAACGGGAAATGTGTTTATTCCCATCCTCAAGCCAGAATAATCCTCTATAAAACCTAAAGGAGGAATGGTGATGATTCAGTCAGAGGTATTAAATTAGCACTATAAAACCAAGAAGCACAACCATGCTCCAATTTTCTTCATTACTAAAGACACTAAAACTAAACCAAAATGGAGATATTGACGAAGGCTTTTTGTTCAGACAACTCTCTTCCACTCACTGTGTATTTTTAGGATTCTTCACACCTCTGAACCAAGGGAATAGATGAGAATGAACACTATCCGCCTTCAAAGCAGTAAGGAGCACGCTCTTGCTGCTTTCTACATGGAGGAAAATCAGCAATCCTTTTTAAAGTGCAGCTTTGCGACTGCCAAGTTCAGGCTTTTGTCTTCCTTTCCACTTCAGGCCTTTACTTGGCAGATAAACTAGACGTGGTCCATCTGAGCTCACAAATTGCATACGTGAAAACAAGTAGTTTTGACATTTGTACGCTTATAACAGTGGCTATAGCTGTTCCTGTGAACAAAAGATGATGCATTAAACAATCAGCAGGCAGACTGTTATGAATATTCATCCTCAACAATCAGACTCATTTGCTCACCATTTACCTTGATTCCTTAAGCCTGAGCTTTGTGATCAGTTTATTACTAAATCTTTAAATTCATTCTACAGCATATTGTATTTCCACAAGAGGAGAAAAGAGCGAAAGAATAGGAGGAGTAGACTTTGTTTGTTGATAATGTCTGATAAAACGGTCTTTACAGTCAACTTCTATTTCAGCATGTTCCTATTTTAGGATGTTCCTATATTGAGATTCAATCTGAAAGAATCCATGTATAAAAATCTGTGCTTTCTGCGACATGATAAATTGATGGTAAATCTTGCTACCTACACATCAGGACTGAAAGATATGGCTGAAAAACATATCATGAAATAAGCGTTTGTGAGTTGATGCCACATTAGAGTGAAAACAAACAACAACAAAAAATGAAATTAGTTTTGCATTTTTATCGAATAAAGTTTTTCTGGCCCAGCAGTTCTTTCCACTTCACCACTGACTGCAGTGATACTGAAACTACTGAACTCTGTGCCTTTCTACCACACAGTGCCAAACCAGAGAGTGTGGTTGTCAATGAGACCCAATGCCGTCTACGAATGCTCCCTTCAGTGATTAAAAAAGGCTTTGAGTTTCCTCCAGGCCAGACCTCAGTCAGGGTCAATCAAGCTGGAAAAAGCCCAGTACATGTCAACAGTCGATCTAATCGGCATGTCTTCTTTGCTGCTGATTATTCAGAATTTCATGATGAACCTTAATGTGGTCATTAAAAATACTCCTCTGGTTTACTTCACAAGCTTCAGTGGACTGACTCTGTCCTAATATATAGTGGTGTGTTTAAAACAACACTGTGTTAAAAGCACAGCTATTAACAGAAATAGCTGTCACAATAGATTTTTTATTTATTGAATAGGTTTTCTTATTTTTGAGCAACATACTCAGATGACAGCTGTATGATGGTCTGGTGTGGTTTGTGACTAAATGGGGAAGCGGCGCTGAGAAGAACTGCTTCATCAGATTCTCAAAACAGTCCTAAATACTGAACTTTTTATGAGAACTAATGTATAGCCTGTACTGAATGTACAGGCTATAATCCGCTACAAGAGTGAGTTAGCTAACTAGCTATCCAGCTATTTATCTATCTGTCTTGCTAGACAGATGGACAGCTAGCCATCGGTCTAGATATCTAAATAGATGGCTACTTAGCTCAGTCTAGACAGATGGCTAGCTGGCTAAATGTTTGTCTAGGTAGCTAGACAGATAGCTAGCTGTCTATTTAGCTAGAAGAACAGCAAGATAACTTGACAGATATATAGATTGTAAAAAGGAAAATTCACATATCCAGTGGCACTAACCTGAAAAATGCAATGAATAACAAAAACGGTATTAACAAAACTAAAGTGACTTAAAAACACAAAATACCATGCTACAATAAGAAAGTATGAAAAAGCCTAATTGCCCTGGGAAGAAAACATGTTCTGAAGTTTACCAATATGTTGCTTTGGCAGTGTTGAGATGAAGACATTTCCTGTTGCGCCGATGTAAAATAGGATTGGCTGCTATAAGTACACCATCATTATACTGATGTCAAAAAAATGTTCCCATTATTATATGGACATGTCCTGCTAAAGGTGCAAGGGCCAGCAGTACAAAACATACATGCATGTTGACTTCCTGACTTCACAACAGAAGGCAGAAGAAACCAGCTGCAGATATTTCATGTTCAATAAATATATCAGATGAATGCATCAATGCTTTACACGCTGCTCTAATCATCAAATAATCGAAACTGAGGATGCTATACAGTATGATGTGCTGCAACCTTCAGACATGTCAAGTGTTTTTCACACCTTGCAGCAGCGGCCATCATCTTTTAGGAACTAAGCATAAGTGTTCAAACATCTAAAAAAAAAAAAAAAAAAAAAAAAAGGGCCACATTTACCAGAAGCTGATTGATGCATTCACAAACTCTTGTATTGACTTTCTGATGGACACTATCAATATTAACAACACATCTTGACTTTTTTTAGCAACTCCAGTACATTCTTCTCGGTCCTCTTCTGTTTGCTTTCATATACAGACTCCCATCACATGCCTTTTTAGTTACTCATCACCTTCCACAAACATTCAGCTCTGTGTAAGACTGTGCAAGTTTTAGCAATAATATTTAGCTAAAAAGCTCATGCTGGAATGTGAGAGGAAACCTCACAAGTTCGGAAAGATTTGCATTTGACATCATCAAGAAAATCAAAAGTCACGGTGTTCTGTATGACCACAGTTATTTTAACTGATAAAAACAGAAATATAATTATTTTTTAATTCAAGAGGAAGGTTTTAAAAATGGTCTGGTCTTAAAATTTTTGTTTTTCGTGTTCAGATTTTGTTCTTTCTCTCTTCACGCAAAACGTCTTTTTGCCATTTTGGAAATTCTTTTCACTCTCTCTGAACTGAAAGGGCATCGTCACCTAGCAAACGCTCCAGCCAATAGAATGACAGTGTTCTTCAGGGCGGAGCCAATCTCCTTTGGGGTGCGCTTGTTTCTTTCTAATGGGTGAGCCTGTGTGGCTACAATGGAAAACTGCATCGCCTCTTCTGGCTCTGTCCACTGGATGTATTGAAAACAACTTCAGCTTTTTTATTCCTTCTACAATTATCAAGAAGAATAATCATTTGTTTATGTGAATTTCAGTGTTTTTCAGTCTGGTTAAACTTGGAGAAGAAGAAATAACTGCAAAAGTGACTCATATTAGCGAAAACAGTACTCTGCTGCCTTCGTATCTATTCAACCGAGCGCATCTTAAACTGCTGATACTCATTTGGATTTTTTTGGTTCGATTTTGCTATTGAGGAATAAACTTTTGAATATAGAAGACATTGCAAAGAATGTTTTAACGCCGCACCGACAAAGCCAGTTAAAAACAAAAACAAATCTAAACAGAAAAACAATTATAAAGTTATAAAAACAATAAACAAAGCACAACTTGCACTAAAATATTTTATTGATGGACTTTGGAGTAAAACTAATCGTAAAATGGGAAATGTTTGATTAATTTGGACATCTATGTTCACACAAACTTCGTTCAATCCCAAAGGTTGTTGCATGACTGGAAAATTGGCTCAAAATGGGCCAAAACTTGTAGGACATTTATCCTCATATAAACGGCCAGTTTGGACTTCATCAAAGTTGTTCCATTGTGTTCTTTTGAGCTCCTACTATTGTAATTGTAATGATATGCTGAATGTGGGAATGTCTTAATCTTTAGGTTAAGAATAGATTTGACTTACTCAACATGGAAAATACACGTAAAGAGAAGCTGTTTATATCTAACAATACTCCAAATATGAGAGGCCAGTTAAAATATCTATGGCTTAAAAATAACTTAAATCCAATTTTACTGTAAACTGTCCTGACACACACATGCAGCAGCACCGCTGGCACTCACAATATGAATAATTAATGACAATTCACCAAAGGAAGGCTTTTTAAAGGCTTAGATCAGATTTTCGAAGGTCAGAATAGTGGGAAGAAGAAATAGGAGAGTTTATAGTTGTTATTGCGTTTTACTGTTCAAAAAAGAAAAAGAAAATGGATCTGGATACATTACAAGCCAACATAGCCACCAGACAAGCAAATCACTTTCAGTATCTGGTAGTCGTGAGTGTTATAATTATGTGGCTCAAAATACGACTAAAAATTATGTTACTGCCTTTACTTACCTGCCTTTATAGAAAATAGTCCAAAGTTTGACTCATTTTATTTCTGTTTATTTATATATCTATCATGTTAGTTGCACTTTTTCTAGCCAAACAAAAACTTTGGTTGTTGCTGTGGACGAATGCATATCATTACTGAGGCTTTAATGGATTTAGAGAAATAAGAGCCTGTCACACAACCTAAGAGTTTAATCAGGAAAGAGCGGTTCTTTGACTCAGGAAACAGCAATCAACTTAAAACTGGTGACAGAGAAAATTATTAATGTGACTAATGAAGCATGGTGCTGTTGCTCACAGATTTAACCTTGATCAAATGGGATCGACCCAAAAACTCTTAGCAGCACTATTTATTAGTTTTATGCAAAATCAAATGATATCTGTCTGCTACAGGTAAGTGAAATATTCACAGTAACTTCACAGAAAGTTAGTTTGAAAAACCCAAATTATCTTTTTAACTTCTTATTTACATAATTTATCATTCTTCTTTTTCTCTTTCTTTCTACTGAAGACTGCAAGAAAAAAAGTTTTCATTTTGGCAGTTTGGTCTCAATTAGACACTTTTTTGAAGGACAATTTTGTTTCTGTTTTGTTTATTTTGGATATTTAACATGTCTTCCAGTTTCAGCGTTAAATGTTCATTTGAATTTAAAGTTAAGTGAGAATGTGTCTCAAAACAACATCGTTTATCGCAATATCGTCTGGAAAAAATTTTATCGTCCAGCAAAATTTGTTATTATAGGCCTAGAAACCCATAATAGTGAATTAGAACTTGTTCCACACAAATATTAAGCTAGACACAATGGATTTATGTTCGATAAATATAGCAGGATATATTTTCAATTTAATGCAAATTAGAAAGTTTACAGAAAAAGTTATGGATTATTATAATTTGTGTTAGTGGGCTTTATCTGCTCAAGTATGTCTGTCTAATAAGCTGAAAGATTTTACTGTATCAATGAGTAAAACTGAAAATAGTCAAAGTTTCAAGTTGCTTTTCCTGTGTCTACTTTCCAACACAGCAGCAGTCACAGATACAAAATGACTCTCTGATGGAAAACAAGTATTTGTTTGTCTATTTGTTCCTCTTTTTTTCTTAAAAAATTCAAATCCCAATAAAACCCCCTCTTGTCTAACAATCTTTCAGTGGGATCCCAAGCTGTTAACGGACGGCCAGCAGGGACGGAGTGAGAGACAGCTGGACGGTCTGCAGGCCGGCAGCCAGATCTCACCAAAAGCCAGAGAAGAAAAACGACCGTTTGACTCAAACGCCCAACCTCTCTGGGACAACCGCATCAACACACAAGCAACTTCCGATGATTAAGCTTCACATGATGGTTTGGACACCAAGCTGGATGTAGAAAGTGAAAACGGGTCTATAAAAGCAGCAGCTGAGAGACAGCGAGCAGAGAGCAGAAGGCGCGGTGAGGAAGAGCAGCAGGGTACAGCAGCACTGCAAGCCAGTACTATTTCACAAACAAATCAGGTCTGAAACTGAAGGATCAATCATGGCACAACGCAGATATTAATAAATTCAAATACATTTTGAAAGAATGTTTATTTTCATATTCTCTGCGGCTGACTCTGGAATACAGCTATACTAACATTTAAAACTTTATACAACAAAACCACTTCTGCCTGACAGAGAGGAAAAATGCAAACAAAAATACTCAGTATTTGTCCTGATAGTGTTTGGGATTCTTGTGTGTTTTTGCATCTGTTAGTTTGGTGAATACTCTTGTCCATGTCAGGCTTGTTTAAATTTAAATAAATCTTCATCTGCATTTTGGCTCTCTGCCTTCATCAATCATAACAATAGAAGAGAATTCAGCAACAATTTATAAATAACATATCTTTAAAAAGTTTTACTGTATTGGAAAACTGCATACAAGATAACAATGATACCATTTTACAATAAGACTCCCCTTAATATAGTGGTTACCAAAGATTTTCTAGGCCCCCAATGGATTACAATAAAATCCCCCCAAAAAAAGACAACAAAAAAAAAAACCCCATCAACTGGACACACACATTGTTCAACCAGACATAAACCTATACACATATTTTGTATGACCTTTATTTCATACTTCAGGTTGCAACAAAACACTCTACAAACCATCTTTACAGTGAAACACTTTTGTGTAACTGTTTTTTTTTTCATCCCCGCAATGGGACTGCGCCCCGCCTAGGGGTCACGCCCCACACTATTATTAGCCCTAATAGATGGCTAATAAATTTACTTCTAAACACTTCATGAATAATTAATAACTGTTTATTATGCATTAATTAGGGATGAGAAGGGAACAAAATCTACCAGTTTCTTGCCAATATATTTTATCTAGACCTGTAAGACTAAACATTGAATAATATGAGAAATAAGCAGCTGCAAGTTGTAAAACATAGTAGAGTTTATTTAATATATTTATGCACCTCTTCACATTTTGTATTTCAGTTTCACACATAGAAGCTGAGGTATTTCACTGTTAAAAGCTCTATTATTAAACCAGCCTGTGAAAAGTTATGACATCGCTCAGTAGAGGCGATGTCATAACAGCTTTCTGCTTTCTGTCACCTGCAAAACGACTCTGGAAACTCATTAGTCACTGCTTGATGAATGAATCTCAAGGAAAACAACCTTCAAAGCAAAGACTGATGGCAAGTTTTAACAAAGAGCAACTCGATTTCTGCTTAAAGCTCAACTCAAACAAAACTGGGAGTGCAGATTAATTCATACTGTGCCGAAATTTCTAAGCAGCACCAGTGTTTTAAGTAAAAATTTGTTATCTTTATTTAGGGATGTCATGATAAATTGTCCCAGCTGTTACAGTCAGAAGGAAGCTTCTTCAACTTTGTTGTAACACAATTTGCTACAGGAGACCTTTCCTGCGCAAAGCCATCTACAATAACTTTTAATTTCCTTTTGGGATCAATTAAATAGATTTTTTATTTAATTTGAATGTAATTATTGTGGTAAACCATAATGTTGTTTTAAGACAAATTTCAAGGAATATATTGATAATATCCTCTATCCATACAGACCAATAAACTTTAATTTGGCAAAAATATTTAACAAAAAACCAGAAGATATTTTAAATATACAAAAAAACTGCAATAACCAAAAATAATTAAGACAAAAATAAAAACCGCACACAACTAAACCTATTAATATAATAGTTTATGATGTCTCCTAAATAAATATCGATAACCAGAATGAAAGTCAGAGTTAATTTAATTTATCATGAGATTAATTGATTCATTGCAACAGATAACACCAACTTTTCCTGGGTACTTTAACTCATTACAGTTTAACAACTTTTAATTTAAGAGAAAATACATTTCAAGTTAATTTTTTTTCACAGTTATTGACTGAATATTTTAAATTTTTCTCTTTATTTTAGTCTGCGACACTATAGTATTCAAACCCTTGATGGCCGACATAAGATTTCAGGTTATAGAAATAAGTTCTGACTCAGCTGACCCGACTGAATTTGGTACCAGCCTGTTTCTGTGCTCGGAGACAGAGCAGCAGAGGAAACCGCCTCCTCACACTCCAGTATTTTTAGGCCATGCCTTTAAAGAACCAATGTTGCAGATTTAAAACAAAACAGTCTCTGAAACTCAAAAACGGATCCATGTGTTGCACAAAGTCAGAATTCAGGTCCAAAATGAGAAAAGCTGCACCTTTTTCCACAAATCGGCATGCCCAAACATGCGTCGCTGCATGCCGCTATAACGGCCTTGAACCCAAGCCAAGAGTTCCTCTCGGTCCTTCACACCCGACCTAAATAACTATAGCGTGCGCTCGCATCAACACAAGTCATACATATATGCCGCAATGTGTCATCCAAACTGCTAATCTGAGACCTTCATGGGAGAATGTCTCGTTAGCTCGCCCAGCTTGCATTGTGTTTCTCACTCACAGTCAGATACTGACAGCAGCGCCAGACAGAACAGAGTAAAGACATTCTGTCCTCCAGGAGGAAAGAACAACTCTGAACCAGCTCCCTGCAGATCAGAGGCTTCAAGATACTGGTGCTAGTTTATAAATCACTGAGCGGCTCAGCACATTAAAGATCTGCTGCTGTTGAATCAACCTTCCAGAACCTCTCAGCTCTTCTGGTTCTGGTCCCCCAGACCCAGAATCAAACACAGGGAAGCAGCATTCCAGAAACAACTTTCTTCACATATTCAGCAACATGTTAGAGAAAAAAAACTGGATGGGTCAAAATTGTAATCGACAGGTCAGGCTTTTTAAAATGCGTAATCGGCGATTGGCTAGAAAACTGAAATCGGTGCACCCCTACTATCAAATATGACTTAAAAGAAATTTGACTTTGAAGTTGGGCCTTTAAAAACTCCGGCTCCTTCTGAAACTCATCACAACATGGCTCCTCTTTTGACCCTCTAAGAACATTTTTACCAGGGTTTGATTGAAAAGTAACTCAGCAGCCGTGTCATTCCACCTGGTGTTTGCTAATTGCTGCTGGCTAGTCTGAAGGAGCTCCCACTGCTGTGTGTAGTGAGGAGGAAGCATAGAAGTTTGGAAAGTGTAGCTCCGAGGAGAAGCTGCACCTCGAAGGCGGGGCTAAGTCCTACCAGGCATTTTTAACGGCTTAATGGTTGCTATGGAGACTAAAGGATTTTTCAAACATGCATGAAAGAATCAAAGCAACAGTCCAGGTATGTTTTTCATGAGGGAATAAAATAAGTACAAGATGAAAAGCTCAAAGTGAAACAGACTGGGATGAAAGTAATGCAAGTGAACAGGTAATTTCCTATGCACAGCCTGCCATTTTATTTACCATTATGAAAACAAAATGTGTGTTATGATGCTGCAGATTGCTGAGTGCCGCTCTACTGCCCTAATTTCAGATCCATTAACTTAAAGAGCAAAGTGTTTGTTCATTTCACTTGGGATAAATTGATAAAACATTCCCATGTTATAGACAATCAATGTTTCCTTCTCTAAAGGTCCAACCAATACAAATAACTACATTTTTTTCTGGGACGGACACAGACACAATAAGTGCACCATTTCTTTCTGAGTGCGGCTGCCCTTCAAGTCTTTGCAGATTGTAGATAGTTTTCTGACAGTGTTTCAGGTTAAAACAGGTTCAGGGCTTTAAATAACAACCACATGACCACTTCTTTAAAAACAGGCTTAACCACAAAAAACACCCAGTTTCTGTCCAAACTCACAGCATTGCTGGGAACAGCGAACAATACGGGCGCAGCTCAACGCATCACAACATCTCTCTAAAGTTAATCACTTTCTTTGAAATACAATTCCAAAAGGAAAACTTTAACTTTTAAATACAGAGCGATTTGGATGAGTCACAAAAGGTCACTGCTGAGTTTCTGAGAAAGTCTGAATATCTCAGAGGACCAAATAAATAAATGTTCATAAAGAACTGTGTGAAAGCACACTGGCGGAAAGTTAAGTGGAAGGATAAAGTGTGATACAAAATTATTGCTTTTAAAGCAATAATTAGTCAAGTCAAGGCATGGATGTTGTTCTCTACATGTTGCGATCACCGTGAAAGTCCCAACGTAAGATGACACATTGAGGACAAACACCAGTGTTATTCTCTGATCCCTTAGGGACGTAAACCAGTGACCTCTGTGAACTCCACAGGAAATATTGGATTGCGAAATGAGTGTGATGTAGTAATTGGATGCATGGCAAATACAGCGGCTGCAACACAGAGGAAAATAGCTGCATGATCAGAGCGACGCATTGCTCAACAATCTGATTCTGACAGCAGGGTGACGATGTTGCACAACAACTTTGCTTGTTTTTAAACTGCACTGGATGCATTTGGACAGCAGGCAATAGGAACAGAAAGTTTAATATCACCATATCCTCTGGGAATAATCTTTATTTATTTTGAACATGATAGTAGTATAAAATCATGCAGAGTTACAGAGAGCAGGAGTTTTTAAAGAGACAGAGACAAAATTTTAAAGCGTTAAATTGCAAGACTCCATTTTCTGTCAAGTCATATTTGATATATATATCATTTTTAAAACAACTTAAATTAACATTTATTTAATTATAATTTTTTGATAATTACCGAGTCAGTGGGTAATACGTTTCATTAAATTGAGATGAGTGGTGAGATTAAATAAGTGTTCATATATTCTAACTCCTTTTCAAACAGAAAAGTAGCAATAAACAAATTATTTTGTTCTTTGTTATGTATACACATGTTCTTCTTTAAGTGCACATGTGATGTGGTGATTTGTGGTTTTGGTGTTTACTGTAAATCTATGATCAGAAAGACACAAGTGCATGATTTTAGACAATCTGCCAGTTCAACTCGCCTGGATCAAACTAAAGGCTCATTACCAGCCATTAATGAAGTTGTGTTGAAGCAGGAGCGCAACGTTTGACTTTTAAGGAAAGGAACCGTTATTACAGTTTACCATAAAATTCCTTTATGCTTCCCTGTGCTGACAGGATTTATGGCGATGCTGATTATGTTTCCAGGCAGGACTTGGCACCTGCTTATATTGACAAAGGTACCAATACCTACTTTAATGACCATCGTGTCACTGACACATTGGCAGGAAACTTATAGAGTTGTTGTAGAAGGGGAAGTTGACACACCAAACACAAAAAGGCTGTTAAAGGGCGGATATTATGTATTTTCAAGGAAAGAGTGCCAGTTTGCAACACAATCAAGTTGAAGTTTATTTTAAATAATAATGAACAGTTATATATGAGATTATTGCTAGAAACATTTTCAAACAATAATAAACCACTTATGGTAATTTTGCAAAGCATAAATCAATAGTGAACTTAAAGTTTCTCTTAGAAAAAAAACAAAACAGAAATGCTTTAAGAGTATATGGTGTCTGACGTAATGAATAAATAACTCCAGTAAAAACAAATATGTATTGCAGTTCTTCACAGCTCTGAAGCAAATGTTTGGACTACTTTAACTAAAAAGCACAAACAAAAGCAAAGGCATTGTTCTGCACCAGTAGGAGGTGATAACTTTCAGCTCTGCCAGGACATTATAACACTTGAAAGACAAAGTCTCTTTCCTTCACTTCAACCAAACCAGCCAAAATGTTTGGCTTGTTGTACAACTTTATTATGAATAAAACAAAACATATTATGATGTTAACATTCCCAAACTTGAAGCTCTGTTGGTCAAACTCGACAGATCTGAAAATGCTGAACATATTTATGGCTAAATGCCATCAGTGAGGAAGAAGCCACAATTCCAAAGCAAAATTCAAATTACTGTTTGAAAATGCAAATGTCAGCTGATTAAACTGAATTGAGCAAATACCTTAGTCATATTTGGATGCTTTGAAGCAGTGGCGGAGCCAGAGGGGTGGCCGGGGTGGCACTTGCCACCCCCAACAGAGCCCTTGCCACCCCTAGTGCCACCCCACTGGAAATGGTCATTTTAAAATATAATACTTATGAGATCGGCAAAGATTTGCCAGGAAAACTGTAATTTCCGACTGTCCCTGAAGGCAGCCCGATGCCCGACGCTGTTCATTGGTTAAACTGACATGTGGGTCCTGCTTGATCCAAAACACACCCGTGGCTTTAGAGAACACCGTCAGGAGTTTTGCAGGTATTTACAACATTTTACCGCTCAGCAGTAACCGCTGTTACCTTCCTAATGAGAGGCGGCACTTGTCATACATTTCTAAAAAGAAAAAAAAATGGTTGTGCACCGCTGCATAGTGCCTGTTTATTATATTAGCCATGCTAGTGCTGGTAGATCGTGTTTCAGACAGATTCTTTTAACATATGTTTTAGTGACATGCTGCCCTCTAATGTTTTATATCTCCCAGCTCTTGCTTGAAATGTGTGTGGTAAGAATATGTGAAAAACCATTAAGTTTTATAATGACTGAAATGTAAGTAGGCTATGTCATATGAAAGCTTTGAATTATAACCTAACTAGTTATATTGATTAATTTTAATTAATGCATTTTTAATTTAGTATTTTAGCTAGCTACAGGAAACTAAAAACTATAGTTTAAATAATAGTTAAAATAGTGTTGTTTCTGCCAAACGGTGATGGAGTCTAAATACCAGGCTGTCTTATTTTGTGTAGAGCCCAAATGAAGGGAAAAGGGAAGATCTCATAGTTCTTCTTAAAGAGGCAAAAACCAGGGCCAGACCAGGACCAGACAGAACCCTGCAGCAGTGACCAGGTCCAGACAGAACCCTGCAGCAGTGACCAGGACCAGACAGAACCCTGCAGCAGTGACCAGGACCAGACAGAACCCTGCAGCAGTGACCAACCTGGAGAATCCAGCCAGGAGACACCAGGCCCAAGTGTATCACCAGCGGGTTAGAGGCTGTGACAGAGAGTTATTAAGTATTAAAATCCAATAAGCCTAATTCTAAAGGTTAGCATGATACTTTTTGCATTTTTTATTGTGTCTGTTTATGCATTTCCAATTAAGTTCCAGAGAGAGATGAGGGTGATACAGATTCAGAGTCAGACTCTGGGGAGGAAGACAGTGAAGCAGAAGGAAATGGCACTGAACTGCCCCCACCCAGCACAACCTATTGCACACCAGAAGCACCAGTTTATTTATTTATTTTTGAGAATTTGTTTTTGGTCATATTCTGTGTTTTTTTCCTATTTGTTTCCTTTTGTTCATCATTTGTATATGGACCCCTCTGATAAAGCCTTGCTCACCCTTTGGCCACCCCTTGAAAAAAAGTCTAGCTCCGCCACTGCTTTGAAGCCTGAGAAACACCAACCCAACTGTGTGTGAACAACTTAGTCTACTAACTTCATTCAGCTTCAGTTTCACAGGAAAATGGGCCAAAGTTTCAGCAAATTATTGAGAGGAAATTGTGGAAAAATTGCCTCAAGTCATTCAACATAAAAGGCAATCCTACTGATAAAAAAAACAGCCCTTTGTTCAACACTTGGCTTCGTATAGAGTTTCTGTTTTACAGTACAGAGTGAAAAGATATGGAGTTTAATGTTAAATATTATGCCGAAACGGACTGAACGGCTTTGTTTTCTTCCTCCACCACCATCGCTAAAACTGAAGTCTATAAATCTAAACCGGCGCAAAAAAAAAAATCAACTTTATTGTTCACAACTTCTTCTGTTCACTGACTGGCCTGGTTGAAATTATACCAAAGGAATCCAAGTCAATGAGAGGAATCGTAGACGAAGCAGAAAAGGAAGATGAGAATCGAGTGAAATGGCAAAGGCTGGGCTAAAATACTAAGAAATGGTATGAAAACTAATATATAAACTAATAATTTTGATAACATGCACTGAAATAAAGCTTTAGCTCCAAATGTATGCAATAAATTCACCTGCACAAATAGAAATGAGACAACATTAAAAAAATCCCCACTTATTTTCATTCAATTCTAAATATCAAAAGAAATTAACTCAGTTGCAATTAGCATGTAGCAAAAGGTACAAAGTTACAACATGCTTGGATACAATGTTTTTCATGAAGCTGAGCTCTGATTTATAAAAAGACGTCCACGGTCCGAACTGATACAGAGCTGCTTTGTGGTTAAGTGAAACTAAAAGTTACAACTTTAAGACGTTTATTGCATCTGTTATCATGAATAATCTGAAACCAAAATGTTTCTTCTGTACCAAGTAATTTCAAGGTTTGCAACAGGCTGTTCAGGTGTGCTTTTCTCAGCCTGAGCAGTTTTATTTTTGTTAATCAACTTTTAATCTTAAAGGAAGTCATCTCACATTGTTAGTTTATTTGATGGCTGTACACAAGTTCATTGTGGTAAAATAAACACCAGGGAAGGACTTTCCTGATTGATATCGCCATGACGACACACCGAACGACCAGAGCCTCAGTTTGAAACTAAAAATAAAGTTTTTCATACCACAGCTGCAAAACATAAAGAAGAATTCGCTCAAGTTCTGCTACTTCTTTTTGACATCTCCCTTGATGTTGCGCATGCATATGTTATAAAACATATGCATGAATCTGCAAAGATCTGAGAGGCTACAGCATCACTTCATACTCACAATGCAGTTTCCATAACACTTTTTTCTGCTCTGTGTCTTTAGACAAATGCGTAAGAAAGAAACTGACCTCAAAGTTCATTTACCCGTTTTCTCAGCACTAATATATTTATATTTTAATTGTTCTTTTGAAGCAGTTTGGATTTTTATGTCTGAAAGGCAGGCATTATTACTTACTTACTTACTACATTAAAATATAACACAACTATCACAGTAATGCGGCAGCAGAACCAGCAGCCATCATTTTGACAATACCACCCACTTTCAGACACAAATGTTGATAAAACAAACAAATGCCACTGTGGGAGGAAAAAGAAAGTACACATTTCCTCTGTGAGAACACCAAGATAAAAAATAAACCCATGTGGGGTTTTTTTAGCTACTTTTTATAATTATACAGCAAACAAGTAAAATTAGAAATTAAGTTTATTTAGTTAATGCTTTTAAAATGCACTCCCAAACACAAAGAGGAACACCTGACATTCCCTTTAACTACAAAAAAGTATTAATTTATCCCTCTGAATTTTGCTATGAAAATTTTTTCAAACAGCACACTGACCCAAATATGGGTTTATGACATCACAAGAGGTACAAAACCCAAACCAATTGAGGTTTTTTACTGGGAAGCTTTAAATATTCTCTCACCTGACAGCCTGGTAGATTCAGGTCAATTGGGGACCAAAGTTACATTTGTTACATTTTCAGCTGATGTGGTTTGCGTTCACACTGCACTATCAAACCCTTTGAAAAACCTGTTGCCATCTGCGCCTGTGGTGGCGCTGCACCGAGGGCAACTGATGGAAACGACACAAAAACCTCTGAACAAACCTCTGGATTTCTCTTACAACAATTTTTTTTGCCTTTTCAAACTCTGAAATTTCCTAAATTCTCTCTAGATGATTTCTGAGATTAATTTTTAAATATCCGAGGTTTTTCAAGAAAATGTTTGACTTTAAAAATTCAGAAATTTTGAATTTTTTTTTTAATTAATTTCTGAGATAATTCTCAAAACTTCTGAATTGATTGTTTTTACCAAATTTTTGACTCAATCTTGTACAATTTGTTTGTACAAGACAGATTTCTAGACTGACCTTCAGATAAATAATAAATATAAACAAACAAATGTCCAACAACTGTCAGTTGCCTTTTGTGACGTCATCCCACACCAGACAGGTGGGCGTGTCCAACTTGTTTTTGGGAAGGCTCGTTCTATTTTAATTCAACACATTTTAAGAAAACAGCAAAACAAGTAGAAGTTGTGGCCATTACATCATTTCTGAGATAAAAAAACCTAGTTAAAACCTACATTTAAATCAAGTTTGATTGATTAACATAGTCCAGGCTGGGTAGGTGCTTTAAAAAGCAACAAAACTGGTGTATAATTAGATGACTTCACAGTAATGAGCTGTTGAGGGGAATTACGCTGAACAACAGCAGCTATTTTTATCCTGTAGCGACTCACACACTTGTACGCTGAAATACAAACATTCCAGGATCTATTAAGTCACAGAAAACGTTAATGTATAACTTTAATTTGTGTCTCCATTCAGCTGAGAGTCTCAGTTCAGTTCGCGTCGTGTGTCTGTCGTGTATGTAAACATAACCTCCTCCAGTCCTGGAGAACAGATGGAGGGTTGCAAGGTGTAAGGAATATGACAGACATGGCGCCCAGAAGTAACTTTAAATGGGGCAGCAGATGGAAAACTCACGCGAGTAACTGGACGTGTTTGGGTTTGGACGGGCGGGTAGAGGAACAAAGGGCTTGCCGAGGCATGCCGGCAGCTCGTTTCACAGCGGGGTAACAGCGGCGGGGTAACAAGGGCAGTTGGAACCGAACAGCGGCGGGGTAACAAGGGCAGTTAGAACCGAACAGCG
>SZYC01000126.1:801984-820766 GCA_010883035.1 Poeciliopsis occidentalis
GTTAGAACCGAACAGCGGCGGGGTAACATGGGCAGTTAGAACCGAACCACCTTTAGCTTTTTACTTTAACTAAGAGGTAAAACTGAAGGTTTCACACGGTGAACCTTGTTACTCAACACTCTACCCAGAGAAAACATTTGCTTGCTCACTTTAACAAAAAAAACACGACGAGTTGCCGGTCAGTTGCTAAATACTCAAAACGTCTTTAAGGGTTTTACTCACCTCAGAGCAAAAGTAGTTGGCTTTTTATTCATGAGCAGCTGGTATATGTCCAAAAAACACAGTTAGATTGTGACAAGTGGAGTGTTACACACTTCCCTCTTTCTCTCCTCCGACATCCTTATTTCTTCAATGCAGCTCCAGCGAGCAGAGCTCCGAGGAGGAGGCGGAGCCATGTTGTATCTTCAGAGGGGGAGAGTCTCTGCTTGGGTCGGTTCCAACCACCTCCAGCACCCGGGAGCTACGGGTGGAAACGACCCGCCGGAGCTACTCCTACACAAATATGCACCGAGCTGCTGCCAGGCTGCGTTTACTTCCTACTGCTGGGACGGACGACCTGAGGCGGTCCACACAAAGTTCACCAGGGGGCACTCAAGGGCCCCACAACACCACAGCGTTTTGGGGTCATTTTACACTTACACACACACACACACACACACACACACACACACACACACACACACACACACACACACACACACACACACACACACACACACACACACACACACACACACACAAACAAAGAGTAAATTTCCCCCCAAAAAACTTCAGAAATTCTTAGATCATTCTCAGAAAATTTCTAGAAAAATATCTAGGAAATTTCAGAGTTAAAAAAAAAATCCAAAAAAAAAATCAGTTTTGACAAATTTAAAGAAAAAAAATACTGAGCTTAAAGAGTTTCAAATTTTCTATGGAGAAAAAAATCTGAAATTTTGTAGAAAAATATCTAGCAAATTTCAGAGTTACAAAAAGTGTTAGGGGAAAAAATAATCAGTTTTGACATTAATTTCAGGAAAAAATACTGAGATTAAAAAGTTTTTGAATTTGTAGGAAAAAAAGTGAGAAATTCTTAGATTATTCTCTGAAATTTTCTAGAAAAATACCTAGAAAATTTCAGAGTTGCAAAAAGAAAAAAAAACATTAGAAAAAACATCATCAGCTTTGGCATTAATTTAAAGAAAAAATACTGAGCTTAAAAAGTTCCAAATTTTTAGGTAAAAAAAATATCTGAAATTTTTTAGCAAGGTATCTTGGAAATTTCAGTGTGAAACATCAAATACTTGTTAGAAATAAAAATCTTAAGTTTTGCGTTTAATCTCATAAATGTATTAGAAAAAAACATGAAAATTTCTGACTTTTTGAAGTCAAACATTTGCTAAAGATATTATTTTTCAAGATTAATCTTATGAAAAACCAATATTTGAAATTTCTTAATATGAAAAGTGAAAAATTTGTGAGAAAAATATCAAATTTTGAGACTAATCTAATAAAAACAAACTTTCTAAGCTGAAAAAATCTAAAATTTGTGATATGCACCAGAAGTTTTCTGAACAAGAAAACCTTGGAAATTTGAGTTTGAATAGAAAACATATAGTACACATAGTAAATTTTCTTTACTCCATGACTGGAGAACACATAATGCATAATACCATAATACCCTTAAAGATTGGCAATAAGTCAGAAATTTGCAATCAGTGCAGCCCTAGTCTCTAATCAGATTAAAATATTGATAAAAATTTTAACATTAAAACATGCACATTGTTACACCATTTTTATTGATTCAATTCTAACAGTATTACCAATGTAAATCAAACTTCATCAAAAAACAAACAAACTACACGTCAGAAAAAAACAATACAATTGTTTCTTTCTTTTATTACATTCTTTTTTAAAATTACTACATTTTAGATTCGCACAAAATAATTTGATCCCCACAAAAATCTAAATGCATGAAATTAACAGTTTAGTCAGGACATGACGATAATTGTCGTTGAAATCAGGTTTCACCACTTGTGAAAATACAGAAACTAGTGTGCAAAAACACCTTCCTGTTAGGTAATGAAAATAACATTTCATCAGGCACATGTTGATACACAAATCACTTTTAAAAGTTAAGCTTTAGAGCAAATTATCAATACAGTCCTAAAATTGTACAAAAATACCAAAGTGTTACAGCTACTTTCCATCCAGTACCAATCTGACTGCTGATTAAAATGAATTTCATTCGGTTTGCTTTGATAGAAGCACAAAACAAGAATTAGTCTGGTGTTGGTAAAGTAAAACCGAGCAAAGTGAAAGTATTTTTTTTTTAGTTCTGAAATGCGTCCTGTTAAAAGCAACAGCTTTAAAAATGAAGCTATCCAGATGTGCAACTTCTTAATGGATCAGCCCCACATAGTAGGGAGGGATAAGACTAATGCACAGACTCCACGCTGCGCATAAAAAGTGGTTTCTGTCACCTTTTGTTGTCGTCAGGAGTTCAAAACGGTTTTCCTAAAAGATTATGTCTGTACAGGACAGACTTTCCTGCCAATCAAAACAAACTGTGATTTTCAAACACAGGATCAGTCATAATTTAAATAAAAAAAAAAAAAGGGGAACTAAAACTATAATTCCAAAGTGCATAATTTAATCCTTAGCATCAAACTGTTCTCCTGTTATCTTCTGGTGAGCCTGCTATTTGTGCATTGATCTTAACTTTTATTAACTGGAATGTTGGAGGAAAGCCAACAAATTCAAGCTGATCAAAGAGGAAAGGAGGAGACTTTCACAGAGGGAGAAAGGTTGGATCAACTCCTTCTCCAAGCTGACAATGCTTGTGGCTCACGTTTTGGTGGAAAAAAAAAAAAAAAAAAATATATATATGTACACATACGCAATGTGCAATATTTATAATGGAAATCAGTTGATAAATGGAAAAAAAACTTCAAAATTTTTTGTCTTAAACACAACAAACTTTCATAAACTATTTGTTATAGGAATCTTATCAGCAGAATTTAAATAAAAATCATTAACTACGTATCATGTACTCTTAATCATCATTTCTTCTTTGTTTGTTTTAAAAATATCTGTTTCTGGTGATGAAAGACATTTTCGGTCTATTTTCCCATCACCACATGACGCTCCAGAGTTTTATCTGCCGCCTACCATAAATTTCGGCGTGCTTGTTGAGTTAAACTGACATGGATGGAGTGCTAAAACTGAATACCAGCAGAGAAATCCATCACAGGGTTGATTTAACTAGTTATTACAGAGGAGGTTTGTGCAGCTAAGGGTTCCCAGGTCTGTTTCATCCGCTTACAGTTTGGACCGCAGCGGCTTCAGGTACTTCTGGAAGGACTCATGGACCTGAAGAGTAAAGGAGGGGAAAATCCACAAATATCAAAAACCAACATGGACGTAATCATGCAAAAACGTTTCAGTTTTTATTTCTATATTCTTCCTGCCATCTGAGTGATGAGATCAAAGTGAACAAAAAATTTTCCCTGAATTCTGAGAATAAAAGTATTCTTGGAATTCTCTGGATTTTCTAAGAATTCTGGGTAAAACAAAATTCTGAGAATTTTCAAAATTTTTGTAGAATTTGAGAAAAAAAAGGATCAGAATTCTGGGATCAAGTCAGAATTTGCAGAATAATGTTTCTATGCAGAATTCAAACTTTTTTTCTCAGAATTCTGAGAATATTCAGATAATTCTCAAAAATTTTAAAGAATTCTGAAAATAAGCCAGAATTTTGATATCTTCCCCAACAATTGTGACTTTTGGTCTCCTAATTTTGAGATTGAAGTCTACAGAGTGAGATGACTGGTCTCTTTTTTTTACCTCTGCGGCATTAAGAGGTGAGCGGCGAGCCCACTCGAACATGTTCTCATAGACGTTTCCGTCGTACCGACCCAGGACCGAATTCAGCTTCTTGTCGTGGATGTCGAAGGCATCGACCAGCGCCACAACGTTGGGTCGCAGCTGGGACAGAAGCTCTTTGATACGAACCGAAATCTGCAGAACCTGGGGCACGCTCACCAGCCCAGCCTGCAAGACGGAACAAAGGTTTACCAGAATCAGCTTTACTAGCTACGTTTGTGCACAAAAACAAAAAATTGACTTTTCACTTTGCTCTTGATGTAGACATTTCAAATATAAATATACAAAATTTGGAGGAAGATAAAAAGATTTGTTTTTTTTCCTGTTTATGTTGGCTTTTTTTTTTTTGCAAATATGTCTTCTGTTGTTAAAACATCAAGAAAAGGTTAAATTAGTCCAAATAGCGCTGTGAATAACCAAAATAAGAGTAAATGTCTAAACATTTTGTGTCCAGAACGTGTGGGGTCTGGAGCTGTGCTAGCTACACTTTTCCTGACCTGTAGATCTGTAGAAATCTCGCAGAACTGATTGTTTATTACTGTTTTTAACTAGCGGTGCCCAGGTACAGATTTTTACTTACAAAACAATAATGATATTGCAGCATTGAGTAACAACGCTGCAAATATTGTATCGAATATTTGTGCTGATATCAGGTGTCATATCAGCATAAATTAAATGCATTTGTATTTCTTATTTTGTAGTGTGGAATATTCAAAAAGTTTAACAAGAGTCACCTCACCGTTCCCAATTTAACAAAAGTCGGTACATTTAGCAACTTTTCAGACGTAAAAACAATCGGAACTGGAAGGCCAGGCTTCTTAAAGATCTCTGTTCAGTCAGAAAACTGGAAACTTAACGTACTTGTAGGAAGTCTCCAGAGTTCTTTGTGATTCCATGCATGGCGTAGAGCAGAGCCAGCGTTGACAGCACAGAGTGTATTGCTGTGTCTCCAATACCTTTTAGCTTGTCATTAAAGACTTTCACCACAACATAATGACAGTGGGCCTAAAGAGAGACGATATCAGGGAAAACTAATCACTACAAGGGAGCAATAAATGAAGTAGACACTGCAGGGTAGAAAACTCAGTGTTCAAGGCAAATTAAAGGAATTAGAATCAGTTGATGTTGACTCCTCACAACAAAAATCAAGAAAATGGTAAAAGAAAATTTGATGATTCTTTAGATTTCTTTAAACTACAAACTGACAGACATGAGCTTACATCCGAGGATTTGACCAGGTCGATAGCGCTGTTGTTCCAGGCGTCCTCCTGTGACTTCCTGCGCTGCAGCTCCTGCTGGATGCTTTTCGCCGCCATTTCAACTAAACTACAAACACAAACCTCCATTAGTAAGCGTTCAAAAATAAATGCAGTCTTCTCCTAACTGCGCTCCATCTGAAGATAATTTAATCACAGTATGTTTAGGAACAGTTCAGAGACTTGTTAAAAAACATCAGAGCGCAAACTGCATCATGGAGACCAAGCTTTAAATCGAAAGCGTATTGGAGGATTCTGATGGTTTCCAAGACAATGGCTGCCTGCCTAAATGGAGCACAACACAACCGAATGGTTTGGATTCATGTGTAAAATGATTCAGACCCAATTCTCCATTTAATCTGTCTGAGCTTGAACTACTTTGCAAAGTAGAATGGACAAAATTTTCAGTTCCTAGATGCAAAATGATGGTAGAGAAACAAACACCTGGAAAGATGCAATTGCAGTAAAAAGTTGGTTTCAAAACCTGTTATCACCTCAGGCAGCGAAATACAAGACATGAAAATATTTTTAAAAAACTATCAAAACTCACTTTTTCTGCTTAATCTAATTTCTACGACTAATTGTGTTTGACATAGTTTTTACTTTGTTTCAATTTCTTGTTCTGTGATCTTGAGGCGCTTTGAAAGCCACCTTCAAATAAAATGGACTACTACTACTACTTTGAGTTGGTCGAATAAAATCCCAACAGAAAATGAAGCATCCAAGTTTGACCTTTGTGCCTACGCAGGCTTCTGACATGTTTCCAAAGGTCAAACTCAAGCAATTCTAAATTATTTTGTCCACCACAAAATACATCAACACCATCAAATACTGGACTAATCAAAGTTCAAAACAGCCCTCATGCTATGGCTGTCTACATATGAATAAATATGTTGCAAAAACAAGCAGAAATGCTTATTTCTGCATTGATCCTGCTTGTTTAGTTGGGTTTTGTTCGTCTGATGTCTGGAAGCAGAGCACCACGTTTGGTCTCCCTCCGACAGGCTGACAGAGACTCTTTGTGCTCAGCACAGCTGATACTCGCAGCAAATGGATTTAGACATGACTAAAGTGAGCAGCATGCAGTGATGTAATCGGATATCATCTTACTCCGAGAAAACAATAGAGGCAGAACTACGGGTGCATCGGACTGAAGCCAATTAAATACCATCGAATGGAAAAACATTATTCCATTACAACTTTTATCCCCTTTGGTGGAAATAAAAATATATCGAGTGACGCATTTTAATAAAATCCAGGTCAGATGTATGTTTTGATGCATGCAGAAAAGAAAATATTAAAAAACAAATATATTCTATTTAAGAGAGGCATTGAGCTACAAAATAATAACCAATTAGAGAAGAGAACGAACATCAACAAAACTAATATCAACAAAAAAAACACAAAAAAATATACATGTAGGAATAAGATAAAACACAAAACATAACAAAATGGTAAAATGTAATTGTTAAACATTTTTGGGTTAGGATTTATTTTTCTTTCAATCTTGGGAGTTATTTTCTAATTTGCATTATTATTTTCCTTTTCTCTAATATTCCTTGTTTTGATTAATATATGCTCACATATTTTGAGTAGAAGTGGGAAAGAAAAAATAAATTTATCAATACTTTTATAATTAATTTATTAAATTATGTTAACCAATACATTTTTTTAGTCTGAATTTTACTTTCACAGTTTATTATCTGAAAGTAAAATTTCAAATATGAAAAGTCAGACTTAAAAAAAAAAAACATCTTAATTTTCAATCTTTAATCTTGAAACATGCCAAAAAATAAAAATAAATAATAAAATAAATGATTTAGTCTTTATTTTGGCATATGTTATTTTTATTTTGTTTGAGTAATTAAGTAATAATTACATTAATTATTTAGAGATTTTATTTGTAGGTTCTTTCATTTCCCCTTTGAGGTTAATAAAAGTTAATCTTCACTTTTTCAGTCAACAGGAAGTTAGCGCCCCCTGGTGTTGTGCATTAAAAGGAAACGTATATCTCTGCATCTTTGCGTTGCACTGATCCAGAGTAATTCTGCTCAGTGGAGGTTGTGACTCACATGGCGGCTCTCTGCTGGTAGATCTCCACCAGGCTGCTCAGATCATTGATGTCCACCAGGGGGCGCCTGGAGGCCACGGCCTGCGGCTGGACCCTCCGGTTCTGGGACTCGTTCAGGTACGACACGATGCCGCTCAGCTGCTGGCCCTTTTCAGCCTGCCGGAAGCTCTTCACCAGATATCTGCACACATGAATATCGCAGATGCTCACACACATAAAGCTTAAAATTAAATTGAGGAACTAATAAATGAGATTGTCTAAACAGAAAAAACTTGGATGAGGTTGGAAAAGCAAGTTACTCAACAGGTTGTTGCTGGAAACTGAGCCAAAAATATTTTAAATTTAACCCATGAATTATGAGAATAAAGTCAACTTTCAAATATTAAAGTCAGAATCCTGAGAAAAATAACTCTGCTTTTCAAATTCCGACTTTAATCTCAAAATTCTGAAAAAAAATCACAATTCAGATTTCTTTTTCAGAATTTTAACTTCAATCTCAAAATTTTGATATTAAATTTAGATCGCAGATTTTTAGTTTTTTTAAATCAGAGATTGAAGAACTTTGAGATGTCAAAAATGTTGAAAAAGTCCAAATTATAATATAATTCTTAGAAAGGTGATTTTCTAATTTTCTAATTTATTTATTAAAGATAAATTCTGAGAAAAAATAAAAAAATTCTGGAAAAGATCAAAATTCTGACTTGAATCTCAAAATTCCGTCCCCAATCTCAGAATTAAAGTCTGAATTTAACTGAGACTTTTTCGGAATTCTGAAAGAAGTCAGAATTCAATTTTTTTTTTTTTTTTTTTTGCTAAAAAAGTCAAAAATTCTGATTTGAGAATTTGGACAAAGCAAATGTCAAAAGCTCAAAGAGAAAAGTCAGAATTGTATTTTTATTTTATTTTTTTACTTTACTTACTGGGTTTTTTCCAGTGTCCCTAATCTTTTTCCATACTTTGACTAACAAAGAATTTATCTGTTTTAATCAGGGCAGCATGTCTGGATCTGTACACTGTGTTAAAAGGGATGGGCTAGTGTTGCAAACCCAGTTTACGGTGTTGACACTTCTTAAATGAATGTCATAAGAAGCGTTGAGTTGCATTGAAACACCAGGGCTGTGAAACACAACAGAGAAAGCCACAAGTATCTACATGAAAAGTATCTCACTGCAAACTGAGCCTCCCATTTCACTCCCTCCCTTTCACTCCAGCTGTGTTCCCTCAATGTGAACGCCACGTTCAGGTATGAACTTCCTGTGAGGGGGAACATTTCTGAATCCTCAGAGGGAAACAAAGACAGCATATCATCTGACAGGTTTCTGAAACTGATCTGCTGACCTTTTCAAAAAAGAAAAATAACAGCCGCCGTGATAAAGGTTGGATTGTTTCTGCGTCCAGCTCCTTTTGTGTCAAACTCAACTCAGGCAGACTGGGAGCTTTACCTGGCAGTCTGCAGCATCATGACTGTGTTCTCGCCCTCGTAGGTGCAGGTTGGGGTAAACTCAACGTAAATATCGGGCAAGGCACTGCTGCGGGAGTAACCGTGGCCGCCGCACGACATGCGGCACACTTCGATAGCGGAGTTGGTTTCCCAGGTGGTGAAGGCCTTCAGGCCTGCAGAGAGGGCATGTAGCTGCAGAGCAGAGGGAAAACCAGGTCAGACACTCATTAAATATTGAATATTATTAAATACTGTAAGATAAATTAGTGATGTGATTCATGGTTCGCACACATTTTTCCCCACAGTAAAATTCAAGTACTTTTCAACCATTTTCAAAGTAAGTTTTCTGATTTTTCCACTTTCACACTTTGGAGACAAAAACAAAAGAAAATAACTAATGAAGACAATTTGAATTCACTGTTACACATAATTGATTGTTATTAATTATGTCATGTAAGAGTATTCTACGTTGCAGGGACAACACCTAATTGAAATCCAAAAGATTTCAAGTATGAACCCCGTTTATTTAAATCTCTAATGCAGCTTCCATTCACAATGCAATTTGAATAAAAATACCCCCAATTTCAATAACGGTTACAAATAAAGACCGGGATATAGATCATGTAGCATTTCATATTAGGCAATATTGATAGGTATTGGTTTGTTTTTTATTTTAAATATCTAAAAAAGCTCCCATTCACAATGCAATTTGAATAAAAAATATCCACAGTTATTTCATTGAAACTCTTCACATTTCATTTGCAGAGTTCTGGAAACTTTTCCACCCTTTTGTATTTGATTCTTGAAAAGGGACAAAAAGTTATGTTTTTTATGTTGAATTAAACAAAAGAGGCCTAACTATGGTACCACCAACCAAACGTAGATCAGTAACTTCTTTTAAAGGTTAGTAATCTGACAGGTCCGTACCTCGGGCAGCTGGCTGAAGTCTCCCTGGTTGATGTCTTCAGAGATCCGGTGGTAAATTTCGGTCATGTATTGGCCAACAAACGTGAACGCGTAGGCCATGGAGAGCAGAGGGAAGAGCTTGTACTGCTGTGTCTGGTAGTCCAGGATCTGAGGCTCTGGCTCTCTGCAGATTGGAAACACAGAGGTTAGACTTTCCTCTGCTGGAGGATGTGGCAACAAATCAGACATCTAAAAAGACACAAACACACGGAACAATTTCCACTTCCTGCAGCATGCTGAGGATTCTTGATCCAGTTTGGGAAAACAAAAAACGCTAAGAACCTGAAGCTCCAGGTAGAGATTCAGCACCCAAATTTAAAATAATTCATATTTAAAGCCAAAAAAACACCTCAAGTTAATCATAATAATTTAGTTAAAGTGGTGTAATGTATTTTTCAAGCACAAAGCCCCATTTTGCAGTGTGATCAATTAGCTATGTTACTTGATATACTATATCAAGTAAATTTTGACGCCTTGAAATCATTTAATGCTGATCCATTAAGTCTGGACTGAGAAGTTGCATTTACAATGAGCTTAGCAGATGCACAGTTCCACCAGGTTTTTGCTACTTGCTGCTGGCTAGTCTGAAGGAGCTGAGGAAGTGTTTTGGGTAAATGGGCGGCGCTTTGTGCCAGCAAGCCTTTGGGCATCCTGAACCAGTAATTCAATGAGTCCCCCAAACATGGATGTAGGGATCAAAGCAACTCCAGGTGTGTTTTTGATGAAGAAAAAAACATAACCTGACATAAAGCTAAAAATGTTGATGTTATGTAATACTTTTCAAACTCAACGCAAACTTTTTTTAAAAAGCCAGTTTTGCTCAGATGTGAACTTTGAGTCTTTTCTTCACATCTCTGCTAGTTTTGCTAAATCATATTCATAATACAGTTAAAAGGTTCAATCAGACAAATAAAACCCAAACAATATAATTACGTACCACTGCATTTAATAAGTATAATTAGTCAAAGATGAGATGAAAATATGGAAAATCAAAGATTTTTTCCCCATCTTCAAATTTAGTTTTTTTTCCCTAATGTTTTTTTCAAGATTAAAAAACGATCAATGCGGATTCCCAGTTGTGTGTAAATTATAAGTTAAAGTGATTTCTGTGAAACCGTTTTGCTGATGTGTGTGCTGATGTGTGTGCTGCAGTGTGTGCCGCAGTGTGTCGACTGACCCCGGCCGGATCTCAGACTGGTGGCGCACGGCACTGTAGCGGATGGCGATGGTGCAGGACTTGGACAGGGTGCGAGCCGACTCGCCTACAATCAAGGAGCGGACGAACACCATGGTGCCGTAGGTCAGCTTGGAACTGGGCGGCTTCACGTACGTCCCGTCCGGCTCCACCTGGTGGAGAAAGAATCCCCAGTTTGAACTCAGGATTACTGCCACTTACTGGAATCAGCATTTTAAGGATTTATCGAAACAACAGGGTGCCGACAACGTTAATTTTCTGACATTTGGTATCAATCTGAAGAAAAAAAAATTTCATTATTTTGTCCAAAAGCATATAATTAATTATAATTTGATAATATTTTAACCCTAGTCATGGTAAAAACAATAAGTAGAAGAGAATTTAGCTCTCATTCAATAATATCTATAGATCTACCTATGTATTTTAAAATGGACATTATTTTCCATTAATAAAGAGCAACCAAAAGCATTGTAAATTGGAAAATCTCAGTCGACGCAACTGAACAGAGTTTCAATGTTTTCTAGATCTCTATAAATAATATCTTTTCAGGAGGATGATCAAATCACCTTGCTGTATTTCATCATCATATTCTCTCGAGGAATCCTCACATTCTCCAATTTCAGAAACCCGTTATCAACTTCGTTAAAGCCAAACTTGGGGCCAATATCACCGACTACGATTCCTGCAGCAGAGAAGCAGAGAAGAGCATGAGAGACGGGTGGATTTTCTACAAACGCTACGACCAAAGATTCCAGACAAACTGAGTTTTACCCGGCAGAGGTTCGTGAGTCTTCATGTCACGGATGGGAACGATGAACGCATGCAGACCGTGGCAGTTTCCCAAACTGTACAACTGGGCCAAAACGATGGCATGGTTGGAGGTCTTCCCAACTGGAACAGGAGACGACAGAGAGGGGATGATTTCTGCTCTGCCTGAAAGCCCAGACCATCAAAGTCTGGGGTTATCAGGCTGCAGATTTGTGGCTGTGATTGCGCTTACGTCCTCCAGGCCACCATTTGATGGAGCTGACGGTGGGACTGTTCAACACAAACTCCTGGGTGGCCGGATCGTACGTGGCTGTGGTCTCCAGGCCTCTGAGGTGTGTGCCTGCATCCAGAAAACGTATAAATCCCCACAGATCTTTGGCAAAATAACAGTAATATCGAACATGAGGGATGCACGATATTGGATTTTTGGTTGATATCCAACATGCCGACATAATAAAACTAATTTAATACCGATACCTTGTTCCTATATTTATTTACTGAATATATATGACTTTCTCTATTGTGGAATTACACTACTGCGTTATCTTTGCCAGTTTAGCATACTAAAAAACTGCAAATACTAAAAAGGAGGCTGGAAATGATGCAACACTTTCAACTTGCGTTGTGTTTAATATACAATTCTGCTCTCTAAGACAATGATAACTCTCAAACAGAACAAATTTGACATTGTGCTGTGATGCAGCCTTCATTGTCACTGGTTTGTCACATAAAAACAAACTAGTAAATCACTTTTATATCAGTGAGTTATTTTGATGGAATGGCTGATATAAAATTTTCAAGATATCGATACCATGCCAATAATATCGTGCATTCCTATGTAATACATTTTACATTGCTAAGGCCACTTGGGTTCAAATTATCTCCCAAAATGTATCAGAAATTCTTTAAATTCAAAAAGCCAATTCAGTTTTTAGGTACAACACAAAGGAGTGACGCAGCTTGTCGTGTTTGACAGATCTAAACATAATTCTAACAGAATGAAATGCCATAATACGGCAGGTAAACACCAGTCCTTAACCAACACTTTGAGGTGAAGAAGAGGAAAGACGGTTCCTCTAAACGAGGCATTAGATGCAGGGATACGTTTCTAGAAGTACAAGTGTAAAAATTAAGGGAAGAAACAAACATTTAGCTTCAGTTTTTAGTTGCTATAGACAGAAGATCGCTAGCATCAGTAAATCAAACTTGGATTTTTCTCAATAAACAAAAGCCACAACAAGCTAAAAATTAGTTTTAGAGTTAGTCTCAGAGCTGAAATATTTTACTGTCAAACAGTAAAAAAAAAAAAATCAACCATAGATCCTGGAACTTGTTTGAACCTTTCACAAACCTTGCAGCTAAAAATCATTAATAACTAAGTAATGTTTCTAAACATTAACAAATGCATGGGCTGGTAGTTTTTCTAGTTTCTTCATGGAAAAAACTAAAAAACCTTCTGCAACAGAATAACACTAAAAGAAGTCGTTATATTCTTTAGACGCATCATTGTAAACTATATGCTGTTAAGACTAATTTACAAGTAACTTCTCTGAAAGATGCAGGAGCTTGTTTTCAGTCAATACTTTCTTAATATTGATTATTAGACACATTGGCAGATTATTTAACTTATAACAGGTCATTTTCTCTGTGTTATAAGTGAAATAATCTGCCAATGTAACTATCGTATTTTCCGGACTATAAATCACAGTTTTTTTAATAGGGTGGCCGGGGGTGTGGCTTATACTCCAGAGCGACTTATGTGTGCAAATTAACATCATTATATCATATTGCATGTTATTTTCACATTAAACCGCAAGAGGACGCTCTAGGCCTGTGTTGTTCTACTTCTGGAGTTAGCAGTTGTTTACAAGCGACATCGAAGACGACGATTTCATTCAATTCAGTGATTTGGAGAGACACTGATAGCTTGGTAAACTTGTTAGCATGTTATTTATGCTATAGTTATCTGAATAACTCTTAATATGTTATGCTAACACACCAGACACGTTCTCAGTTCGTTGTTTATCATGTAACGTTAGCATACCGTACAATTATTCAGCCTGTTGTTGCCTCTATTCTATTTCTATTGCCTTTCAAGATGACATGTCTGTTCTTGGTGTTGGATTTTATAAAATAAATTTCCCTCAAAAATGCGACTTATACTCCGGAGCGACTTACAGTCCGGAAAATTCAGTTATACTTTTTCCAATAAAAAAGGAGCATATTGCTCCTACATCTTGCTGAAAAGGTCCCTGCAAGTTAGTTTTGCCTTATTTCAGATGGTTGAACTAGAAAGTAGACTAAAAATACTTTTTATGGTTTTGTAGTGTAGGATGAGCCTGAATTGATCGTTGTCACCAATACCAGATCTGGAGGGTGTTTTTCCCCAATATTGGGACCGATACAGATATTAATATTGGATTGGTGCATCTGGGAAAGATCCTGAGAGTGGGAACTGTTCAACACTAAGAAAAAATAAATAAATCACCCTTTAAATCCATAAATTTACTTTTTGTTTAAAAAAAAAAACCTGATCAGACAGAAACATTTTCTCAAAACTAATCACTAATTGAGAATCGCTCTTTTAACAAAGACACTGCCGGTTTGGACGGCTCCGTTCTCGTTTTACCGTGCCCGATCTCGGTCTGAGCGTAGGTGCCGATGATCTCTAGGTTCCAGGCGGGCATGAAGAACTGGTCCATTTGAGCCGGGCTGGCCTGGTTGAGCAGGGTGGGCAGGAACATCGCCAAATGCAGGTCCAAGGGCGATGGCCTGCCGGGGTGCACACAACTAGGCCACGCAAGACGAGGTGGGGGCAAACAGAACAGGAGAGCAGGAGGGAAGGATGTTGAAAACGGTGTGAGGATGAAAGGCATCCCATAGAAAGTTTAAGCAGATGAATCAGAAAAGAATCACATTTTTTTTTATCCCCAGAGGAGAAATGTGAATGATTTGCATGGTTCAAAGTGACAGAGAGGAAGCAGTGAAAAGAGAAGACAAAACAGCCTGTGAGCATGACATGCATATTGGAATAGTTGATTCAAGCAAATGATTGCCATTATTCAAACTTCACTCCTTCCTGTTCCATTTAAATCTCCCTACAGTGTCCGAATGAGTCAAAGATTTGGTCCTCAAAACATTTACAAAACACCAGACAGAGCATTAGTCCAAAACGTGGAAGTAGCTTCTTCTCCTTTCGATTCGGACCTAAAGCAGGCAGGCGCTGCACATTCAGAGGCCTCATTAGCCTCCCCGATTACACAATGCTGCTTGTTTACTCTCTCCATCCCTTAATCTCTGGTCGCCATGGATCTCAGCAGCCAATCCAAATGCAGACTAGGAAGGCTTAGATTATTATCAATGTGAATTATTTGGTATTTTTCCATGATTTGTAAAAGATGGAAATCAATTAGGAGACACTAATCAGAGCAGACGAAGCGCTATGAGTTATTATAATACAGAAAAGAGAGTAAATAAGAGGAAGTTTTTGAGCTAACTGATGATGGTAGTAGACTCCGAGGAACACTGGCACTACATTATGATAATTAGTTCACTATTAACTCTACAACAGGTGCAGAAGCATTTTAGGACAGTATATTGTTAGAGAATCATCTCTTATTAGCAGATAAAATGCCGACCTTGTCTACATAATTCAGATCTGTCAAACACGCACAAAAACTTTCCATCGCTCCCCATAGGTACCAATCGATTTTACATTTAAAGAATCGTTTTCAACGTCAAAATAGGGCCTTATGAATCGATTCAGTAAATAATTTAGCTTCAACAGCCAGGACTGACCGTGACCCATCTCAGTTTGGGCATATGTGCCCAAAACCCGGTAGGACACAGCCAGAGGCAGCCATTTCTTGGCCTGCTGGGGGTCACACAGGCTGCGCAGGCTTGGGATGAACATGACAACATGCAGCCCGAAAGGATCCTGCTGGTTCCCTCTAACCGTACTGGATGAAGAGGAGTTGAAGTTCAGGTTCAACAAATCAACAGATAACACACACATGAACTGATATTAAACAAGATGTGTGGAGGTAAAAGTGACCTATCGAACATTAATTCAGCCTGACGACTCAGTGATCAATATTATAAACTATTATTTACATTGATGGAGAAGTTCAATGAGCAAAAATAATAATAAATAATCTTTACATTTGTTAAAAACTGTATTTTAAGCCTGGTGGCCCGCCAGGCTTATAATACACTGGAGGAAACCCTGTTTATAAAGTTACCTAAAAAAGAATTAATAAATATTTATTATCATATTTCTTTTTTTTGCTGTTTATAAAGTTACCTAAAAAAGAATTAATAAATATTTATTATCATATTCTAAATCAATATCGCCCACCTCTATATTCTGTACAAATTACAACACATTTCCTACTGTAGATATTTATTCAAAGTTAAATATTCTCTTAACAAGTTTAATCCTTCTTTTTCCACAAGGCTGTGTAACTTTTGCATTTCTAAAATAGTTTTATTTTAGCTGAAAAAAATGGCAAACCAGTGAGTTGTTCCACAAAAACCCCCAAAAATAGATTAAGTTTCTGGCTGCAACGTGATTTATGTGAAAAGGTTGAAGTATGAATTCTTTATCTGGCACTGATTAAACTTCTCGACTCTTCGCTGTAGAAGTGGTACAAGCTGGCAGCCACTCAGCCTTTGACACACTTCTAATCTCTTCTGAACTTTGCTCAGACTTTTGTTTGCTTCAAACCCACACAGGACTCCACAGTCATTTTTCTACACTGTCCATTATGTATCAAATTGAAGCAACCACTGATTGTTTAGTTATGGTGACTGCAAAGCTGACCTTCTGACTATGATGATTAAACTTCCTGAAAAATGGGGCCCATTTCACCCCTATTATTGCTTCCTGATTTAGCAGCTCAGTGATTTTTGAGAAGAGGAACAGATGGATAAAGCACAAAATTTTAATAAACTATACACAAAAATAAAAATTTTTTCAAATATCTGACTAAACTAACCTGGGCCGTGTCAGCACAACAATTCATATTTTTCTGCTGTTTGCCGAATATTATTTTTTTAACTTTGTAATAGGTGGATGGTGTCTGTAAAATCCCTTTTCCTGGAGCAGAACTTATTCTTGTTATGTTATTCTTTTTTTTTTTTTCTTCTGTTTTATTCCTAAGTTGTTCATCACAAACATGATGTGTCAACATCATAACTGACAATTTACAAAACTTTTTTTTGTGAACTAAATGCTTAATTTTAGTAAACTGTAAAAATTTTAAGGACCCGGGGAGCAACAATATGGCCTCCTTCAGAGTAACATCATATAACTGGAGGTAGTTTGGCATTTCATCAACGGTGTCAATTTTTAACCGACAGTCTGACTCTTTCAGCGATAGCGTTGACAAATCTCATTTAAGTGAGCAGTTAATTCATTCTAATGTATTTTACATAAATAGCATTACTTCACATGTATCAAGTATTGCTGTTCATTCACTAGTTTGTCACCAACTAGTTTGTCGACTCCTTCAGATGAGACGGCAAAGAATTGTTTTCTTGCCAGCGTCGTTCTCCGTCTGCCTACCTTTTGTAGTGATAGATTTCCTCCGGGTCAGCGATGCCGTACTCTCTGAGCTTCAGGACCATCTGGGCGCTTTTTCGAACGGCCTGGTCATAGCGTTCGCTGCGAGACAGGAAGTTTGGGTCGTCCTCGTTGAAATCTGGGTCACTGAAAACCAGCTCCTCTACAGAAGACAAACACAACATTAAACTACATGTCAACAGCTGAGAGAAGAAAACTTATGAGCATTTTTAAGTATGGTGATACAAATCTAATGGATCATTTTTTACTTTTGTACATTATTTGACATTAAATTTCAGAAAACTAAAAAAATATCAATAAGAAAATAGTGGTTTTGAATGTAAATTTCAACTAAATTGTTGTCATATTTATATTCTAAAGTTGGTGTCAGTATTCAAAAGCTTTTGTAGTCAAGAGTTGATTTGTCTCAATTATTCTATTTTATTTACCTGATGATTCCCTCCACTGTCACTTTCGTTTGCTCGAGAATCAGAAAAAAAACAAATAAAAGGACAGAACTGAGAAATTTTTCCTTCCTTTTGTCAAATGCTTCAAAACAAATCTACATTTCTTTTTTCCATTGGTAAATAATGTGCTGACAATATTCCTACTTGTTTATTCCTCATCTGTGCTCCCATCATCTGCTACCTTTATCATTTTGGGCACTGTAAACTGTGTTCAGTGTGAACACCAGAGACAGAAAATACTACAATCATACGTAAAATAGAAGTCCATAAGCCTTGAAATATACTACACAATATTTTCTGCCCTACAAACAGTTCACAAGGATACAAATATTGTACAACACTGTTATCTGTGATCTATAGCGCAGTCCTAAATGTTATCCTTTTATATAAGTCAGAGCATTTCTTCCTAATAGTTTAACTAAGCTGAAAAAAGTGCAGAAAAGCCCATAATACTCTCTGATGAGTTTACTTTAACGACAACATTTTTATAATTTTGATGGATTTTATTAATGGGGGCAGGGGAGTAATTAATTTGATCTCCCATTGGTTCAAAATGTTCAGAAATAGTAAAAAAAAAAAAGAAACTACAAAATGAATCAAAATATCTTCATAGCATGAGACCAAAAATGCTAAACGGAAATGCTGCTCAGTTCTTTACAATATCAGCTGTTATTTTTTCTTGGTATTTTCATGTCTTTCTAAATAATACTTTAGAAAGACTCATAACATATCCAAAAGGAATAACATTAATAGTATAAGGAACATACTGTTTAATTAAGCTATTTTTTTCTGTTTTGTTTTAAATAGAATTGAACAAAATATACTAAACATAAAAACTTGTTCTTAAAGTTAAAATCTAAACAAATGTCTATTTTTCTTCATAGTCTTGGATTTTTTTCTGGCTCTAAACACTTTTGTACGGTGGCCCTGAGGTGCAAAGCACTACAACATTAACGAAAACACAACAACATTAACGAAAACACGACAACATTAACGAAAACACGACAACATTAACAAAAACACAACAACATTAACAAAAACACGACAACATTAACAAAAACACGACAACATTAACAAAAACACGACAACATTAACAAAAACACAACAACATTAACGAAAACACAACAACATTAACAAAAACACGACAACATTAACAAAAACACAACAACATTAACGAAAACACAACATTAA
>SZYC01000126.1:823162-967513 GCA_010883035.1 Poeciliopsis occidentalis
TTTTTGTTAATGTTGTTGTGTTTTCGTTAATGTTGTTGTGTTTTTGTTAATGTTGTCGTGTTTTTGTTAATGTTGTTGTGTTTTTGTTAATGTTGTCGTGTTTTCGTTAATGTTGTAGTGTTTTTGTTAATGTTGTAGTGTTTTGCACCTCAGGGCCACCGTACTTTTGTTTTGCTGAACTGATAATAAAAAACTTTTATGGTAGTAAAGATTGCTGTACTATAAGACATGCTACCAACTTGCCAGGCCTATTCAGCCAGAATAAAAATAAAAACAGAAAAAATATAAAGTTAAACATGGACTTGACAATTGAATTATTGAGTCATAAAGATCTTTTAACCTTGGTAATAATAATTTTTCCTTGTACTAGCTGCAGCCTGACTTAAATATTAAAACTAACTGGTAGATAAAACTAAAGCTGTGAAAAATGCTCAATCAAAATAATATAAAAAAATCTCTTTTCATGGGACCTGTTGGAGAAATATTTCTAAATAACCTTAACTTAGGACAAAAGATGTTTTGCAAGCTTCGAAGTAACAGCTGTTCAAATTAATGTCGCAGCCTCTAATTGCAGCAAATATGATAAATGTGCACAACGGCAGCTGTAAAAGCTACAATTCAAGCTCACCAATTTGTCGTCTTCTTTTGGTCTTTTCCGGGCCTCCGTCCAAAATGTTAGTCAGCTTTTCGACGTCAAACGAAGCATTTTGACGTTCTCGTGTGATGTCAGGATTCATGGCTCTATAAATAGAGCTAAAACTTCGTCTTTACGGGCGAGAAGTTAGCTAAAAAGTGTTGAATAATAAGTAAAGGTTAACGACTGTACCTGGCTAATGTCTCAACTGCGCAGCCGCTGAGAGGTGGGGACGATTACGCATAGTTACGTAACGCACGTCCCGGAAGTGTTTTCCCTAGAGCTCTGTGATAGGTTGACTTCTTTACAGTTAGTAAACATGTCGATGCTTCCTCCTACCGCAGTGTTTCGTCTTCCATGGGAAGTAAACTCAATGAAAGAAGGAGAATCAGTGCGGACATTTGGCAGGTCGGGATTTAGGTATCGGTTCTGACCCATAAGTTTGTAGTTATGTTGACTCCTGCTGGGATGGTTGGCTAAAATCAGTCAGGGTGTACCTCGGTTGGCTGCAGGAAAAATTACCAACATTATATCTTGATATATTGCTTTTATTTACTTGTAACTTGAAATTGTTCCCTTTCCAGGCTTGTTTGCTATCAGCCGGATGAATCCAGAGCCACCCTGACAGCCCAGCATGCTTCCAAAGAACACCATGTGTTAATCCAAACCCAGTTTGTTGAGCCATTTAACCCAATAATTGGAGCCCAGTACCTGGTTCTGGGTGAGACAGAAATGTATGAAGGTAAAAGATCCCTCTGTGATTTCTCTTGGAGTTTTCATTTAGTTTAGCTTCTCTGATGCTCTTCTTAAAGAAGCTGGTTATGACAAAGAGATACAAAGTTGTTGGCACACTGAAAAATTTAGTCATTGGGAGTGAATTTAGCTCCATTATCATTTAAACTTTTTGTTTAAATGATAATTTCCTAATAAGAAAGCAATAAATTAACTGCATGATAAATTAAAATAAGTCTGATAGTTTTCATTCCGATTATTAATATTTTTGAAGAGAAATTTTGTTTACAGATATCATAATCCATTTTTTATGATTTAAGTTGTAAGTGGTATTTATTATTTATTGTTTTTGGTTGGAAAATATCCAAATTCTACAACTGGAAGATATTCAGAATATCTTCCACTTAAATGTTAAGTGTTCTTCACAAAAGGTGTATTGGTCTTTGATCGGGCAAACTCTCAAAGACCAATAGTAATATAATGATCATTATTATATCAAAAATTGTCTTAATATTGTCACTTACTGGGATAATTGTCATTATTTGTTATTATGACAGACCAATCAAAGTACTTCACCCATACAGATTAGCCCAAATGTTTGCATTTTTATGCAAACTTATATGCAAAATTAATCTTTTTATTATACCGACAGCTTTCTATTGACTGGAAATCGATTGTTTTGGAGACGTTCTGAACTCTGATCTGTTAGTCACATTGACTTGTGCCAAGAAGAAGCTGGAATTGAACCCACAACTTAAATAAATAATTTTTCATTGCATCTTCCACAAATATCAACATCTCATAGAAGAAAATGTATCAGTCCACTTTATTTCAAAATGTTGTCTTTCTTTAAAAACATAGTTCTTGAAACATAACAAATGTTCTTTAGTAGATATTTTTCTGAAATTATAAGAAGTCTTTTTTTTTTTTTTTTTTCAAAAGATCATGTAATATTTGCAGTTCTAAATCAGTTTTATTTAGCTGGACTGAGGAGAAAATGGCTTTTTGGATTATAAGTTTTGAAAACTGACCCACCCACATCCGTTTGTCTGCAGGTGTCGGTGTGATGGTTCGCGCCCGTGTGCTGAACTGTGTTGACGGCGTAAACACTGCACTTCTGCAGAAGGCTATCACTGAGCAGAGGAGCTTCTTCGCCGAGAGGGAGTGCAAACAGGGGGAGGCTACATCACCACAAGATGATGTAACCTCCCCCTGATGTCATCTGCAATGTTCAGAGACTTTTGTACCCATATTATCTTTATCAGTTACTTTGGGACAATGAAGCTAAGAGTCAGTCAAGTTCCCTGGATGTCATTTCACAGCTTGTGAATAAATGTTATGCCAAAGCTTATATATAAGTCGCAGATTCACATACCTCCATTATGTGGATGACAATAAACTAGGAATATTTTCTATTTCTATTTTCTACTGTCATAATCAGGTATATTTCTGTTTATATTTGTAATAAAAAATAATATCCTGATTAAACAAAATGAAACATAACATCTTATTCTGGAGTATGTTTCTTAGTAGAATTTCTTCTGAGTGCTGTCAGAAGAAATTCTAAACAATACAGCCAAAATACCACCAGGAGTTCTTGTACCTCAATTCAGAAAACCAGGGCCTTAAAGGAACAGTATCATTTCTATGTCATCTGCATAGAAATGATCTTTAAATATGTTTATCATCTGTACCTATATGGATTGCTTCTGTTTCTACGAACCTGCAAAGAAAAGCAAGTTTTGACAATAGATGAATGGATGCATTTAGCAGAACACTCATAATAAAAAATGAAGAGGCAAATGCATTTTAACCACCATAAGCTAATTTTAATCATATCTGATTATTCATAAAATATCTAACAATTTCACGTTTTAAGTAAAGAATTAACACAGAATAAAATCAATCTAGAATATTATGCCCTGATATCCCCAATTACACAGCAATATTCACAATAAACAGTATTTATGCAGCATTGGTCACTTTATTTTGATCCAAAAGGGATCAAACAACAAATATTCCTATGCATGACTCTTAAACAAATGCAACTCAACAGCAATCATCCTGGCAACTTCACAAACAGTTTTATAATATACGTCTTCTCCTGAGTTAATATATATATGTAGTAAAAGCATATATATGGATATGGATATGTAGTACAAGCAGCAGAACACATCATATATTTTATTACCAAGCTTAGAAAACAACCTCAAAATAGTAACCATAAATTAGTTGTGTGGAGTGTGAGAAAAGAGAACAGCTTAATAACAGTCAATACCTAACTCAGAATGTCGGCACACTCAGTTAAGATAGGAAACAATACAAGCCACAGTTGAAACCAATCTACCAGGTTATAACAGCAGAAGCAGAAATAAAAACCTAAAATAATTGTAATAAACAACAACAGCAGCAGTTCCACACACCCCAACTCACCAAGCCAAGCAAAGGTGCAAACTACATTTATGGCATCCTTCAATTGTTTAATCCATCCATCCATTTTCTGAGCACCCTTCTCCCTAACGGGGTCGGGAGGTGCTGGTGCCTCTCCAGCTGCGTTCCGGGCGAGAGGCGGGGTTCACCCTGGACAGGTCGCCAGTCTGTCGCAGGGCCACACAGAGACAAACAGGACAAACAACCACGCACACACACCTAGGGAGAATTTGGGAAGGACAATTAACCTGACAGTCATGTTTTTGGACTGTGGGAGGAAGCTGGAGAACCCGGAGGGAACCCACACACGCACAGGGAGAACATGCAAACTCCGTGCAGAAAGACCCCGGGCCGGGAATCGAACCCAGGACCTTCTTGCTGCAAGGCAACAGCGCTACCCACTGCGCCACTGTGCAGCCCTCAATTGTTTAATGTTTTAGTATATTTTACAGCTTTTCACTATGCATGGAAACAAATCAGTGTTTGTCCAGATTCTGGTTTGACTGTTAATCTCAACATGCAACAGGATCATGGCAGTTCCACCTGTTTTAAGTAACCCAATCTCTCAAAAACAACTACAGGAATAAATCCTCAAACAAAAGTTTCAGGACCTCCGCTTCCAGATATTTTGAAATTTATGTGCAACCTCATATTCAACTGGTTAATAATCCAGATGCCACAAGGCATTACATTGCAGACAGACGCATTGTAATACAATAACCTCTAACAAACATGTGTGTCGCTAGCTTTTTGTTTTCAATGAAAATTATCTTATTCAGCCAACTCTGGCACACTTACATGATATGATGTTAATTAATGTGCATTGACCCTTGACAAATGAATACATTTAGTCGTTTTTCATTGCCTTGTTTCATGGACTCACCCAGCAAACCTTATTGACTGACAGAAAAATAAACTTTGCAATGCATTTTGTCATGTATTTTATCTTCATTCTTTGTCAGGAATGGATTCTTAAGTTGTATGAGTTAAATATGTTCTTTTTCAAACTGTAAGCAACTGCATCTCCAGACAAAATAAATGCACAGATTCTTTGACCTGTTGCAGTAATCATTGTGGCCTTGGATGAATTTACTTGTTCTTAACTCTAAATTCAATTTCAAATATGTTTAGGGTCAAAAATTGGCAATGATGTTCACCTACTGAGTCAGGAGAGCCACTGAGTCTCCTCAGGAGACTTCCCAGTTGACGCCTGACCTCCTGATAAATTTATTCCCTCTTTCACTCTTCTCCTGGTGATATCAGAAAGTTATGGTGTTAACTGCAAGTAAATCTAGACATTGAAATATCTTGAGCAGAATGCTGGAGAATAGCTTGGCTCTTTGGAGGAGGCGGGTAGCATTGGTAAGCCAGTTGCTGGGTCTTTCCTACAGCGATCCAGAGCTTGCTTGTAGTTGATCTTCTCCTTTGTGATAGGATCAATGATATCTCTGACATAGTGTTCGCCGGTTTGTAGATCCTTTTTTGTTGTACTGTCAATCTTTTTAGATTCAATGGAATCCAATAAGCTAACTCTACGACCAGTGGCAGGATTTACCAGCCCCCCAGTCAGGTGTTGTGCCTCCATGTATCGAATAGCTGAATCTTTTGGTATCCAACCTTTCTGAACAGCTTCTCCCACAGACAAACACCCTTTGGTTATGGGGTCTTCAACTCCAGTGAAAGCTTTCTCTGCATTAAGCAGCCGTTGGACTTGGCTGTCGTCAATAAGGCCTCTTTGTGCCGCCTTGTGAACTTTGTATCTTCCTTTGTTGCTGATGTCAGTGATGCCCCCTGTTGCTGCTTGAGCCTCCAGCAGTCTTTGGGCAGTGGTCGGGTCGATCAGTTTGCGCAAGGTGGCATTGCGGATTGTAAAGCAGGTATCTGTATACGTATCCATTATTCCAGCAATTGGCTGTGTTTCGGAAGCAGTGGTGAGGTCTGATGATGGAGATTTCATAGATGAATTTGGTGTTTGGGTGACTGAAGTGAATTTGGGTTGCTTGGTTTTGTCACCTGCAACAAGAAGGGCAAATTCGGAGATAGGAAGTTTGCCTTGTTGGTATTGTTGCAGATCAGATTCTGTTAGCCTTCCTTCCTTGATAGCATCTTTGATAGGATACTGCTTTCCACTCTTGCGATCCAGCAGCACAGATGTTTCTCCAGTAGGACCCATGGATGTTATCTCTTCCCAGTCACATTCTAGCTCCTGCAGATGAATGTACTGCTGGCGATCAATGAGGCCCTCAAGGTAGGCATCATAAGGAGACATGTCTTTACCAGTTTCTGGATCCAAAATGGTGACTTTGGTCGAGACATTGGTTTCTTTGGTTCTTGTCTCTGACTGTTCCTCTTTCTGCAGGTACAACAGAATCTCACGAATTGTGCTGTCTCGTTCATGAATCTTATCTTTCTCGTCCAAGATCTGCCTCTCCAGTCGCTGGACATCTGACTCCATCTTAACACTCTTCTGCCTGTTCATCTGTGTTCTTTCAGTCATCAATCGACTCTGTTGCTGGAAAGAAAGGCTTGTGTCGTGTCTCTTTGCTTCAAGAGTTCTGAGTTCTCGGGTGAGGTTGTCGTTTTCCCTTACTAGAGCATCTTTGTTGAAACTAAGAGATGTCTCTTTTCTTGAATTGTTAGATTTGGTGCTCCTCAAAACGCTAATTTTGTCATTGAGACGCCTGATTTCATCCTCCAAGTCTTGTCTAGCAAATTTGTTCTGAAACACCTGCTCCCTCAGACGGCGTCGTTCAGCTTCAACAGCTTGATCTTTCTCCACACGAACAACCTCCTTGTACACTGTCTTTTCACCTGACTTTTCTTTCTGCAGAATCTCAAGCTTTAATTTGACACTGCGGATTTCCCTCTGAATACGTAGGATATCATGGGTTTCCTTGTCCATGTCAGACCGTAAACCACTTGTCATCCTTTCCAGTTTTGGATTTCTTTCAACCTTCAGCACTTCCTCAACTACTATTCTCTCCTCAACAGGAGGTGGGGCATTTTCCAATTGTGTGATGCGTAGTCGGATCTCTCTAAGTTCAGATTCAGCTTGAATCCTTTTTTGGTGCTCATCACTCTCTCTTATGATGCGCTCCTTGTCTTCTAACTTTGTTCTTAGTTGCTGTAACTCCAGATCCATCTGACGTCGTCTTGTTACGGCTTCATCAAGCCTCCTACTGAGTCTGTCATGTTCCAGTGTTTGCCTTGGATCTTTCTGAAGGTGTACAACCTCCTGGACAACCAGTTTCTGTTCTGGTTTCTGTCTTTCCAAAAGAAGGTATTTGTGTTGGAGGTCAAAAACCATCTCCTCAATATTTCGCCTCAACTGTGCTTCTTCCTGCAAACTCCTGCGCAAACGGTCCGCTTCCTTATCCAGTAGTGGATCAGACTCATATTTAATTAAGTCCCTGGAGACAAACTGAGTCTCTATCTTGGACTTTTCTGCCTTCCATTCATCTCTTTCTTTTCGCAGCTCTCTAACCTGGGCTTCAAGAGAGGTACACTGGCTGTCCAGATAGTTCACCTGATCATTTAACCTCTGGATCTCTCGCTTGTTTTCAGGGCTTCTTCCTTCTTTCACCACCTCTTGGAGAACTTCTTTGAATTCTACTTTGGGTTTCTCTGAACGAAGGGCATTCAGATCAATGCTGACCTGTGTAATCACCTTTTCTAGATCAGTATTCTGCATATTTATGTCCTGTATTTCTTTGCGGAGGCGGTCAATCTCCATCTCTGTATTTGGGTCGGTTAGGTAGATTTCATTTACAACTTCTTTCACCTCAAAACTTGTCCTCTGGGCTTGAACGTCTCTGTAGCACTTCTGCAGCTCCATCACTTCTTGAGACAAATGGCTGTTTTCAGATCTCTCTTCCTCCAAGCTCTTTTGGAGCTTGTTGAATTCTGCAATAAGTTCAGGGTTTTGTTCAATCTTTTCAACCTTTCTAGTAATGTCTTTAAACTGGATGTTGGGAATCAGCTTCTCAAGGGTGTTAATCTGATTTCTTGTCTGGAAGATTTCATCATTGAGGATCCTGCATTTGTTTTTCTCATCAGAAATTTCAGACTCAAATGTTTTAAATGCTTTCAAAATCTCTAGCTCTGGTTCTGATTCCCCCGCTTCTCTCTCTTTCAGGGGCGGTTTGATATGTTGGAGAATCGTGACTTCTTTCTTCATTTGGGCTTGCTCTCGTTCCTTCATTTGGATTTCATGTCTTGTCCTTGTGATCTCATTTCGCATGTTGGCAGCCTCTTCTTCCAGTTGAGGATCTCTTTTAAACTTAATGGTGTCTTGCAGATCGCAGAGTCTCTCGTTTACTGTTTCAAACTCTGAATAGGCGGAGCTCCGTTTCAGGACTTCAGTGTTCAGTTTGCTGCTACGGTCAGACAGATCACCTACTAGTTTAGGATTCCGGTGGAGCCGCAGTGTGTCCTCTACATGCTCCACACCTATGTGATTTTTAATCCTGTTTTTGAAGGTTTTTAGTTTGGTGTCTGCTTGAGCTGTCGCTTCATTCTCGTCTGCTAATTCCACAAGCAAGCGATCTAATTCAGAGCTACTCTTTTGTTGGTTTTCGAGCTCCGTCTGTTGCTGTGCCACCATCTGAACCTTTTCTTCATTCTGCAGCAATAGATACATATTAAGCAGGTTTAAGTACACATTTCCAGATGATTTACAGTGAAGCTTAATTATTTTGATTGGTTATAGTATAAATAGTGCAAAACAAAGACAAGGTTGACAAATTTGTGACATTAAGCCTTACTTGAAAAATGATATTTCTAGCCAAATCGATCTGTTTCTGACGCTGAGAGTTTTCTGCTGCGGCTTCTGCGTAGCGATTGATCAAATTCTTTTCCTGTGATGAACAGATACTTCATAAAATTCTTATCTCTTTTTAAAAAACATAAAAATACAATAAAATAATCTGAATGTTACCTCTCTCTGAATAGCATCATTGAATGTGAGGCTTTGGGTCGTCTTTGGAAGAGTCATCCCGACATCTTCAAGTGTACCGTTGTATTTATTAGCATTTGTCTCATAATCCTGCAGGTATAAAAATGTTACATATTTTATTCCTCCGACTTTAAAAGTTAAAGACACATCCGAGCGCGAAGAGCAATGGATCATTTCAGCCTGTCTGAACTGAAGCATAAAAAAAAAAAAAAGAGGAAGAAGTTGGGTTAAAAAGTTCCTTTGTTTTCTTGTATTTCCTTTTTCAGAGTTAAACTGTTTCAGAGCCCAAAAAAAAAAAAAAATTATGATTTTTCATTTTTAATGCAGAATTTGACTGAAATGCTTTGAAAAAGCGTACCATACGTTTCCCTGAGTTGGGACAGAGTGTGAGGAGACAACTTATAAACAAGGTAATTAACCTGCTGTAGTAAATATTATATTTTATACTTATTAGTGGAGTACTTCAGCTCCAAACGGAGAAATGTTCCTAGTCTGAGCAGCTCTGTAAAATACAGTTACAAACCATTATAGATGCTAAAATCCTTGAGGACAACGATATTAACAACATTGAAAACTTAAAATGTTTCTAAATCTGATTATGTTCCTGTTTAATGTTTTTCTTATTCTCCAAACATAAATGCCATTTCATACTTTGAATGCAGTAGCAATGCTCCATTATGGAGTTTCTACAGTGGAAAACATGAGGGTACCTTTCATGATTAGTTCCTTTGTCTTGCCTGACAGTGAACGATTATTTGAATGATATTGTGAAACATGTGCATTTCTGCTTCTGTTTTGTTCTTACGCTGAGTATGCACTGCAGATCCAGAGAGAGGTCGACCACTACGTCCATGTCGTCCTCCTTCTGCTTCAGATCCTTCATCACTCTCTGCGAATTGAGAAAGGTTGCATTCATCCTTTAAATACTATTTAACTCAATTAAATGATGCACAAATATGATTTCTTTATGTGCAGTGCATCACATTTTCCAAATTGTACTAAATTAATTTATTTTCTGAAGATTCTACGCACAAATACCCAATTATGACATCGTGAAAGTTTGAGTGTTTTGGAAATGTATTAATAATACAAAGTCTATTAATCATATTTAAATAAATATTCACAGACTTTGCAATGAGGCTCAAAACTCAGACCAGGAGAAACAAGATTCCCTGGTCTGATGAGACAAAGCTTGAACTCTTTGTGAACAAAAAGCGTCATATTTAGAGGAAATTAGACATATAGATCTAATATTGATAACTGTATCAGTCCCAATATTGAAAAAAATTAGAGATCTGGTATTGATGACACTGATTCACCTGGGCAGATCTATCTAGTCTAACTCTATGCTTTGTGGTCTAAGCTACATCACACTTTATTATTTATTTTACTTTATTTTTAGAATTTCTCATTTAACCTTCTAAACCATCTGAAAGCAGATTTGCTGCAGTTTATTTTTTACAAGATATAGATTTAATTTTTTTTTTTATCGGATTCAGTTTATTATTTATTTCAGATTGGCTGTTGGTGGTTCAACAGATAAAAACACAAAATTACAAAGTTTTAAATTAAACACCACATTGTGAACAAGTGAACAAACATGATTAGCCATCATCATGATTATGCAATGTTTAATTCATTATGGCTCAAAGGCAACAGCTGGGTTTCTAGTCTTGATTGAAAGGAACTCAGTGTTTCAGCTGCTTTGCAGTTTTCTAGGAGTTTGTTCCAGATTTATGAACAAATTCAAGTTTTGTTATTTTTAAATGTTTGACCAAGCTTGTGAAGCTTTGTACTTTTGCAGAGTTGTGCAATTAAATTAAAAAGATAAATGTTTTAATTCAAAACAGTTTTTCTGTATCAGATCGATGTCGGTTGATGCTAAACCGCAGATATCTGTATCGGTATTGAAAGTGTTCAAAAAGACTTGAGGCTGTAAAAGCTGCCCAGGGTGGATCAGCAAAGTATTATGCAAGGATGTGAACACTTACGTAAATGTAATTTCTTGGTTTTGTGTTCCCAAAAACATTTTTTCCAAATTTAGGTATTTGTATGTAGAATTTTGAGGAAAGAGATTCAATTAACAATTTGCAGAAAGGTGGAAAAAGTTAAACTCTGTGAACATTTTTCAGATGAGTCTGTAAGGTCTTTCATACCTGCTGGGAAATCTGCTTAGCAGTCACCTGCGACAGTCCATCGTTGACATTTATCTGATTTCTTGGCAAGCCGTCCAAGAAAGAGTTGAGATATTTGCACAGGTTCTGGAACTCCTGGTACGCTGACGAAGCCTCTTGCAAAAGGCTTTCTCTAAAGGATGTCAGAAATTTTTTTTTTATTATTTTCTACACATATTTACTGTTATCAGATATATTTCTTCTTAAGAGCACGAAGTTTTTTTCCCTTAAAAGACATTTAGCAAAATTTAAAAGTAAACACAGAATTTATTAAATATTTTTTACATTTTCGTTACTATCAAACTTGTTGCCGTCCTGGGGTAAAACAAATCCCACTACGGCTAATTTAACTGAACTGAAATGGTCTTGGTTTGTCTCACCTTTCCTTCAGCTGGTTGGCAACATTTGTGTAGCGACTCTGCAGCTGTTTGACATCATTCCTCTGGCGCTGGAGGTCAGGGCAGTACTCCTGGTGATCTTTCTGCAGGGAGCTGCACGACTCCTCAGTCACCTCCAATTCCTGATTCAGTTTCGTCATTTCATCCTGGATTCCTGCTACTGATTGCTGCTGGCGCTAAACACAACAAAGGAGACGTCCAAAATAAAATATACACTGTACTGCCAAAAGTTTTGAGTTGCCCCAACTGTGTACCTCCTGCCCACAGCTGTAGGTAATTAAAGGTGACCTATCGTACTTTATTAATCAGGTTAGGATGTTTCTATGGGATAGACGAAACATGTTCATTTCATTTTTTTGCACAAAATTATTCTTAGACAGTGAGGTTTTAGTCTGTTCATTTCTGACTATTTTGAGTTGTTTTATGGTGTCTTGTCACTTTAATCCAATGAAGCTGCTGCTGATCCCCCACCCCCATCCCAGCCCCCAACTCAACATTTACACTCAAGCGTGAAAATGGCTGCAAACAGATATACAATTATGCAATTGTATATCTGAAAAAGCAGATATACAATTGAAAAGCAGAAGTGGAGCCTCCTGCACAACAAACAAGAATGGGGCAAGTGGTTTCTGGATGGTAAGTCATCAACAACACACTTGTGTTTTCCAGCAGCCATTGTACAGCACGTAGCGGTAGAACAAAATGTGCCAGACTCTGCTGGGGTTGCAAGGTAAATTCTTAATATGACTTGACAATTAGGAGGTTTTTGAAATGGTTCATCTTCCAAACACCAAAAAACATTAACAAAAACAGCCAGTTTTGGGGCAATAAAATTTGGGCTGTTTTCAGAAGCAACTGCGACCAAAATGAAAGTACAATAAAATACATGAAAATATGAATTTTGTGTAATACATCCCATTTAAACATCAAGTAATGCAAAACTGCTTCTACAAACATTTGCAAAAGAATGCATTTCTCAAACTTTTAGAAATGCATTCTTTTGCACGGACAAAGTTTGTCATCTGTGCAAAAAGTCCAGCCTAAATATTCCACATTCAACTGTTAATGGCATCTAAAGTGGAAATAGGAGGAAATGACAACAACTCAGATATGAAGACTCCAAAAACTGATGGAAAGTCTTATTAGAAGAAACCGTTGTAACTGCAAAGGTTTCCCAGGATGTCCTTGCAGTTTGTGCAGAAGCTAATCGTGATCCGACATAGTGTAGGTCATGGTGAATGTTTGTACATATCCTCACCTGAATGTCTTCAGTGTGAGTTTGAATTGCATTTGGTACGTCAGGAATTTGACTGTCTTCACTGAGGTTTCTCTCAAGGCCACGAAGAAGATTGTCCACCTTCTGAATTTGACTCTCCAGGCTGAGAGACGCATTCGCTCTGAGAGAAACAGATAAACACAGCAAGCTGTGATCCAAAAAGCAAGCTCAAAAGCATAACTTTATAAATACTACTACTAATAATAAAAACGTACTTTTTACTGTAGAGATCCGCTAGAGCGGCTAAGCTATGATGCTTGCTGCTTGCAGCTCTCAGTCTGAGCGGCAGTCCAGGCAAGAAGCTGCTGGACTCAGCAGAGAGGAAAGGCTGCAGGTCGGCCTCTGCGGTCTGAATCTGCTGCTCCAGAGCCTTCAGGGCCTCCACAGCTCCCTGTATGAAGCAAATATAATTTAGAAGACTTGTGAATCGCTTCACAGTCCTCTGAAGGTGCTTGAGCGCACTTTTTCCTTCCACTCATCTTTCCATGAACATTGTTTGGATGCAACACTGATCTCCAAAAACACAAAATTATACCAAGTATTTTATCTATTTTCTAGTGCAAATACCTTAGTAAACTTGAAATAAGACAAATCTGGCTAACAAGTAACTTTTCAGCAAGATATAGGAGCTTGTTTTAAGTCAATAAATTTTTTATTTAGATTTTAAAAAGTACTAGTTCCACTTGCAGATTATTTCATGGCAAAAATGTCAGAAGTGAAATAATAATAACACAGGAAGTAGTACTTTTTAAAAATCAATATGAATGTATTGTTGACTTAAAGCTCCTATATCTTGCTGAAAAGTTACTTGTAAGTCAGTTTTGTCTTCCTTTAAGTTTACTAAGATATTTGCACCAAAAACTAGACAAGAGTACTTTGTAAAATGTTGTGTTTTTGCAGTGCGCAGCAATGCAAATTTAAATGGAATAATATAACATTTCTCCATAAAAAAAAGTCTTTAATTGATTTGATATTATCTATTTAAAAATAAACAGATGAAATAAATCTGTCTGTATGGTTAAAGTCTAAATATTAAAAATTTAATTACTTAAAATGAGCTTTTGAAGATGTTTCAATTTAAGTGTCACAATCAGCATCAATATGCAATAAAATGAACTTTGTGAAAATAAAGCTGCATTTTTTCTTTCCCCATGAACTAAATTTAAATATCATCAGATCCCTGCTGAGAGTTTCTTCCCTCTGAACCCATCGGTGTTTGTGTCGACTCACCTCCTGCTCTCTCAGCTTCTTGGCCAGCTCTCCGGTCGGGTCGGTGCGGCTCACCGGGGTTCGCAGACGGCTCAGCATGCCCTGCTCCATGTTGGCCAGGTCAGAGTCCAGCTGGTCCAGCTGCTGAGCCACAGCTGCCAGTTTGGGGTCTGGTGGAGCTGAAGAAACTGGAGCTGAGTGAAGAAACAGTAAAATTATTTTCTGATTAATCTTACCTAAAAAACAGGGATGGCAATCTCTCGTTGTACAAATCTCATATGGGGTACCTCAAGGTTCCTACCTGGGACTCCTCTCATTTAACAAAATAACTGTATAATGTTTTAAGCACTTTGTTGCTGAACTGTGCCATACAAATAAACTCTTCTTGATTTCTGTGGATCCTGAGGTATTTTAATCTGCTCACAGATTAAACAGATTAAAAGAAATGAAAGACAAACACCTGACTGCTGAGCGTTAGATACGTTCTTCAGGGACTCCCGCAGAGCTGCTCTCTTCTTCTTGATTTCTGACAGCTCCCTCTCCAAACTGAAAATACAAACACAATGAGAATATGAGTATAACGCATGTTTTAAATACCTTACTTTCCATTTCCATCACTTACGAGTCAACGTTATCAACGGCGTCTGGGTCAGGAGGTGAGATTAGGAAGCAAACTCCTGGGAAAGTTTCGGTTTCTCCATCAGCTGCGATTACGTCCCAGTTCTTGTTGTCAGAGAGGGATTTCAGAGTGAACGTTTCCCCTCTGGACAGAAAAGCCTAATGGCAGAAAAATGAAGTCAAATTATTGTCATGAAGAGATCTGAAAACAATAGATCAGACTGAACGATTACAGACAGAATCTCAGCACTCAGTCTTGCTTAATGAAGATGCAATAAAATCATTTTGGACCTGCTCAGTCTCCCAGTCACACAGCGACTTCACTGTGACGGGAGAGTTGGAGGAAACGCGACGCAGCTTCAGAGGAGAGATGGTGGAACTTCGTCTCCTCAGGTCGGTCAGCAGCTGCTCACAGATCTGCACCGTCTTCTCCTCTCCCTAAACAGAAGCAAAGCCAGTTATCTATTGATTTTCATCAGCTGAGCGCTCATTTCTGGCTTTTATGAGTTTTATTTTTATTGTATTTTCATCTTGACTTGTCATATTTTGTCTGAGACTGGCCCTAATTTCATCACAACCTACTGCCTTCTAACGAGTCGTACAAAAATCACAACCTTTTATATCGATGTACCAAATCAATCCCTTCAGAAAGTCGTGTTCACTGATTGTTCACAAATTTTGCACTGACTTGTGATTTTCACCAGTGATCACAACTTTTCTGCAAACCTGGCCAATCACATTGTTTTCTGCATTTCCGTCACTGTAAAACATTCGAGCCACATTTATATACATTTTATATAAATATATACACTATATCTAAATATAGTGTATCGACTATCTTCTACTCTTTAAGTCAGATAAATGAAGCCAATTTTATATTTTGAACCTAAATGTGAGTTTGTGAACGATAAACTTAAGTTGTCAAACTTCCTAGAGTTTTTTATTCCCGCTTTACCTTGTTGTTTTCATCTCACCTCCATCTGCAGCAGTGTCTTTGAATTACTCTTCTGCCTGACAGACTCTGGGGCCAAAGTGGTGCTGAGTTCAGCCAGTGTCTCTGACAGCTGCTCAGTGTCCATTTGAAACTGGACAGAATGGTACAAACATGTTCATGTTGTGGTTTGAGAGAAGCTAAAAACACGTTTGGAAAAATCATCCATGCTGTGACACACTTTTACCATCTTTTCTTACCTTTTTGAATTTATCCACGTTTTCCAGATGCGTTTCCTGACAAATGCAGAGATTCAAGAACTTCTGCCATTCGTTTCGTACCGTTTCTATTTGGGCCTTAAAGTAGAGAATCAGACTGCATTTAATAAACATTCAATATTAAAGTTTAACTGAAGTTAAACTTTAATATTTAAAGTTTAACTCATATAGACTTTGCATGTTTAATGCAAAGTCTGCTTTTTGCACATTTTTGCACTTCCAATTGGATCGACTGCCTCTAGAAACAACCCAAATGCTAAAAAAAACATCCAGATGTTTTCTGGAAATAAGTTTACATGTGACGTCACTCTCTTCAAAACTCCGCCCACTCCGCCATGATGGAGGTCAAAACAACCAATGCGGTTCAGTAAGCCTGTCGAAAAAAGCTCCTCTGGTGCCTAACGTTGCTTTTATTTAGTTGATTTTGCAGTAAAAATGGTCATAGGGTGCTGCACAGCACAGACAGGGGGGAAACCAAAGCTGTCATTTTATTAACTTTTAATTATGGACAGCAGCCGTTAATAAATAATGACTGTCAGCCCCCGGTGACAAAGAAAGAGGATTAATGTTCGTATACTTTATAACTGAGCATGATTAGAACGATATCAAATGTCGTATTATGGAGAAGGTTTTCGACATCCATCATGGCGCTTCGAATCATTAAGTGACGTAGTCGCAAAGGGTCAATAAGCCCAAGTGAAGGCAAACCTTGTTATCTAGCAACCCAGTTTGATCAGCTGGTTTTACCACTGTAAAAGTGTTTTGTTGTTAACTTATCTTTCAGGGAGCACTTCTACATTTTTGTGCAGGAGGCTCTTGTTATTCAGAGATGTACTTGGACAGCCATTTTAATATGGCTTCAAACTCAACTCTGCGTTTATGAGTCCAAAAGCATCTCATTCTGAAGGGAGCAAACTGAGATGTCATTATCTGAGAAGGATTTTTATTAAAATGTAACATATTTTTTTACAGCACATAGACATATCCTCCAAAGTAACTTCAATACCTGTATTGTTTCGCTGGCCGGGTGGTTCAGTTCGATGAGCCTTTCTCCTTCATCCTGGAGTCTGTTCACTTCACTCTCATGGAACAAAAGGCCATTGTTCTTGAAGTTCTGATTGGGAACAAGTCAAAGCTTTTAAATCTACCGTTAAAATGAGATGCTAATTTAACCAGTGCTCTAACTTCTGCCTTAAAAGTTCAAGATCTCCAAACTCCTCTGTCGAACTTCCTTTGGTTTATTTTGTCTAGGAAGTTCTAAGTAGGCTGCCATTTTTATCAGTTTTATAATGTTTATGACTAGGAATCTGCAGTGTATGAACGCCCTACAGGTGGGTAAACGTTATCATTTTGTTTAATAAAACAGCAAGAGAGCTTAAAACCAAATCTGGATTTGCTCTGACCTCATAGTGCCTGCGAATGTCAGGAGGATGCAGCATTTGATCGCTCCAGTCCTGCTTCTTGATCTTTTCCTGTTCTTCTCCCAGGAACTTCAGCTGCCTGCAGCAGCCCTGCATGTAGTCGTAGAGGCTGTTCAGGTAGTGGCGCCGCCACTTGGAGTTGTCCTCAGAGACAAAGCCAAAAACAAAATTGAATCTCAAAGGTTAGGCTGCATTTTCATTTTTATTCATGAAATACCTCTAAAACCTACGACAGAGTGTCAGAAAGCGAAAACAAAACTCAGAAATTTTAAGAGGAATCTGAAATATTTCTGAAAAAAAAAGAAAACGTTTGAATTGAAAGAGTCAAAAACATTGCTAGAAAAAAAACTCAGGAATTTTGTCATAAATCTATGAAACAGTCCAGAAAAAACAAGGAAAGGAAATTGCTAAAAAAAACTTTGACACTAATCTCAGAAATTTTCTTTTTGGAGTTTTCAAACTCAAATATTTCCTTGTTTTTCAAGTTTTTTTTATTTTAATTTTTGCAAAATTGCAACTTTTCAAAATCAAAATTTTTTGTTTTTATAGAACATTTTAAAATTACTCTCTGAAATCTCTGAGTCTTTTTCAGCAAAGTTTTGACTTTTCAAACTCAGAAAGTTCCTCTGGTTTTTTTTTTTTTTTTTCACAGAATTTCTGAGATTATTTCTAGGTGAAAATGTACTCCTGTTTTTTTTCAATATAGTGTTGTATAATGTCCTGTTTAATGTTTAACAGGACATTAACCCTAAAATAACAAATACAAAGCAACTTACCAGCAGGTTGTTATATTGTTTCTTAAAGGCATCATATTTTTCCTGTAGAAAAAAAGACAGTAACCCATAACATTAATTGTCTCTACCATGATTTTACTGAGAATGAAGAAAATGAAAAAGGTTTATTTTTATAAGCAAACATCACTTTTAATTTGTTCAGTTTATTGTTGCAGCTACTGCATTAAACATCGATTGTAGATGCACTCTTACAGGTATTTGTTGCAAAATAAACACATTCCCATCACATCTTACTCCTTTCGTTGTGAGGAGCGGCCATATTGAATTGTGACGTCTGTCTCATAAGTTGTAACTGGATATTTCTAACTCAAATATCCAATTTTCAACTACGACTGGGACGCATCAAATGTCTTCTTACTCCTTTAACTTTTCACATTTTTGTCATATTTCAGTCAGAAACATCAATAAATCTGAAACCTGGTATTTGGTGAGAGAAGTCCACCAATTTGTGATTTCATCTCAATCTAAATCCAGAAACAGTTCAGGCAAATTTAAAATTAGGATCAAGTAATAAAGTTACGGCAAGGAGAGAAATAAAATCCACAGAGTCCAGAATCCATTTACGTGCTTCATAAATCTGGTTTTTATGGCAGAGTTGTTGTTGAAAGAAAAAAAGTTTGCAGTTTGTCACAAGCTTTATAGTGAAAATTCCTGTATTAAAGAGACGTACGTCCATTTGAGAATCTCTAGTCTTGTTAGCATTTATTCTCAATCCAATTTCATTTTGCAAAAACAAATGTCAGATAACTCAGTTTCTTGGGATTTTTGTTTGTAAAAAATCACAAAAATTTTGTTTTTTCTTTCACTTTGCAGTGGAGCTCTACTATGAGTGGCTATAAGAAGCAATAATGTGAAAAAGTAAAATATGTCTGAATACTTTGCCAGTGAATGCAAACGCTTTTGTGTTGAAGTAAGCTTGCCGACCTTGCTGCCTGCAGAGCTGACACAAAGCTGGGAGCTGTAAGCTTTGATTTCTTTATGCAGGATGCTGTGAGCAGCAATCTGCTTCTCCAGGTCGGCCATGTTGGGGCCATACTTCTCTCCATTCAGCTCCTTCTGAAAGCACAAAGCACGAGAACAGCCCAGTTCATGGAACTGCTCAAACCTGGTCACAGTATCTCAGTTCTTTAAAGCTGCAGTATGTAACGTTAATAAAAAAATATGTTTTCACATATCTGGTCAAATGATCTCTTGTGTCAGTGTAAAACAAATGATCTGTGAAAAATAATCAAGCTCCTCTGTGTTTTCCCGGGGCTAACTGCAGTCAGAAACAAGCAATCAGAACCAGGAGGAGGCGCTGTTAATCACTCTCCTGTGCACTGTAAAATATTTAAAGTTGTTTTGTTTTTGCAAAAGTTATAAACTGCAGCTTTAAAATCAAAGATCGCCATCAGCTTGTGACGAGATCTGATGGCTTTTCTACACTTACTTGCTTCTGAATCAAAATGGGCCCCCAGTTAATTCTGGGCATCAGTGACACGTCGTCAATCTGGTCGTAGACGTCTCTGTAGAAGCTGCAGTCCTTCAGCCACCGCTCATGAAGGTGGCTGATACTGGAGATTCACACAAAGAACAGCAAAATATCAATTAAATGACGTCGTTTATTACCTTATGTTTTGCTCTGGAGGAAATCAAATGTCTATTCATCATTTGTCATTAAACGTCAATTCAATTCGCAGTATGTTCATCCGATGTTCTCACTCGTTTTCAATCTCTTTGGCTTGCGGGTGTTTGAGCTTCTTGGCTTTATCGATGTCCAGGAACAGATCCTTCAGCAGGTTCTCTGCCTCACTCAGTTTGGTCGAAATCTCATTTTGATGTTTAAACGGAAGGTCTTTCTTTTCATTTTCAGCATCCTGACAAAATCACAACACGGAGAAACAGATGGTTTGATGTATATTTTGTTTATTCATGCGGGTATCACCATAATAACTGACAGTTTAAACATGCTAAAATACGTTTTCTAATGTTTTTTTTCTTATTAATCATGGATCAGACCATAGACATAGACTCAGATAACACGTATAATTGGATTTAAAACATGTTTCTTGGTACTTTGTGGCAGTTATGTGGGACATAAACTGACCAAGCTTTGGCTTTTACATGAAGCTTTACATGAAAACTAATTTAATAAGGGACTCTGAATAAGTCTTTGTGAAAATTATGAAAAGAGTAAAAAACACAAAATCTTACTTTTATCCTGGTTTTTGGTACAAATATCATCCCATACTGGAAATAAGACAAAAGTAGCTTTCATGTAGCTTTTCAGCAAGAAATTGGAGCTTGCTTTAAGTCGATAATTCCTTAATATTTATTTAAAAATGTCCAAGTTTCACTGTCAGATTATGTCACTTATAACAAGACATTTTCACATGTTTTTAAAGAAATAATCTGCTAGTGGAACTAGAACATTTTAATCAATATTAAGGCATTATTGACTTACAACAATCTCCAGTTTCTTGCTGAAAAGTCACTTGTAAGTTACTTTTCTTACTTCAAACGCACTTCGATATTTGCACCAGAAACTAAACCAAAGCACTCTGTGAGATTTTGTCTTTGCGGTGAGTAGAAAACGTCAGTTTAAAAAACGTAAAGTTCCTCAAAACATTTGACTGATAAATGCCTAATTAAAGCCTTTTGTTAGTGGATCAGCTAAATAACTGACGCTGATATTCAAGTTTGTTACGTTCCCACAAGGCCCGTTTATCAGATTAAAAGTACATATTTTTAAACATATTTTTTATTAAACCCACTTTTCTGTTTTAAAAATAATTTCTATAATGGTTTGCTGTAATGTTTTCATGTTAAATGTCATGTTTTCATCACCTGTGAGTGTGAAATTACATAAAGTGTTTGGATCTGTATATTTGGTGGTGGATCAGGTTTTTCTCACCACAGCCAGCATCTCTTCTGACTTCAGGATGTCTTTCTCCACTTGGTCGGCGTTCGATTGCATGTTGGAGATCAGCAGAGCCAGGCTGCTTGCCTGGGTCCTGCAGGGAGGAAATCACAAGCTCAGACGAAAACCATCAGATATTTGGTTCAGCCTTTTCAAAATCATCCGTCTGAGATTCGCCAAAGTGACCCGGTTTTCTAAAACAATAACTCACAGCACTGTTGCTGTAACTTTTCTAGTCTGTAGGAAACAGTAAATGGAAAAGACAAAGAGCAGGTTTAGTTGGGCGTAAGTTGGAAGATGTCAACATTTATTCTTTCTTACAAATATCGCTCAGTTTTTCTAAATGAATGACAAAGTAGCTTGAAACATTTTTATTTTTGTTCACGTTACTGTGTGAGCATTTTGGCTTTATATGAAACTGAAAAGTATGTCAAACTTCAGCAAGTTACAACCAAAAAAAGCTCATTATTGACCAAATTCCTCACTTCAAAACTATTTTTATGAAATAGAAACTAATTTATTGGTATTATATTCCATTTATATTTTGGTGTTTTTATCTTTGAGTTTGAAGAAAACTACCAAAAAGAAACATGATTCAGATTCCAAAGTAAGAAAAATTAAAATATAATACTACTGCATGTCCGTTTACCAAGTTAAACATTGAAAGTCATAAATGTATGACTCTATTCATATTTATGAATTAAGAGAAGATAATGGACATGTGTTGTTTTGTGGATACAATGTAAAGACTGCTTTCTGCAAGCTGACTAAACCATCTTTTCCACTGGTTGAACTTTATACCAAAGGGACCGTAAACAAAGTGAATCAGAGGCGGTTCCGACCCAAAAAGGAAATAAAATCCCTTCGGCTGGTTTTGGGTTTTCCCTCTGGCACGTCTCACTGCCAAACCTCCAAGGACGAGCAATTAGACGGCCGAACCTCTTCAAGTGTTTCTCAGCCCTAGTTAGTCTGACTCAGATTACTGGACTTCTTTTAATTTATTTATCCGTCTTTTTCACACAAGTTTTTAAAAATAAGAAAACAAGTAAGCAAGAACAAAATAATCAGCTTATCACTTCTTTTCTGTTTGAAAAGGTGTCGGAAGAAGTGAATAATAATAATATTAATAATAGTAATGAGGACGATTTTAAATAACAACTGGACATACAGCATCAGAATAATCATATATAAACCCTATACATTTTTTATAATCTGTGTTAACAAGAACATAGTAAAAGTAAATAATAATGATTGTAAAATAACAACAGTAATTTACTATTAATGGCAATAGTAACACAGAAGAAAGGAAGGAGAAAAGCTCATTGTGTTACCATACAATATGAGTAATATGGTTTAGTATTTATTTTTAACTGGTGGATTCTTGGACTTTGTTTTGGTTGTTTGATTCCAGTTACAGTGACACAAAATCTTCCCATAGTTGTTCAGATGCTACATATTTTTAAATTCAGCGTTCCTATTAAAATACCCCAAAATCCTGATCCCAGTTCATCTCTGGAGAAACTTATTCCAGACACCTGCATCCGCCATCTTGGTGTTTGAGTCACTTTGGTTACAAAGCAACTGAATCCTCCCCATCAGCAACAGTAACACACAGAAAAACCTGGCTTGGACAAAGCTGTGAGCCTCTTCAAACTCCATGAAATACAACTCTGAGAGGAAATATTTGGAGCGTGTTTCATCCTCAAAGTGAAAGCAAACACCCTTTCCAAAGCTCACTGCTTTCCAACAATGTGGTGTCACCTTCCCTGTGAAGGGTAGCAAGTGATCTCCTAAAAGAGTTGAAGGATGTTTGTCTGTCCTGCTTTTAAAACTTGGGATATGCGCAACTTGTAGTAATCTGTGAGACCCTGAAGCCATAACAACAACCTTACACTCCAGTCCAGCAGGTGGCGACAATGTGTCAGTAAGTTGGTGCTAGCCCCGCAACCGACACCAGTTATTTGAAAAGAAGAAGAAGCATTAGTAACAGCAGAAACATAAAACAGATAATAATCAGCTTTGCAGTTCTTTTCTGGTGCATGTAATAATTTATTGTGAGAAATATAAAGTAAATAGACAAAAATTAAATCAAGAAACAAGAAGATATGGTGTGGAGACATTAAGAGGGAATAGTTAAACATGACAAGACAAATAAAACAATGTTTTTAGAAGAAATTGGATTATATATTTATTTTTGGGTAGATAAGAACAATATTCCGGCGCACGTAGATGGCGATAAAACATGTAAACGTTGGGTGTCACCCACCAACAGACCACGACGAAGAAGAGAATGTAGCAACAGCGGCTAGCATAAGCTGAGACCATTAGCACTTATGGGGAAGGCAAAGCGGGAAAATGCAAAGGAAAAAAGCTAAATTTAGAGGTTGAGTTCAAAATCTGACCGAAATATTTATCAGCAGATCTACGACAAAAGTTTACATCGATACTAGAATCAAAAAAAATGAGTGAAGATGATAAAACTCAGCCGTTCACACCAAGCATAAGACAGATCAGCCAGCTATCAAATAACAAGCAATGCTAATGAGGCCTATGGAAAGTGCATTCCTGTCATGTAGGTTTGTTTTTGTGATGAGTAGAAACAAACACTGACACACCCAGACACCCCAGTTTGTTCACTGATACCACCGCCATTTCACCCTGACCTACCCTGAGGATCAGGGGGGAAGTAAAATATTTGAATCCAATTGTAAAATACTTGTGAATTCTGATTGGTGGTTCGTTGCCTGCTGGCCAACTTGCACCAAACCTTAAGCTTTCCCCGTAAGTAAGTGGCGCCTACATGGAGTAACATAAGAGCAGGTAGTGGTAATGATCCAACGACCAGCTCCACCTCACTCCTACCTACTTACCCTCGCAGTAATCTTAGCTGAAGTCTTTGTACCAGAACAGCTGCACAGATTGTAGGGAGTTTCCTGAGTGTGAAAGCAAATGCACTAACCCACAAGATGCCCAAATAACAGCAGCACACACTCCACTTCTTTCCATTTAAATATAAGAGAAAATGACAAAAGGTGTGATTAGCAGTATTAGCTGGGATGGTAGTAAAATACACAGATACAAACCAATAAAAAATGCTGACAATTAACCCAAATATTGAGTTAAATAGGAGCAAGTTATGCTCCTATTTGACACGACACACTGTGGTTGGTTAACAGTGATGCTATCTGTATGGCAATTTAGTTGGAAACACACTATAGCATAGGTATGAATACTTGACATCTTTATTGTTGAGTCGGTTCAAGATTTCACTCTTGCAATGTTGACTGTAAACATGTTTTATGTGTTTGTGTGCAGCAGCACCAAGATCTTCAGCTGACATTCTGGTGGCCCGTCAGACTTACAATACACTGGGGAAAGTCTGGCTAAGATTTAAATCTTTTAGGTTGGAAGGCCTCCCTGCCATCACCCTAATCTGCAGGTTCCTGCACAGATTCTCTATCAGACTTAATTCCTGGCTAAGCCAATTCAAAGTTACAGTCAGATAACTGTAAGAATGAAATTAGTCTTAACTATTTTTGGAAAGAAACCGTTTTGGGGTTCTGCAATGCCACAAAAGATGGATAAATCTTGAAAGATATTCTTCTATTTGTGCTACTTGATCCTTTAACGAGTGTACGGATGATGTCAGGCTCTGACTTTCTCCATCCCTACAGACTAACTTTACACAGAGTCACTGACTGTCTTTAACAGTTCTGCCGGTGGCTTCAAGTAATCGGAGAAACAGAAAGAAGCCGGGTTAACACTCAGGAAACATGAAAGACTCCCGTTCTGGAAAACAACAGGAAGGGAATGCATGACTGGAATACATGCATATTACAATTAATACAGAGCTGCATGTATTAATTATCTAGAGGAAAAACTCACTTTCTGATGCTGCTTGAGCCCTTCAGCGAGCCGTCCTTGGTCTTCTTCGACTTTGACATCGCGGAGGAGGTGGAGATCCTCAGAAAGCTTCACCGTCTCAGTTGTGCAGCTTCTTTGTCTCCAGCTTCCACTTTGTCTCTCTCTCTCTCTTTCTCTGTCTTTGGTTGTTCTTAAAAACACACAAACACACTGACACATGAGCCAGCACAGCTCTAAACACTGCTGACTCCTCCCAGACAGGGTAACAGGTGTGTTAACACGCAGGTATCCTCCTTGTGGAAGGAGACTAGACTGACCTGTTCTTCACACTGTTTCTCCTCCTGGTTTTCCTTTTCATAGGGGTCCATGACTGTCTGATCTTGGACCAGGATTTCTCAAACTTCAAGCTTTGCTTTCCTAGGAAAAAACAATGTCAATAAAGTGTTATTTGTGATATATTTCTTATGAATTGGCCTTCACTTAAATTACTTTAAAAAAGAAAAAGGCGCCATCCTCACAAGCAAACTACAACGTTTTAGTAAATGCCTATGCAGCTCTAGAAGTGAAGAAGGACTGTTCTTAAAGCCAGTGAGGTACACAAAGTTAATTTACTCAATCTTCCTGGCTTACTTTACACAAAAGGTAAAGTAGGAATTGAAGAGAAATATCAACCAAGACAATCCATAATGTCAAAGTATTTAACCACCTCTGTGACATTTACCTCTTTCTTTTATCAGTGCTCAGACTTCAGAGAAAGACAATAATTGCAATATGTTGAACTTCTGAAGATGCCTTTTGGTGGAATCTTAAAAATGTAGAATAAGATTTTTACTTCCAATGTTTGAGATTTTAAAACTAAAATCTTTTTGCAAGGACACAGAGAAACAGTAAAATACTCCTGTGTCTCATACATGATTGAATCTTATTTCTTAGTGTAGCTTTGCTCAGAATCGTATCTTTACTGTCACTCTGAATCGTTGCTTTTATCCAGGCTCAATGGAAGATATACTCATTAATCTTCATACAATATTGTACTTGTTAAATTGTCCTAGGGTTTGTAGTTTGCTGTCCTGTCTGGTCACTGATGCTGTTTTTCATTATAAAATATTTGTCAGTACTGGTCAAAAATGTAATTAATCCTTATTCTCTGCCGGTTTCTCAGGTTAAGGTGAAGCAACTAGTATGAAGTAAAGAAAGAAACAGCGAAAGCTATATTTAGAAGGATATTCAAGCAACTGTCATTGCGTGCATTTTTTTCCTGACAACATGGATGCTGCTGGATACTCGGAAATGCTAAAATAAGTGGTAGTTTAATGAGAAAACATCCAGACGTTTTCCTCTTCCTGGTATGGTGATATTTGCCCTTCTGCTTAACTGTGTTGCTACTATAAACATTGTGCTTCTTCGGCGTTTCATCATGGAGCGCTGAAGCTTCTTCATGGACAGGAATTATGAACTGAAGTTACGTAACCTGAAGCTGTAACTTGATCATTGTCTTTATGAATTTAGCTGTGCTGTTGTTTAGCTGTAAGGGCAACAACACTGCAGCCGCTCCAGCTATTGCACTGTTCAGTAATTATTTTGTTTGTTTTTTTTGCTTGTTTGACTTAATGCCTGATTTGGGCTTTCAGCAGAGAAATTTCCATGTTTTGAAAGTCCTTTCCTGGGTTTTCTCACTGCCTAAGATTATGTAATTATATTTTGAAAGCTTTATTTATATAGTTCCTTTCACAGATAAAATGTGTTTGTGACTACATTTTCATCACAAGTCCATAATTGACCCCAAGATTGAAAGTTGACAGTCTCTCAAACAATGACTTTTAATACAGATTCCAAGCTTTATTATGAGTCTACACTATTAAGTGAAAATTGCAAATGAGAGGATGAATGGGTTTTGATCCGACCTCAATCTCAAGCTGGTCTTTCACTCCTGTGTTGAACCGCTTTTCTTCCTTGTCCAAAATTTTTTCATTTGTGTCTGTGTGAGAATAGTTAATTAAAGATGTGTCTATAATACTGAAAAGCCAATCAGTCTCATGAATTGTACTGTTTATTTCAGTCTCAAATTTATCAAGATCGATCTGAAAGGTAAATTCTATTTTTGACTGAGCCATTCCATAAATGTTAGAAAGTAGATATAAATATAGCTCAATATTTCAATTGAAATTATTACATTAGAAATATTTACTAATTGAGTGAAAAGATGTAGCATTTAGTAATCACCCTCATGTATACTTTTATGACAGTGGATTTCCCTAATTCATTATTTGCATTTTTATTCTGAAGAACATAACATCAAATATTTGCAGAAAAACAAACCTTATTTATAAGAGAAAATGCAGCTTTGGAAGATTGGCATCGGCAAACATTTGCAAAGCAGCTAATCAAAAAGTGCTATTAATTTTCCTTGGCACTGATTGGCTGTATCCTGAAGAGGGGAGATAAGGAGGACCTTGGACATTAGTGTAACTATTCTTTACTTTGTAGCTCAGTTGAACATTACTAACGTAGTTTGTTTGTTGAAGTTTAAGTATTAAGTTAAAACATTGTTTTAGAGAGAAGTAGTTTATTATGTGGTAATGTGTGTAGCTCTTCCTGCCTATCGTTCTATAATAGCTCACATAACCAGGCAGGTATTCATAAAGCAATAAATGACTGAGTGTTTGGCTATAAATTCTTTATTGTCAGGCAGTTCCTCTTATTTGGTAATGTGGATTAAGACAAAGTTATTCATAACATACAAACACCACAAACAATATTGGTTTTGGTTCTGTCAGAATGCTCAGGAAGGATGCTTTGGTGTGAAATATTTTTGTCAATTCATTCAAATTCAGCATTGTGCTTCTTTCCACTGTACCAGGTGAAACTTTACTAGACAAAGGAGTTCAACTGTGTTAAAATAAAAAGTTTACAAAATAAAGAGTTTGTGGTCTTGAACAATCATAACTTAATTTTATTGATATGTAATTCTTCACATATTATGAAAACCTTGTTTAAAGTTAACAGTGAGTGAAAGAAATTTAGTCAGTTTTAGCAAATAGTATTGCACCATGTCCCAAAATCCCAACCAAATAAAGTATCAAAGAAACCAAAATTTCTCTTCTTCAGTTAAATCATAAACATGAAAAGAAGACAAACAAATACACCCACATGAGACCTTTCAGTAAACAAATGCAACTCAGCAGCAATTATTTTGTTCTGGCAAAAGACTTGGAGTTTCTCAAAATATATCTTGTAAATACAATAAATTCTCCATGTACTTTTGATATTTGACAGCAACATTTTTCTGTAATATGGTTCAGATCAGAAAACTTGGAACATGTTTAGAAATGTGCATATGTTGAAGAGTTGTAGCCTGACTCTTTTGAGGAGGCGGGTAGCATTGGTAGGCCAGTTGCTGGGTCTTTCCTACAACGATCCAGAGCTTGCTTGTAGTTGATCTTCTCCTTTGTTATAGGGTCCACAATATCTTTGATATAGGCTGTCTCGGTTTGAATGTTCCTTGCAATAGAATTGTCAATCATTTTGGATCCAATCGCATCAATGAGGGTGACTCTACGACCAGTGGCAGGATTTACCAGCCCCCCAGTCAGGTGTTGTGCCTCCAAGTGACGAATAGCTGAATCTTTTGGTATCCAGCCTTTCTGAACAGCTTCTCCCACAGACAAACACTCTTTGGTCATGGGGTCTTCAACTCCAGTGAAAGCTTTCTCTGCATTAAGCAGCCGTTGGACTTGGCTGTCATCAATAAGGCCTCTTTGTGCCGCCTTGCTAACTTTGTATCTTCCTTTGTTGCTGATGTCAGTGATGCCCCCTGTTGCTGCTTGAGCCTCCAGCAGTCTTTGGGCAGTGGTCGGGTCGATCAGTTTGCGCAAGGTGGCATTGCGGATTGTAAAGCAGGTATCTGTATACGTATCCATTATTCCAGCAATTGGCTGTGTTTCGGTAGCAGTGTTGAGGTCTGATGGTGGAGATTTCACAGATGAATTTGGTGTTTGGGTGACTGAGGTGAATTTGGGTTGCTTGGTTTTGTCACCTGCAACAAGAAGGGCAAATTCGGAGATAGGAAGTTTGCCTTGTTGGTATTGTTGCAGATCAGATTCTGTTAGCCTTCCTTCCTTGATAGCATCTTTGATAGGATACTGCTTTCCACTCTTGCGATCCAGCAGCACAGATGTTTCTCCAGTAGGACCCATGGATGTTATCTCTTCCCAGTCACATTCTAGCTCCTGCAGATGAATGTACTGCTGGCGATCAATGAGGCCCCCAAGGTAGGCATCATAAGGAGACATGTCTTTACCAGTTTCTGGGTCCAAAATGGTGATTTTGGTCGAGACATTGGTTTCTTTGGTTCTTGTCTCTGACTGTTCCTCTTTCTGCAGGTACAACAGAATCTCACGAATTGTGCTGTCTCGTTCATGAATCTTATCTTTCTCGTCCAAGATCTGCCTCTCCAGTCGCTGGACATCTGACTCCATCTTAACACTCTTCTGCCTGTTCATCTGTGTTCTTTCAGTCATCAATCGACTCTGTTGCTGGAAAGAAAGGCTTGTGTCGTGTCTCTTTGCTTCAAGAGTTCTGAGTTCTCGGGTGAGGTCGTCGTTTTCCCTTGCTAGAGCATCTTTGTTCCTACTAAGATTTGTCACTTCTCTTGAATTGTTAGATTTGGTGCTCATCAAGAAATTGATTTTGTCATTGAGACGCCTGATTTCGTCCTCCAAGTCTTGTCTGGCAAATTTGTTCTGAGACACCTGCTCCCTCAGACGATCCCTCTCTGCTTCAACAGCCTGATCTTTCTCCACACGAACAACCTCTTTATACACTGTCTTTTCACCTGACTTTTCTTTCTGCAGAATCTCAAGCTTTAAAGTGAGATTACGAATATCCCTCTGAATACGTAGGATATCATGGGTTTCCTTGTCCATGTCAGACCGTAAACCACTTGTCATCCTTTCCAATTTTGGATCTCTTTCAACCTTCAGCACTTCCTCAACTACTATGCTCTCCTCAACAGGAGGTGGGGCGTTTTCCAATTGTGTGATGCGTAGTCGGATCTCTCTAAGTTCAGATTCAGCTTGAATCCTTTTTTGGTGCTCATCACTGTCTCTTATGATGCGCTCCTTGTCTTCTAACTTTGTTCTTAGTTGCTGTAACTCCAGATCCATCTGACGTCGTTTTGTCACTTCGTCATCCAGGTTTCTGCTAAGCCTATCAAACTCCATTGATTGCTTTGGATCCTTTTGAAGCCGTACAACCTCCTGCACCACAACTTTCTCTTCAGGTCTCTGTCTCTCCAAAAGGATGAATTTGTTTTGAAGGTCAAAAACCATCTCCTCAATGCTTCGCCTCAGCTGTGCTTCATCACGCACTTTTTTTCGCAAGCGTTCAGCTTCCTTCTCCAGCAGTGGATCAGGTTCATATTTTATTACTTCTCTGTTGACCAGCTGGGTCTCTATCTTTGACTTTTTTTGCCTTCCATTCATCTCTTTCTTTTTGCAGGTCTCTAACCTTGACTTCAAGAGAGGTACACAGGCTGTCTTGGCGCTTCACCTGAACATTTAACCTCTGGATCTCTCGCTCGTTTTCAGGGCTTCTTTCTACTTTCACCACCTCTTGGGTAACCTCTTTCAATTCTACTTTGGGTTTCTCTGAACGAAGGGCATTCAGATCAGTGTTGACCTGCCTGATCTCCTTTTCCAGATCGGAACGTTGTTTATTCGAATCCTGTATTTCTTTGCGGAGGCGCACAATTTCTACCTCTGTGTTCGGGTCAATCCGGTATATCTCATTTACAATTTCTTTTACCTCAATTCTTGGCTTCCAGTCTTGAACTTCTCTGTAACGCTTGTGTAGCTCCATCACATCTTGGGACAAAGAGTTATTTCCAATTCTCTCATCCTCCACAACTGTTCGCAGCTTAGCTGACTCAGTAATGAGGTCAGGGTCTTGTTCAATCTTTTTGACCTCCTTAACAATGACTTTAGGCTGAATGTTGGGGATCATTCTTTCAAGTGCATTGATTTGACTTCTTGTCTGAAAGATTTCATCATTGAGGAGCTTGCACTTGTTGTTCTCATCCGAAATGTCATTCTGGAATATTTTTAATTCTTTCAACATCTGTGGATCTTGTTCTACTTTAACCACTTCCTTCTTTACAACTCTCTCCTTGATAGTTGGTCTCTTCTGCTGGAGGATAGAAACTTCTGTCTTCATTTGGATCTGCTCTCCAGCTTTTACTCTGATCTCATCTCTCATCCTTGCTATCTCATCTCTTATCTTTACAGCCTCTACATCCAGCTGTGGGTCTTTTTCAAACTCAGTCACCTCTCTTGTTAGAAGTTTAGGGGTTTTGTTTTCAATGGTTTCCTCCAGGACAGTGATTTTCTTGTTTAAGAGCTCAACCTCAGCCTGCGTGGAGGCCCGCTTCAGGGCCTCTTGATTGAGAATGTTACTCAATTCAGCCAGATCAGCTTCCAGTTTAGGATCCCGGTAGTATTGCAGTACTTCTTTCTCCTCAACACGTTCCACTCCTCTGCGGCTCTTAAGTGACATCATTCTGGTTTTGTAGTTTTTTAGCTCTGTCTGAGCATGGGTTGTCCTCTCCTTCTCTTCCTCTAGTTCTTTAAACAGATTGTCTAATTCAAAGGCACTTTTTTGCTGGTTTTCAAGCTGCACCTGTTGCTGTGCCACCATTTGCACTTTCTCTTCACTCTGCCATAGAAAAGGCACATTTTTTACATATTAAAATACTTTAAAATTTTATTTTCAGGTTAGCTCTAACAAGCAGTTACAGTTTCAAGGGTTAAATGTATTTTTATGACTTTCTTACCTGTGAAATTAAATTCTTTGCCAAGTCCATTTGTTTTTGCCGTTGAATGTTTTGCGATGTTGCTTCACTATAACGTTTTGTCAGATTTCTTTCCTGCAATAAAAACGTTTTTTAATAAAAAACCTTTTTAATAATAAAAAAAACATTGTGGTAAAATCATATATACCTCTTTGTCGACGGCGTCACACAGTGTGAGCATTTGGGGCTTCTTTGGAACGGCTGTGCCAGCTTGTTCAAGTGTACCGTTATATTTGTCAACATCAGCCTCATACTCCTACAAAGATTAAAAAATGTTGACATTTTATTAACTTAAATTACTAATAACCTAAACAGTAAACATTAAACACTGTATTTTCTGTTTTGTTCTTACATTGAGTAGATTCTGCAGGTCTTGAGAGAGGTCAGCCACTCTTTCCATGTCCTCTTCCTTGCGCTTCAGGTCATCCACCACTCGCTACAACACAAATCACAAATTCAGTTCAATATAGCACCAAGTCAGAACACATCGTCCTATTGGCTTGTCTGAAAATTTGCCTAAAAGATCTCAAAAAGGAACCAATCATGTTCCAATCTAACGACAATCAAAAATAATTAAAATAAACTGAGTCACTAACTTTGATCAGTCTGGAAAGAGTTACAACGACATTTCTAGGAATTTGAAACAAAAGTGAATCACCATCAGAACCTTTGTTTACAAACAAAGAAAACATGGACAATGGTGAAGGTTCCCAGGAGTGGCCATCTTACCACTTCTGGTAAGACATGCTAAGATGGTACAGTAATTCCTGGGAGCGCCGATCTCACCACTTCTGGCAGTGGTAACATGGCCGCTCCCAGGAATTATCTTAAAAATACATCAAACAGGAGGTCAGAACAACAATGCAGAAGAGAACAATGATCAAAACCTTAAAAACAAACCCACTTATTCTGATGAATGCTTTGGAGTGATTTATTCTGGAAATGCAAATGTTTAATATTTCTCTGATGTATGTATTCAAACAATTCCGCAGAGTTGTCCAAAATTGGGCTGTTGTTAGGGTTAGGGGGCAATAGTTTTGTTTTACCCTTAACAAGTGACATTATCATTTGAAAACCAATCACTAGAAGTAATCATTTTTATGATTATTTATTTTTGGAAAGATAATAATTGTATTTACTTTCAGATAAAAAAAATAAAAGAAAGCATGATCAGGTAGCTCCCTCTACTCCGGCTACTATTACTACCCTACTTTTGCCTAGTTCACATCTTGCCTCACCTTTTGGGAGCTCTGCTTGGCAGTGAGCTGGGACAGATCATCGCTGGAGTTTGCCTGATTTGTCGGCAGGTTGTCCAGGAAGGAGTTGAGGGATTGGCATGTGTTCTGGAAGTCCTTGTGCTTAGCTGAAGCTTCTTGTAGCACATTTTTCCTAAGAAAAGAACCACAAGTGTAAGTTGTGTTAACTTCTGCGGAGTCAGTTAGTCACTTAAGACAGTATGTTTATATTATGTAAAAGCAGTGGTTCCCAAAGTGTGGGGGTGCGTCCCCTAGTGGGGGCACAACGCCATTGCAGGGGGGCGCGGGAGCGGTATGGATGAATGAAAAACAAAAAAGTGTTTCACTGTAAAGATGGTTTGTAGTTTGTTTTGTTGCAACCTGAAGTGTGAAATAGAGTTCAGTGAAGTTTGAAAACAAAATATGGGTATATGGATATGTCTGGTTGAACGATGTGTGTGCCTCGTTGATTTTTTTTTTACTTTTTGGGGGGGATTTTATTGTAATCCTTAGAGGGGCCCAGAAAATGTTTGGTAACCGCTGTGTTAAAGTAATTACCATACCTTTCCTTCAGCTGGTTGGCGACATTTGTGTAGCGACTCTGGAGCTGTCTGACATCATTCCTCTGGCGCTGGATGTCAGGGCAGTACTCCTGGTGGTTTTCCTGCAGGGAGCTGCACAACCTCTCAGTCGCCTCCAAATCCTGATTCAGCTTTATCATGTCATCCTGCGCAGCTGCCACAGACCGCTGCTGGCGCTGTGCACAACAAAGATGACACTCCAGTTAAAATATTTCTCAGGATAAAGATTTGTACCTTTCAACATGTATCTGTGTGATTTCACTCACCTGAAGATCCTCAGCTCGGGCTTGAATTGCATTTGGTATGTCAGGAATTGGACCATCTGCACTCAGGTCTCTCTCGAATCCAGACACAAGACCGTCGACCTTCTGCATTTGATTCTCCAGGTTCAGAGACGCATTTGCTCTGATAAAATAGAGGAAAGATAGATGAAGTCTCGGGCAACAAATCAGAACATGAACTTGGGATTCAAATAGATGTTACATAAAAGCTGTCAAATTTAGCACCACCAAACACAAATTTACGTTTTTAGTTAATGTGATAATCACAAATACAATTGTTTCAATGTAGTTATAATAAAGTAAAATTTTTTCAAATCATCATAGTTTTAAATACTATGAGTCTCTTCAAACTACTAGCAGATATTTCTGAGAAACCACTATTTGTCAGCATGTTCCTTAGATAACAATAAGAGAGACTTTGGAGAAAATGTTGTTATCTAGCATTGCAACCACACTCACCTTCAAGTTGTACGTATTCCAACTTACTTGTTTTACACATCACTTGAATTTTGAACTTTATATCAAATATAATTTCTCAAATGTAACGCTATTGGTCATTAGTTCACTAATAGCTATCTTGTCATAGCTAATATTAGTTTAAAAACAAGTTAAGATGTAATTTGGTTATTTATATCTGTGTGTGGATTAATAAGTGTTTAGGTTACTAAGAATTAAGTAGTGTAAATCACTAAAAAATACAATGTTACTATCTAATTTTTTGTTCCAACAGTTTTTATGAAAATAATTACAGAAATTGCAGTGTCTAAACTCTAAGCAGAAGAATGAAACTTGAACCCATGGTCTCCTCCATCAATTAAGATCTGCTCTAACTTTTATTAATTCTATTTCTGTGGACATGAATCACATCTGCTTGTCTTATGAAGTGTTGTTTTGAATAAATAAGTCAATAAATAAGCCAAATTGGATTTATTGACTGTTCCTTTTGTGCAAGCGTTTCCTTGTTTTTAGAAAAGACTTACTTTTTATTGTAGAGATCCGCCAGCCTGGCCAGGTTGTCGTACTTGTCATTGGCGGCGCTGAGTTTCTGCGGGAGTCCAGAAGAAGTCCCGTTGGGATCTTTGGACAGCAAAGGCTGCAGGTTAGCCTGGGCTGTCTGTCTCTGCTGCTCCAGAGCGTTCAGCGTCTTGGCAGTTTGCTGTATAAAGCAGTTAGTTTTAACATAAATTAGTGACGGATCAGATCATCTTATCCAGAAAACTGTAAATTCTATAAACACTTTAAAAAGAAAACAGATGTAGATCATTGGGTGTAAATGCACGCTATGATGTTTTTCAGGTGTTGTAGTTTCATTTGTATTTTTGGTTTTCATATATATTTTTTTTATATTTACCCAAATCTGGTCTCAGTTGATTCCTCTTTGTGTTTACTTCTTGGATTATTAATATTAGTTAATTACTGTCTCTTTATGTTGACTTTTTAACTTAGTTTCAGGGTTTTCTCCCTTTTCCTCACCATTTTTTTATTTCTCCCTTCATCTGCCTGCCAGTTTGCTTCCTATCTCTGCTGTTTTAAATTTCCTCATTTCCAACTACTCACCTGATTAGGTCTTCAGGTGTATCTCCAATTCCACATTGCGGTTTAGTTAGTGGAGGCCATGCACTTAATTTAATTTGTCACTTCTATCTCTCCCTCCTCTTTTTCTTTAACTGACTGCAGGATTCTTCAGGTGTTTCCACTATGTTCCCACGTGGTTCAAGTGTTACAATCGATAAAAACATGCAATTATAATTGTGTGAATTATGATGTTTTTTCTCCCTGCTTTTATTTTAGACCTCCAAAAAGGAAAAGAGAAACCATCGAGTGAGAGCTCTCTAATGAAACCAGTGACCAGGACTTCATTTCCTCTGAACCCATCTGTGTTTGTGTCGACTCACCTCCTGCTCTCTCAGCTTCTTGGCCAGCTCTCCGGTCGGGTCGGTGCAGCTCACCGGGGTTCGCAGACGGCTCAGCATGCCCTGCTCCGTGTTGGCCAGGTCAGAGTCCAGCTGGTTCAGCTGCTGAGCCACAGCTGCCATTTTGGGGTCTGGTGGAGCTGAAGAAACTGGAGCTGAGTGAAGAAACAGTGAAGTTATTCTCTGACTGATCTGATTTCAATGGAAACTGAAGCATTGTTCACAGATTAAACATCTGAATCATGACGGTAAGAAGTGAAAGACAAACACCTGACTGTTGAGCTTGAGAGATTTCTGATTTATTATTCTTCAGGGACGTTGCCAGAGCTGCTCTCCTTCTCTTGGTTTCTGCAAGCTCATTGCCCAAACTGATGAGACGAGAACAAAATGGAGAGTGTCATATTGGGACCTATTATGCTCCCCTGAACAGGTTGGGTTAGGTCTATAGGCTACACAAATCGTGTTCATTATATTTGCACAGAATCATTTTTACATAATGAGATTTTAGTCTGCTCAGTTGCGTTCTCTTGAGCTCTTTTTAGGGCCTCTTGTCACTTTAAATCCTAATAAGCTGCTACTCCCCACACACTCACACATTTTCACACTTGCATGTGAAAATGGCTGCAAATAGATGTACAACTGTGCATCTTTGAAAAGGACAAGTGGAGCCTCCTGTACAACCAGTAAGAATGCAACAAGTAGTTTCTGAATGGGAAGTCAACAACAAAACACTTGTCTTTTCCAGAAGCCATTGTACAGCCCATGCAGCGGTAAAACCAGCTGGCCAAACATGGTGGAGCTCTGCGTGGGTTGCTAGGTAACAGTGCAGTACCCATCAATTGTGACTCAACATTCAGAAGGTTTTTGAAACAGCTCATTTTCCAGACACCAAGAACCATGAACCTATTGCCACAAAATGGTTGGTTGGTTTTTGCAAACAGTTGAAACCCAAATTGAAGCACAAAAACATGCAAAAAGTGAATTTTGCCTAGCAGATCCCCATCAAATGTAGTGCAGCTTCCCATTACTTACAGGTTAACATTATCGATCGCTTCTGGGTCAGGAGGTGGGATTGTGAAGCAAACTGCAGGGAAGGTTTTAGTTGCTCCATCAGAAGCAATAACTTTCCAGTTGTTGTTGTCGGAGAAGGATTTCAGGGTAAATTTTTCCTCTCTTGAAATAGAACCCTACACAGCGATAACAATGGAAACACACTATAAAACACAGCTCATGAATTGTAAAGATGTTTTTAATCCACTGTTTAGAAACTACTGGAGTATTGGACGGAGGTCAGGGCTGCACCTTGTCAGTCTCCCAGTCGCACAGGGACACCAACGTGATGGATTTGGGGGTGGGAATGCGGCGCAGCTTCAGAGGAGGAATAGTTGTACTCCTTCGCCTCAGGTCGGCCAGTTGCTGCTCCGCGGTGTGGACGGTATTTTCCTCCACCTGGAGAGAAACAAAGCCACATGAAAATCCAGAGGAAGAATGTCCTAACCCTGTCATCTGGCAGTAAGCTTGTAAGACAGATGATTTTTGGTTGCTAATTCTTCGCTCAGACATCATTTACTTGTGTTCATTTTTAAGCCTAATAACACCCTTCACATTCCTTCACGTCATAAAATGCACTGTTCATTTTCATATTTCTAAAGAAGAAATTTCTACTAGTGCTAGAAAAGCCAAAGCATGTGCACCCCTGTTTGTGTTAATGTAGGATTCTCAGGCATCCAGGATAGAGATTAATAAATTAATCAAATGAATCGATTATTTAAAAAGTTGTCATCTCATTTGGTACGTGATTAATCATTAACTTGAGCATACAAGCTAAAAATATAGCTGATTTCTGGAAGAACACCACACTCAACGAAGCAATTAAGCCAAAACTGTATGAAATAATAAATATATGTTGCATTTAAGATTTAAAAAAACCCTTCTTGGTGCGTAAATATGTTCTACCCAAAACTCCTCAAGTGGCATAACTTCAGCTTCATCCAATTGAAATTCTGTAAAGGAAATCTATTTTCTTTCTGTCACGTTATTAATTGGGTAATTAAAAAACAATCAACAGATCAGTCTTTCACATTATTGATGCTAAGTCAAGCAGAAATAGCTGAAGTTTTGACGTTAGATGTAATTCTTAGCTGCAGATGCATCCTTTGATAGAAATGAAAAAACATACACTAAAGGAACGCTAAATTATTGCATTATAGGTAAAAATGTGTCTTTATCTTCAAAAAACAAGAAAAGAAGTCTAATTGCCTTTAATTCCCACTAATGTAACAAAGACGAGTTAGATTGGCAGATTATTTCATTTACAACAAAAGATATTTCTTAAGATATTAGTAAAGTAATCTGTTAATGGAACAGGCACTTTTTTCCATCAATATTAATGAATTGTTTTCTTAAAACAAGCTCCTATATCCTATACAAGCAGTTTTGGCCTGTTTTAAGATTTTTGCACGAGAAACTAAACAAAAACACCTGGTAAGGTTTTGTGTTTTTGCAGTGGTTAGGAAGTAAATGAATGTAAAGTATTTGTATTGGTACATTCACCATGACAAAGACAGTTCCTTTTGATATTTGACGTCAATGTTGGCGACAAGTTTGCGGGACAAGCTAGAACAAGTAAATCCAAAACAGCTTTTGTCACATTTATTTAAGTCTCAACCCTCTTTCTTCTCTCATTGTCTCACCTGAAGCTGCAGCAGCGACTCAGTGTTGCTCTTCTTCTTTAGAGACTCTGGACTCATGGTGCTGTTGAGTTGACTCAGTGTCTCTGACAGCTTTTGAGAGTCCATTTGGTACTGGAAAATGGACATTCACTCATTATCACTTATAAAACAAGCTGGACAATTAGGACATTTGACCATACACTGTAAAACTGTGTATGGACACATTTAGTTGTGTCTACTATATTCTGCTCTTTAAATCAAATAAATGTAGCCAGTTTTAGATTTTGAACCTAAACGTGTGACTTTGTGAAAACTTTGTAAGTTGTGTTGAAGTTTTATTAATTTCGTCAAACCTCCAAGAGTTGAATGAACTACAGTTTTTAGGTTAGCACTTTAAAAAGTTGAAAGAAAAAAAAAGACAGGATTGGGATCTATTTCCCAGAATGCTTAGCGGCATGTTCGTATCCTGATGTGGAAGTGCGTTACATTGTTCTGACTGGTGTTTTATTAAGGAAAATGTTTATATTAAAGCTTAAAGATAATGTCCTGTTCACACTAAAAATTCATTGTAATGTTTAATAATTAGGTCAGAAATCTTGTTCATGCAATTTGAAACAATTTAAATTATTCTAAAGTAAAATAGTTTATTTAATTTGATAATGTGAGTAACATAATAGATAAATTTGATTAATTAAATGAGAGCATATTTTTTTCTTGCATTTTGTGAAATAATTGGTTTAAATTGCAGCATTAAGTTAAAACTCACAATTCAAAATTAAGAGGTTAAACTTTAGACAACTTGTCTCTTGTTGTTAAATCAACTTCATAAACTTTAATTTCTGAGTTAAAACCAAAACAATTTTCTTGTCGACTTAAATTGCATTTTTCAAGGCAGCAGGTGGACTTTCATTTTCAAGTTAAACCACCTTTAAATGTTTTACAGTGTAGCATTGTGCTTTTACAAACTTTACCTACCTTATTGAATTCCTGTATGTTGTTCAGATGTTCTTCTTGACATATGCAGAGGTTCAGGAACTTCTGCCACTCGTTTTTCACAGCTCTGTTTTGGGCCTTAAAGTAAAGAATACATTTGGTTTTAATTCTCAGTCAACTTAACAGTTTTAATTTAGATAAAATCTTTGGTTTCAGTACCTCTATTAGGTGGCTGGCTGGGTGTTTCAGGGAAATGTACGTTTCACCCTCATCCTCGAGTCTGTTCACTTTGCCCTCATGATCCAAAAGCTCTTTGTTCTTGAAGTTCTGATTGAAAGAATATTACAAGTTGTTCTCAACATGCAAAGCCTTAAAATTAATAGGATGGTTATTTGATTTGTATTAGGCAGACAAGAACTTACTTACATGACAAGCAAAAAGTCTAAAATTACTACAAGAAGTTTATGTGCAGTTCGGCAGAAGACAGACTTTTGGCCCTTTGCAACTGTCACTAAATAAATTTGAGACATAAAATGCGCCTTCAAAATAAAAGCACGCGAGTGGAAGATTTCAAAATTCTTGGCAACTGCGGTGAAATTATTGGGTGGGACGAATGTGACACGTCTCCCCGGCTCCTACACCTATGACTGTTTTCTAAAGTAGTTTTTTTCCAGTTTACTCGTGGCTTCCGCTTGTAGAAGTAGGGTTCGGTTTCTAAGCTAGCTGTTTGGAACTGTTATAAACGGCTAGCTTATAAACCGAACCCGTATCTCCTCCCTCCTGAAAGTGTTGATGGAATGACCAACCTGGCCTGAATCCGCGCCACATGATTTATATGTGTCAGAAACGGCGTTTCCCTTTACAGCATTAAAAACGTACAAAAGACGAGATGCTAACCATTTTTTTTGCTAGGCTACATGACGGCGGGTGCACTGTTTCCATGGTTACTAACGGTTAGGCACGCACCTGCTCCATTATGCGATATTTCTAATATATCAAATAAATATCTATAACTGACAGTTATATATATTAACAGCTGCCGTTTTGATTGAAGGCCGCTGTATCTTTCCTCATTAAAAGTTCTACAATAAAATAAGTTTGGTTTCTGTTTGAACAGCCGACCACGCAGCACCTTATGACCATTTTTTAAGTGAAATCAACTAAATGAAAGCAATATCTGGTAAAAAATGTCTGTTTTAAAGGAGCGCATTGGTTGTTTTGGCATTGGTTGTTTTGGCATTGGTTGTTTTGGCATTGGTTGTTTTGGCATTGGTTGTTTTGACATCCAGAGGAGAGCGTGACGTCACGTGCAAAGGGTTAAAGCTACACATGAGACATTCAAAAACCCATTTTGTTCCCTTTAACTCAGTTCTGACCTCATACTGCAGGCGAACACCAGTAGGATCCGCCATTTGATCGCTCCAGTCCTGCTTCTTGATCTTTTCCTGCTCTTCTCCAAGGAAGGTCATCTCCTTGTTGCAGTCTCTCATGTGCTGGTAGAGGCTGCTCAGATACTGGCTGCGCAGCTTGGATTTTTCCTAAAGGAAAAAAGCTTCATTTAAATACTCTCCTTTTACTTAAATAAACATTAATCTTAATCTAAACAAGATTAATGAATCTCTACAGTGCATCTCTTAAGCCGTATACACTTCTCTTAAGTTTTTGTGTATTGGCTAAACTAAGCTCCAAACGTTATGCTCGTTTAATTTCAGAAATATCCAGCCCAATTCAGTTATAAAGATAACATCAGTAAATACAAATAAAATTAGAAAGGTTCTATAATCTGGCTGCAAAAGTGTGCAGACTCTTAAACTAATCAACCATGTCCTGTCATTTTCAAAGTTTTAACGACAGTTTTCTAAGTGGAACTTGTACTTTTTCAACTATATTAAGGAACTATTGACTGAAAACAAGCTATTTATTTCAAGTATGCTAAGATATTTCTACAAAAAATTACATCAAAACTAATTGACACAAATTTGTGTTTTTGCAGTTTAAATAGAAAACAACACTCTTGCTCCATTTTAACTTGAATGTGTTTGGTTTTGAAACAATCAACTCACCAGCATAGTGCTATATTGCCTTTTCAATGGCGTGTATTTCTCCTGAAAGACAAGGCAGCAACATGTAAACTATCCGTCTCAAAGTAAGACGGAGGAAAATGGAGACGCTTCCTGGAACTGTGTTTTGGTGCGCACCTTGCTGCCAGCAGAGCTGACGCAGAGTTGCGAGTTGTAAGCCTCCAGCTCTTTATGCAAGATGTTCTGAGCGGCGATCTGCTTCTCCAGGTCCGCCAGCGTTGGGCCGTACTCATTTGAGCTCAGCGCTCTCTGACAGCATAAGCAGCACAAGAACTCAGTTAATAAATGCTCATCTTAAGCAATATCATTAAACATAAATGGATGTTTCATTTAATGTTGGAGGAAGTGGTCAGAACTTACTTCCTTGTTGGCAAAAACAGGCTCCCAGTTAATTCTGGGCATCCGAGACACATCTTCAATTTGCTCATAGAGCCTGACATATTCAGCTGTGACTTTTGACCATCGGTCGTGCAGGCCGTGAACGCTGTATGGAAAAACAAGGACAAAAAGAAACTTAAAAATAAACAAACAAGCAAAACAGACTGCAAAAACAAACAAAAAAATAGCAAATTTCTTAATAAAATAATTCCAACTTACTAGAAATTTTACTTTTCTAGAAATTTTACAGAACTCACTTCTGACCACTTGTAAGTTTTATTTTTCTATTATCTAGACAAGATAGTAGAAACTTTTCTACTAACTCGAAAAGTAAAACTTACTAGTGAAATTAGGAATTATATGGGAATATAGGAATTATACTTATATTTTGCTGAATAGTTACTGTAGTTTAGTTTTGTCTAATTTAAAGTGCACTCAAATATTTGCACTGGAAATTAGAGCGATAATACTTAGTAACATTTTGTATATTTGCAGTAGACTGATATCTATGTGTTCTTATCAAACTGAAGCTCAACAAATTTGCTTTGTCTTTGTCTCATGCACTCACTCAGTCTCAACAGCAGCACACTGAGGGAAGTTGGTCGACTTGAGTGTGCCAATGTCTAGAAAGAGGTTCTCCAGCAGGCCCTCTGCGATGCCCAACATATTCTTGATCTCCTCCGTGTGCTCAAATTCTTTATCTTTCTTGTCATTTTCGTTATCCTGGTGGGTAAAAATAATGATAAAAAAAAAACAGAAATTGATTGTGAAAGATGAAAACATATTTATATTGAAGCATGTTTCCCTTCTCACCAGCATCAGCAGTTTTTCAGCCTGGAGGACAATTTTCGCCACCTGGTCAGAGTTTTTCTGCATCTTCTCAACCAGTACAAATTGAGAGGACTGAGACCTGCAGACAAAAAGAGTGCAGTTAAACTACAAACATTCAAATTACACCAACAATCACTGATTAAACAGTATCTTATAAATATGCTACATAATTTCGTCCCTGTCTTGCAATGTAACAAAGTACATTCAAATGAACAGCATCATTTTATGCAGAAAATAATTGTGAATTTCTCTGATTAAGGATGATTTTTGTCTAAAAGCATTTGTTATCAGTAACTTCAGGAAAATAAATTGGACTTTTAAGAAAATCACAAAATATCCCACAGACCATGTAGTTAAATCTTTACTCAGATCAGTCAACCAACCTCACAATTGATCACTTACATTCTGAACTAAAGTAGTTTATAAAAAGAAAAGACAAATCAGTGTTGTACATGGGAAGATAAAATTGCAAGACTAACATATTGGTAATGACCAACTAACATTAAAACTAATTTGAATAAAAACTTTCTTAACGATTTACTGAATAAGTAGTACATTTCATAAAAACTTAAACAATGTTTGCATAAAGAGGCGCTGCTGCTGCCTCTCTGCGGGCCGGTACCGGCGCCGGTTCCGCTCACTCAGCAGGAAAAGCCGGTATGAGGACAACGTCGGTGCTGCGCTTGCCATCCCTCCCGGACCGAACCGATTTTCTCCACAGGATTTCGATACAAGTGAGAATAATGTGTTTGTGGTTTTCACGGTCTGGGTGACAGTATTTTGATTTGACCTGAGTTTGGATCTGCACTCTTCTGTTTACCTTCAACCTAAACTTCTCCATTGTGGGACGACACAGAATATCTCTGTCATATTTTATTCTTTAGTAACAAAGCATCAAAGTGTTTTTATGGGATCTGACAGATTATGCAAACCAAATGTTCATTTCTCTTATCTTTTGACTGAAGTGTTTTCACTCCTGTGTGTTTTTTGCTTGAGTTTATTTTTTTTATTTTCTTCTTTTTCTTTATGCGGCTTCATGTTCCAGTCCATTATAAGTGGAGCAAAAAAGAAAATTAGTAAAAATAATTTGATGCATAGAAGCAATAAAATGACCTACTTGATGAAAAAAAATTAAAATAATTTAATGTAATTTTATAAAAGTGTATCTTTAAGGAGGGGCAGCAGTTTGGCATCCTTGCTAGTTGGATGAGAGACATAGTGACAGTTCATGCCTTCAGACATTGCTGCAGAAACTACCTGAGAGTTCCTCCTGTCTTCACACAATGTGGGTTTTCCTCAAATACGGGTTCAGGATCCCCCATGATTCATGGTTCAGTGCAAAGAGTTTAAACTTAAAACACTACGGATTACAGTGAGGCCTTTGTTAAGCTGCTTACACATAATTTCTCATGTTGCCATGTATTTTAGTGTAGAGAAAAATGTGTTTTGTGTCAACATGTGTGGAAATTATCACAACTATCATTGTGTGTCTCTTTTGACATGTCTCTATTTCTGATCTCCTGTTCACTAATTCAACTTTGTATTCCTCTTTCATAAAAAAAGAACACCTTTTCATTTCCTATAAGCTTTTCTATATATATTTATATTTTAAATGTCTTCATTGAGAGCAAAGTGTATCAAACTCAAATCCCTTGTTTTTCTACTCAAACCTGGTGAATTGTGCACGTATACTGGGATCAGATGTGTCTAATTAGAAAGGAATTTTGATACTCTGTCACTGTCTTCTTTTAGACAAATTAACCAGAAAATAAATTATGGGATCTATTTTACTTTTACTTTCAAGTAGCCAGCATGCAGAGGTGAGCATCCAGTTAGCATAACTTAAGATTCAGTGATATTTTTATTGGGTTGTTATTGTGTTTTCCAATGGCATCATGTCTCCTTACACACTGCAAAAACTTAAAATCGTACCAAGTATTTCTGGTCTTGTTTCAAGTGCAAATATCTTAGTGCACATAAAATAAGACAAAACTAACATACAAGTAATTTTACAGCAAGATAAACGAGCTTGTTTTAAGTCTATTGCTCTTTAATATTCATGAAAAAGTACAGTTCTGCTGCCAGATTAATTTACTTATAACTTGGGTTAAAATGTCTTATTATGAGTGACATAATCTGTCAGTGGATCAAACGCTTAAAAAAATTTATATTAAGGAATAATTTACTTAAAACAAGCTCTTATACTGAAAAGTGAATTTAGTCTTATTTCAAGGTTACTAAGAAATTTGCACAAGAAACTAGACCAAAAAAAATTGGAAAAATTTGTGAAAAAAAAAAAAAAAAAAAAAAAACGCAACAGAAAAATATGCAAAAAAGATACAAGATGCTCTCAGTTGGTGGATTTAAATCCATGATTAATTAAATATGACTTAAAAATAAAAACAACAAGATTTTGTTGTAGCATTCATGAATGGATGTGGGTGGGAAGTTAAAGTGCCTGAAGGTAGGAGAACAAGACGAGCTACATAACTGAGAAGGGCTGGTCTGCATTTCTTTAGCTGTAGTAGTTGTGAGGTTAGAAAATCTGGTAGAGCAAACACTCCCTGGTTGGGTTCGGCTCACTTTCCCCTCCTCGCTCACAAGGGAAGATTCTTCAATGAATCGCAACATTTGCAAAAACTAAACAAAAAATGTTGGAGTTTTAATTTATTTAAGGTCAAAGTGACTCTTGTGGATTGTAGAAATATTTGATTTTGCTCAATCATGTCTGTGATGCAACAGAGAGATAATACACACACACACACACACGCGCGCACACACACATCACTTCTGAGAGCTGATGTCCAGGGATACTCTACACTGCAAAAACTCAAAATATATATAGTATGTATGCAGTATTTTTGTTTAGTTTGTAGTGATTACACTTAAAAAAGTAAAAAATAAAATACAATTAACATTTTAGCGACATGTTTCCTGGCTTCTGTTTGAAGCCAGGAATCATAAAATAATGATGAAAAAGTACCAGTACTAGTGAGCTGATTGTTTAACTTATCACATGAACTAGTAAAACGAGTAATTTTTCATCAATATTGAGGAATTATTTACTTAAAACAAGCTTCTAAGTAAATAATTTTCATGCAGAAAAGTTGCCTGTAAGTTAGTTTTGTCTTATCTTAAGTGTAATAAGATATTTGCAATACTAACTAAACATAGATAATTGGTAAGATTTTGCGTTTTTTGACTTTGGAGGTCCGACAACGAGAACAAAGTTGCTTCAGTTTGTGTGAAAGCGTCATTATTGATTGATTAAAGTTTAATCCATCGTTATGTTCCTGCTGAAATAAGACAGACAGAACTAGAGTGCAAAACACCAAGTACAGTTAAACATCATCAGTGTGAAATACACAGTTCCCTGCTTTTATAGGCACAGAAATAGCTGTATTATTAAAGGATGATGTGTTGGTTTTAATGATAAAGGTTAAAGTTCAGTGGTTGAAGAACGATCATTAAGTGATAAAGAAGTGATTAATTACTGGAGAACCAGTAACTAACCAGTGGGTGTTGCTGGAGAACCAACACCCACTAAGGAGAAAGGAAAGCAGCCCAACCCAGTTCACATCACAGCAGGTAGAAACCTTTGTGAGGTTGGAAAGCAGAATAGAAATAATAAAATATGAACATTTTGTTTCCATCAGAAAACACGCCTCACACTGTTCACGCAGAAAGACAATCAGTGCCAGCCACTCTCCGGAGGCTGCAGGGATATTTACGCATTACTGCTCAGTTTTTCTTTCACTAATACATATGTTCAGTGTTTGCAACACAACTGCTGAGGGATTTCAATTTCAGATTAGATACAGAAAGCTTGAAGAAAAGTACAGGTTGTTTTCTTTAGCCTTTCTGAGCCCCATCCCAGAATAAGCTGCAGAAAACATTCCTTAAGTGTCCATTAACAGACAGAAGATGAAATATACACACAAATATCCTCAGTTTCTGTGTTGATCAGTTACTATCCAGAGGAAAAACTCACTTGCTCATCTTGCTGGAGCTCTTTGTGTCCTTTGACTTAAACATCTTGGACATCTTTGAGGTGGAGAGGAAGCGTCTTCCTCTCCTTCGTACTCCTTCTTCGTCGCTGTCTTCCTCGCTCTGCGTCTCTCCTCTTCCTCTGGTCCTTCTCAAACAGACACAGCGGCAGTGTGACACAGCAGTCCATATTCGGGCGTGACGCCGCTGGCTCCTCCCAGCCAGGGTAACAGGTGTGTCGCTGCCCAGGTATCAGCCCGGTGCAGGAGGACCAGACTGACCTGTTCTTCGCTCTCTTCCTTCCTTTTCTCTGAGGTTCTTCAGTCCATCAGATCCTAGATAGGAAACACAGATCATTAAACCTTTAAGGCCCGATAACATAAATAATTGTCAGAAAATTCTTTAAATTATGTATTATCTGTTTCATCGTATAAAAAAATAATTTTTCACTCACCTTGCTTTTTAAATTAGTTTTTTTGGTAATTAATACATCAAACTTTTACATTAATTTAATCATCACCACCAAAAACAGAAGTTGTAACTATTATATTTGTAAATATATATATAAAGTAGTGTGTGTTATACATATATACACACAGACTATTATAAGTATAAATACAATTTCTGTGTTCATTTGCATATATGTATATATATATATATATATATATATAATGCATATATATTTGTATATCTATGCAACATATTTACTCAATACAGCAGATTTTTGGCAAAAATAACTTCTTAGGTCCATAATCGTATAAAAGACGATAAATTTGTCACTAAAGGGAAAGCTGGATTTGTGCAGATGTTAAGAAACAAATCTATTGTTTTTGCGAGAACAAAACAAAGACAGGTGAGTCAGAGTGAATAATTCTGAGTTATGAAATGGCAACATGCTGAGCTAACCTCTGATATAAATAAGATTTACTGTAAATTAGCGTCTGAAACATCCCACTTCTCACCCAGTGACCACATGGATGGATCAGCTGAAACAGACAATGGATGGACTGCTGCAAAACTAAAAAACACATCATTTAATTTGACATAATTTAATAGCTCTATAAGTATTAATAGTGTTTGGGTTTTATGCAAACCCAAACATACTCCGCCTTCTAAAAATATTTGTGGTCGACCAAAACAAGTTACTGATAACTGTGAAGTGGAAAGAGAACAAAACTTTGTTTTCAAAATCCAAAAGCTTTGGGATTCGCTTGTAATCTGATAACCCCAAATAAAATCCGGTCTTCAGAAATCCCTGAATCAGGATGTAAATTTAACTTGTGTGTATTTTAACCTCAGCAGAAATGAAGACTTTCTGTTTCTGGGGTTTGATGGGTTTGATGGAGAACGTCTGCCACAAATGATTTAGAGGAGATTTGAAGGAAGTTGCTCTTGTCAGATCAGAAATTATGTGTTTAGGTTGATGTGCAGCGTTAGCATTCACATATTTCTGTGTTAGAATGGCCCAGTCAAAGTCCAGGCCTATTATTCAGTTGGAAATCTGTGGTATGACTGCTGTTTACAGTCTCTCCCCCTTGCATGTGACAGGTCATTAAAATAAGAGGAGTAAATGTCTGCCTCCTAATCTGGCCGAGACAAATCCTAAAAGCTGAGATTAAATGAAAAAAGTCACCAAGATATTGAGGGGAGCCTCGTGCCAAACACTGAACATGCATGCCACACTTTTAAGATTCTGAAAATGACACTGTTGCTGATGTGAGCATCTAAGTAGTGGAGCGTAAGATTCAGAGAACCAACAAAATTGTAATCAAGTGAGAGTAGAACTACTTATACATTTTTTTAGCCAAGTAAAGTAAAAAGTAGTCGTCCGAGAAATGACTCAAGTGAATGTAAAAAGGTATTTGGTAAAATATTAAATATTAAAACATTTAATATTTAAAATTTTCTGTAAAGTATAAAGTTAAGTGGAAATTTAGGTATTTTCAGGAAGGAAATTACAATAGCTCATATTTATAACAAAAAATAATAAAATCCAAGTCAATTATTTCAATAAAAAATCTATGAAACTTTAATAGAAACTGCAGGTGTGTGTCTGTATGTGGTGAGTTTTAGGTCACAACATGTTTGTTTTTCATTCAGTGGGGAGAGAAAACTGAAATTTTACTCAAGTAAAAGTAGAAATACTTCAACATGTTTTCACTCAATCAAAGCAAAAAGTCCCCGACCAACAAATGAGTCAAGAAAGAGCAAAAAAGGTTTGTTTTTTTAAAATGACATAATCAGATGAACCAAAAGGTCCATCTGACTTTTTATGTCAAATGGACATAATAATGAATTCATGTTCATTTAAGTAACAAAAAATAACAAATTCAGGCAAAAGAAAATTTTGCCAAATCAGTTTCTCTCCATACAAAATTCATAAAACTTTGACAAACATTGCAAGTTTGCGTCTGGTGAATTTTTGGTTAAAATATTTCTTGTTTTTTATTCAGTGGGTAGAAAATCCAGAAATTTTACTCAAGTAGGAGAAGAGATACTTCATAATACTCAAGTAAAAGTATAAAGTAGATTGTAGTAAAAATACTCCAAAAACTACATTTTTTCCAGAAATAGTTACTCAAGTGAATGTAACTGAATGTAACTAGTTACTCCCTGACTCTGCTGACATCTTGTGCGTACAGTGGGCAGTCGGCCGGCGCTGATAGGAGGTTCGGGTCACCGCGTGCGGCGAACGGCCCGACGCTTCGCACCTACAGCTGAGACGTGTCAGGCATCCAGGGCGTCTCTGCAGCAACAGGGTGTCGGACAGGAATGCAGCCGGGCAGCTTTGTGCGCGGAGCGAACGCTCGCTGCCTCACAGCCGGCCTCCCTGGGTGCGTTCACCTGTCTGGAAAAACAGATACTTTTAATGTTGCTAAGATACTGCATGTAATACTGTGGCCACTCTGAAATACAGTGAAGGAAGTGGTCGGCGGAACCACATGTTGATTTATGATGATTTCTCTATTCATCTCATTTATACAAAACATTTGGAGATAGTTTTATTTATTTTCTGGGGGGATTTTTCTCCCACGACATATGCACTGAAATTTTTTCACTTCAAAAACAAGGCGTATTTTTTTGTCTGGTTTCTAATGAAATACCTTAATGAACCGGGCGACTTCAGCCAGAGACTGACGATACCAAAATGCACCACAGGAAATCAGCGACTTCCAGACTTCACAATGAACAACCATGAGTAAAGGAAATCTAATCTTCTCTGGACTCATTTAGAGATTAAGATATCTCCATGTACAAGCTTGTTAATTTAGGTTTTATTTATTTACATTATAAATTTGGGATTTTGCTGAAATCCCATTGAAATTGGATTTAAATTACAACACACTTAGATCTCTCTCTCTATCGCCTCTATCTGTGCTTATATTATATTACTAATATTTAACACTTTGTATGAGTAGCTTGTCAACTAATAGGCAATCTCTCAGCTACATACAGGACCTTATTTGTAATCAATAATTTCTTAATATTGAAAAGAAAGCACTAGTTTCACTGGGAGATTATTTCACTTTTCACTTGGGGAAAATGTATTGTCATGAGTGAAATAATCTGCTAGTGAAACTTGTACTTTTTAGAAACAATTTTAAGGAATTATTCACTTAAAACAAGCTCCTATGTCTTGCTGAAAAGTTATGTGTAAATTAGTTTTGTGAAAGTCCGCCACTGTTTTCTTTTATTTCTAGTGTACTGAAATATTTGCCCTCGAAACTAGACCAAAAAGACTTTGTGTTTCGCAGTGCGAAACACAAAGTGAGTCATCGCCTATAAATGTCAGAAACACAGAACGCCGGAGAAGAAGCAGGCGTGGCTGGACAATCAAAATGATCCAAAAACACATCAATGATTCATCCCGGAGGAAACGACAGAATCAAAACCAACATCTAAAGGAATGAAGGTCTGACCTCCTTCAGTTGGGGTCAGAGGTCACGATTCAAATGTAAAAAAGAAATGGAACAAAAATGGCCTCAACGTCTCAGATAAGAAATTGCATTAATCTTCCATTTGTAAATGTTTTATGTTTTATTTTAAACCCAAACTAATTTTGGTCTAGTTTTTAGGGAATATATCTTTGTAAACTTATAAAATAAGACAAAACTGGCTTACTTTTACTTTTCAGTAAGAAATAGGAACTTATTCGAAGTCAATAATTCCTTAATTTTAATGGAAAATATTTCTCCCGCAGTAAGAGTTAAAATTCCTCGTTCCACTGGCCGATTATTTCACTTATAACTTGCACTATTTAATCAATATTGAGGAATTATTGACTTTAAAAAGCTCTTACATCTTAATAAAAAGTTACTTGTAAGTTAGTTTTATGCTAAGATATTTGCAATGAAAACTAAAGCAAAATACTGGGTATGATTTTGTTTTTGCAGAAAATAGAATAATGATTCTTTAAAATGACTATATTGCCAGTAGTAGATATTTATTTAAAATGTTTCAATCTTCTCACCAAAGGTCATAAGGCAACAGTTATGTCTCTAAATGAGTTTATTCAGTATTATTCTGAAATGAGGGCAAAAACGTCTAATTTGTAAAGGTTGCAGAGATCAACTTTGCTATAAAGGTTCATTTTCTTATTGTAATAAATTCTCACTGTGGTTGATAAAGTTGTAAATGTTTACGGGAATAACTGACTCTATCAACCTAAAAAGACCAGAAGAAGAAAATCAGCGCAGAAATCAGAGATGGTAAAGAATGCAGCATGTTTCAAAACGTCCAGCCCCGATTTAAAGGAGTTAAAAGAAATAAAACAGAAACAAACGAGGGTGTGTCGCTTCAAAATGGCTGACAGGTTCCCAGAGCACAACTAGTGTCAAAATCTGATAGATTTCTGTAAAAAAAAAAAACAACAAAAAAACAGTTGTGCGACAGGAACTAAAACTATTTGAACGGAAAGTGTCTTTTATATTCTCCTTAAAGATATTTCACACATTTCTGCTATCAAATATGGCGGATCTGAAGAGCAGAAAGGGCAGCTGGGTAAATGCTCTGGCTTTTGATGCGTCCCCGTTTCTGAGACGAGGTTAAAGGTAACAGAGTTGAGCAATATTTCTTTTAAATGCAGGAACCAAATGTAAACCATAACACACACACACACACACACCCTGCTCAAGCATCCGCTCGTTCTCACACTCCCTGCATCCCAACAGGTTCATACTGAGCCACTCCTTCCTTCACAAATTGACTACTTATTAATTAAATAATCAAACACTGTGCAAAAGTCCTGAGTCACCTCTGAACTCTTTACATGCTGCTTCGATGAGACTTTTTGTTTTCCCAAACTTTCCTCAGGCTTGAAGTTTTGGACATTTTCTGCTTTTCTGTGTCAGTTCGATTCACCACACGTCATCTCAGTGAACTTAAACCCCATCACATTTAATCCTAGTTATCAAACAGTGGATGGAGTTCAGGTAATTATTTAAATTAGACTAAAAAGATTTAATCTCAGGAAACCTGACAGATTTAATTCATTGCTTTGTCTCATTACCTGCGTTTCCATAACAAATGTGCGCAGAACCTTTTGCATTCCTTTTATCAAGTAATAATGATGTAAAAACATAAAAAAAAGAGAATCATAAAATTGATTTTGGTGCCAATATATTTTATTTCTGAGCCTGGAGAGAAAACGAAGACATTCCCATCATTATTTTCAGATGTTTCCAACAATCACAGAGACTCTTCACTGCAAAACCACAAAGTCTAACCAGTGATGTTGGTCCAGTTTCTAGAGCAAATATCTTATCACACCAGAAATAAAACAAAACTAACCTTTCAGCAAGACATAGGAGCTTGTTTCAAGTCAATAACTCCTTAATTTTGATGAAAAAGCACTCGATAATTTCCCTGGTGACATGAGTGAATCTATCTACCAATGGATCAGCATTTTTCTTCAATATTAAGGAATTATTTACTTAAAACAAGCTCCTATTGTAATACAAGTGCAAATACAACATTTGTACTAGAAACTAGACAGAAAACACTCGGTGAGATTTTTCGTGCCTGCTACTGGAGAGGAGTCCATCTTACTTCTTCAACACAAACAATGAGAGAAGAACAAAAGTGTTTAAAAAAAAGACCAGCAACACAGATTTATGAAGGTCATTAAAAAACTCATCTGCTAAGTTTATCACAAGGAAATCAGGTCCAGAAAGGAGCAGAGGAAGTCAGGAGGTTCGATTTGGAGGAAAAACTGCTCTCTACTACAAGAACAATGGGTAGCAACAGATGTTGTAACAATGCTGAACTTCCAGACATGCTGTTCATGTAGTAAAAACATTTATACTATGAGGCGTGGCGGTGTGATGATGGAAAGGCTGCTAAAACCTTCCTGATGGCTTAATGTTCGCTGAAGGTAGAAAAAACTCCAGCAGGAGCGTCGAAGCCCTGAAAATATGATCAGGGCGATTCAGTCTGATCTGAAGTAAATTTATCACAACCAAACTTAGGAGTCTGCCGCATAAACCTAACCAGACCAGAAAGGTTTGAATTACAACAATCTGGGAAAATATCCAAAGAAAATCAAAAAGAAAAGATGAAATTTTCCTTTTAATAAATGGTAAAATCTATTAGCTCTCACTGTTCCCATGTCGTCAATATGAACGAACTGAAGTATGGAAATCAGAAGAAAGTTAAAATCTGAAAATACCCTTTCATATTTAATAACTCAATACTGAACGTATTCATTAAATATCTCCAATATAGGATTTATAGGAGATAGCTGACTGGTTCTAAATCATATTTCTTGATCTAATGGGTCCAATTTATCCAGGAGTAAACAGAGTTAAATGAATTGGCCAGTCTGAGATCTATCAAACGGGCACTAAAGTAACTCTTTTATAAGTTTCAGGTGTGAACACCAGTTCATACTGGGTCTTCCATTAAAGAAACGATGGAAATGAAGATCATTTTGAGAGTCACCTGTTGGATTTATGGATATTCAGACACTGATGTCTGGAACTATCCGGTCTATTCTGACGGTTTTACAGAATCCAGGTGAACATGGGGTCATATTGCTACTAGAAGCTCGTCTATCGTCTCAGTTTTAAGATCGGATTCACTCTGCAGACTCCACCAATTTGGGAAAAATAGGCACGTTTTTTGATCGACCTGGAGCCCAATCACCTTCGGCTCTTCAGCTTAGCTGCCGAAGCCAAATATGCCCTTGATGTAGCCGGTCAGGCCGCCCTTGCCCTTCTGCTCCACCTTGTCATCCAGCGGTGGGAAGGCCACGTGGTTGAGGGCGAGGTCGAAGAACAGAGGCTTACAGGGGATGGGCTGGAACTCCGGTGGGAACTGGACCAGGTTGGGATGCTTCCCAACCAGAGTCTTGTCCAGGTGGAAGTTGTCCAGGTGTTCACACAGAGGCTGAGGAGAACATTTATTTATTACTGCACACGAGAACGAAGATCCATCACTACACACAGAATGGACTCTGAACCTCCAGAGACGCATAAAGACAATTACAAATTCAGTCTTCCTTCACCTGCTTTAACTGAACTTTGGTCTGTTTGACTTGAAAGTCCGGTTTTAATTGGGAGGTGTGAACGTGCAATCGAACTGATACGGATCAAAAATGTGAACTGTAGTCCAAAAGCAGGAAGAAAACTGTAGCACAAGGCATTCTGGGTAAATTTAACCAAAACAAATGCATGTCTGGTGCTAACGGGAGAAATTACTCATTTTTTGGCTCATTTACCAAAGAAAAAACAGAAATCCTACAACTGCAAAAATCTGACGTTACTCCATTTTTGCTTACATATCATGAAGAAGGAATTTGACTTCTTCAGAGGTTTTTATCTCGTTTCCTTCAGTGGTTCTTGGTGCAGCGCCACCACAGGAGAGGTGGGGGAATGACGGGTTTTATTTTACAGCTGAAAATGTACCAAATGTTGCCACTTTGGTCCCCAATCAAACCAAACGTACAGGATTATAAAACTTTGCTAGTTCACAAGTAAAGAAATAAATGTCTTAACACTAAGACGTCTTAGTGCTCGGATCTGTCGCATCAACCTTCCACTCAGATCTTCTGGTTCTAGTCAGCTTTCATGTTCATCTAATCTTAAAAATAAAATCCAGAAAAGTGCAAAACAGCTGAAACGCTGAGTTAATAATCTGAATATTGATTAATTCCAGAGTGAATGTCTCTGATTCTCCTTGTTGCTGAAAGTCTACAGGTAAACTGTAAAACTGTAATGTAGCACTTTTTATATAAATAAAAGTCTAACATCTAACCCGTCTTACCGTGTTATCTTTCACCTGCTGCTGAGAGCTCACTTCAGGTGCTTCATCAGTGTCTGAAACAAAATTACATTTCCTCAGGATTTCACATCAAAAACAAAGGAATGACTCTGTATAATTAACATAAAGCCATGTAGAAAAACATGGTTCTCTAAAGGGAGTTCCCACCCAGAATGGCAGCAGCTTGCAGTGAGTATTTCTCAGCGTTGACCTCGGCGATGAGCTCCTGGATGTCAGGAAGGTCCTGAAAACATTCGGAAAGGCGTTTTTACAAAGATCTCTAAAGAAAAATGAAAAGATGGTGGTTATGAACAAACCTTGAGGCTGTTGTTGAGACTCTTGGACTTTGACTGGACCTCCTTGGCATATTTCAGCACTCTCTCATACAGAACCAGCGCCTCGCTCCACTTCTTCACCAGAACGTAAGACTGAGCGATGAAGAAGCACCTGAAGAAAAAGAGACGTGCGTCTGCTGTGACTACAGGAGATGACAGGAGCTCATTTAATACTAAATATCAAATTTTGTTTAAAGCAATCAATACTATTAAAGCTGCAGCTAAATTATCAATTATTCGGATTATTAATTGGATAACTGGAAAAATCTGCTCTTTGATCAGATTAAAGTCAAAGTGCAGATTCAATCTTGACCTTTCATTCAAAATTAGAAATTCAATAAAAACTAAAACAAATAAAATGTCTTTACTTTTGAATACATATTTACTTTAGTGAACATTCGGTCATTTGTAGCAAAGGATGCGTCTGCAGCAAAAAACACTTGAAACTTCACAATTTAGGATTGATACAGTTTGGGATTAATCTGTTGAGGATTTTTTGATAAACTGATAGAAAAAGGTACTAAATGAGAGTTTATTTTGCATTATTTAAACCAGATGAAGCTGAAACGTGAAGAGTTTTGGGTGAAACATAATTACACAGTTTTCTTTTTCATCTTTTGGCTTAATTGCTGCTCCAAGCGAGACATTTGTTTTTTTAAATGGCCATTTTGAGTCTTACGCAAGTTACCAATTAATCAATGACTAAATTTGTTTATCAATTCAATAACTGATTCATCACAAACTATTGTTTCAGCTGTAAATGCTATAAAGTTTGTAACTAATCAGATTTTGCAGGATTTAAGTTAAAATCTACGAAGCTTTTCCTACGGAAGATTGATTTTAAAATCACTGTAAAAACTAACCGGTAGGCCTTGTAGACCAAAGTCTTGAGGGAAACTTCCTTCTGGAAAGTGTGGTCATCCTCCAGACCCTGCAGGGTGGAGAGCTCAGCCAGACTCTGCAGAGAGAGTGAGAGAGAGAGATACGGCTGAAGGCAAGCACTACGACCATTACATCATTGCACTAAACAGCCAATGTGGACAGTCATGTCTAAGGTGGAAACGCAATATTTCTGACTTTGGTACGGACCTGCAGGATGATGTCATAGAGTCGGATGAGGTCTTGTGGACGGGGGCCCCTCTTGTTCTCGTCGGCGCCCGTTTCCTTCAGTTTGGCCTGCAGAGTGTGGGCCATGCTCTCGTTTCTCTTCACCAGAGTGCACAGCTTGATGTAGGTCAGATAACTGGGGAAGAAGAGCAGCAGCAGGGATATCAGGTGAAAATAAGGAGAAAAAATAAAACCTCAGTGTTCCCAGGCTGGGCTCAGACTACACCGACGCATTATGGCGGGTTTAATATATCAACACAAACACTTCAACAAGCACTCTGATTTTTACCTGTGCAGAAACTGAAGGTTGGACACTTTCCCACTTTCATTATCGGAGCTCCTCTCTCGCTGTTTCTAGAAACAGAAGAAGCTTGGATTTTCTTCCACATTTATTTTAAACAACACACTTCAAACTAACTTCAGGCCCAAAACACATTAGTACAAACTTTTATTAAAGCAGATTCTCCCTGGGGAAAAAAAAAAGAAAAAAGGCTGGTATCTCTGCTGCATCAGGAAGATGCGATAAAGTTCAAAACATTAACACATGAAAACTTCTTCAGCCTCGCTGTGTCTCATGTTAAATTCTGAAACTTTCCTCTTCAATTACATTCACACAGCTCACTTCACATAATTTGCTGAAATTTGATTATGGTCATTCAAACTACTAATTAAATGCGCTATTTCCTGAATAATGGACGCTGTCGTGTTTTGATTGATCTTAAAATAGTTCAGCAACAGGAACTGAAAGTTTGGTCACCACAGCATAAGATGAAAGAAACCAGAGGTGGTGATTTATCGCATTGTTTATCATTTTCACAATAAATTCTCATTAAAGCTGTTGAAACCCTCCAAAACTGTCCATATGATCAGGATTGTTAGTTTTAATATTATTTCCCACTGTTTGTTCAAGAAGCATATCAATAAATATGATTGAATGCAGTTACTATGAGCATTTTAGAGACACAGATCATACTTCTCTACATGAACCGCTTTTCTAAAGAAACATTACAAATGATAACGTTATGGTAACAGTTGCAAAAAAGTAAATAGTTTTTATCAAAATAGTACCACAAAATATTGTGATAAAACCCTAAGGCCACATTGAAAATGATCGGATACATATGGACGCACCGTTGATTGCCATGAAGTCAAATTTTGGAAAATAACGAAATTAAAATAAAAGTAGGATTTGGGTCACATTTGCCTGCAGTGTGAATGTAGCCTTAGCATTTTTAATCGGCATTTGAAGGTCGATTACACCTAGAAGATTAGAAGCTAGAAGTTCTGGTAGCAACAAACTTAGACGTAGATAAAAGAACGCAGGAAAATCTGCTCCACTGTGGTTTCAGGTAAAGTATGCCTCCATCTAATTACTTTTTAGTAACGTTTGAATATCCAAACCACGTCCTGAGTTTTTAAACGATCTCCACTGTGTGCTGGGCCTCAGTTTTTAGATCCGGAGGACCTCAGGGCGCCTCTTACCGCCTCGCTCTTCAGTTCCTCCTTCACGGCCTGGATGGTGTCTCTGCACTCGGCCAGCAGCGTCTCATACAGATGCTCTTTGGTCTCCTCGTTGACGGCCTGCGCAACAAAAACACCACACCGGACCTGCAGAGTTTATCTCCAGGACAACAGAACAAACTTCTCCAAAATGACACCAACCCTTTGAAACCAACATAAAGGGTTGGTTTTATTTATTCATGTTAAAGGACAAGGAGTTTGTAGAGTTGTAACGATATGAAGATTGCAACAATGAAACAATAGTAAAAGCAGGAATGTGACGGTGATGAGCTTCAGGTATGTTGCCAGGCGGGCTCATCGTACATTCCTGCACATCGCAGCGTAGTTTCAGGGTTTACAGCAACAGAAATGTTATCCAAATTTACAGAAAATCTGAGAGACGCTCAGATATAAGAGGAAATGAGGCCCATATTATTCTCATATTCAGGCAAATTTATTAAATTGGAATCCAGTTACTGCAGCTTCTTGTGACGTCGTAAACAAAAACTTATATTAAACTGGTAGCTATTTTGTATTTACAGTTTTCATATAGAGTTTAATTAGAAGCTCGGGAGTTACTGCGATAACAGATAATATTGTTGATTTTAGACTATTTGCAAGTGATATAACGGTAATGGATAAATAACGCAACACATTTGCACATATCAAAATTTAAATTCTAAGAAACATTTAACACTGGAACTGGAAGATGTTTTAAAAATCCAAAATAAATAAAAACAACAAATAAAATGAACTATAAAGTCTAACCAAAATTAGCCATTTGAAACCAAAGAAGCAGATTGAAAAGTTTATCCAGGCTTTGGTAAAAAGAGAGAAAAGAGAAAAAACAAATTATGCAAATGGAAATTACAGAGCTTGTTTTAATGTATCATGCGATGAATTGATTCACAGCAACAGGCCTATTTAACAGAAGCAGAAGTTTTTGAGTGCAACACCAACATAAGTTGGGAACGAACCAGTAAAGATCTTTAATAAAAAAATAAAATAAAAAACAAAAGAAATTGTTGCCTACTTTTCCCTGATAATCTTGGAAGAATAAAGACATTTTATAAAAGTAGCTTCATAGCTACTTATAGGGTTAGAATCCTGGTTGCTGTAAGGGTTTTGTTTTCGGTAAATAAAATTTATCTGAAGTTGCATTTATCTAATTTCAGAACTGGGTGAAAACCAGACATTTTTTAAAATAAAAGTTTCCTGCTCCTGATTAAAATTCATTGAAACTCTTAGAAACTCTTGGTTGACAAAATTTCTTTTTTTTTAATGTTTCTGAGGTCAAACAATAGAGAGGAAGCAACAGGTTAGAGGATTTCACTCGAACATTCCTGGATGAGTCAAAAGCTGCTTCAATCCACCCAGGATCGTGACGTTTCTTTGAGCTGCAGACTTTCACCAACACCCTGCTGAAGCCCAGCATGACCAGCTGAACCAGTTGGACGTCCTGTTCAGAGTCGGGGCTGGATGCGATCAGAGATGGGAGAGGCTCTTCACTTCAGACTGATGTCTGAAGGCCTGACCTCAAGTTCTCTGACCTAAAGAAACTTTTTCAGCTTTTTCAGGGAAGTGACTCCTGATATAACATTGTGACATAAAGTATAATTTAGATGTGTGAAATTAAAAAAACGCAGAATGGCGATCATTAGAAAGGAGCTTCGGCTCACGTTTTGAGCTCAACGAGATAGATTTTAATGGTACAGGTGATTCTCAAAGACTCAGTAAGACTGAAATCTGTTGGGAAAATAAACCCGACCAGAGATCTGCTGCTGGGTGCGGCTTTGTGAAATGCACAGAATGCAGCTGCATGATGAGACGCGACATGCCAGAGAGCTGAGTGGCGGCGGGTGTGACAGGTGAGCCGACAGGAAGGGCCAAAAGATGAGAGGAAGGAATGCTTGGCAGATTGGGCGGCACGGCAGGGGACAGCGCCACACACTGGTGGTTTCAGGAACTGTGTATAATGAAGGCCAGCAGTGCTCCAAACTTTATCAACATAGAACAGAATCCAAAAGTTTAAAAGACTCCCGAGAGATCAAATTGTTTTTGCACCGATTGCAGTCGGTACCATTTGTCGCAGACTTTTAGGTTCCAGAATCAAAAGTGTCCAACGAACTAAACCTCAGATATCTGTATTGGGATCAGGAGTTAAAAAAAAAGAGAATCGGTACGTCCTTGTAAAATGAGAGAGGGACTGAACTAAACTTTGTCATTAATGAGCCTCTCACTTGGTCACCTGCTGGATGACCTTACATGCCCTCTGCACAGACGATGAACATGGACGCACCTAAAGGTCGTCAGTTCTAACATCTTCTTCCCTTTGTTATACTTACAAAAACAATAAACGAATAAATAATAAAAACATTTTAAAAACTTTAAATGCATGCATTTTTTCTACTCGCCAAAATATGTTTTGAAGATTTTTTCTACACAAAATGAGAGGAAGCAAAAGAGAAAGGTCCCAAAGTGAGCCGCCCCCTGGTGGCCATTTTGTCTAATGACCAGCAGAATGTTCTTTCAAATTTTGCTTCAACTAAATTTAGTTGCAGATTTTAGCAGTTTTAGTACAAATTAGTGATGTTGATATCCGTTATTAATATTGCTGCTATGGCTGATAACGTTAGATGCATTTCTCCATTGTTTTAACACCTTTGAAAAAAGACGGCAACAGCAAGATGGAAATAAATATCAGTTGTTAATATTGACAGTTTCATTTTTATTTAGGCCCATAAATAAAACTGGTGCTCAGACCAACCGACATTAATGTTGGTGTCCTTTAGTTATCCACTAAAATGATAACTAAATGATCATTTTAGAAATATTTAATTTGAGGCATTACAGGACCTACTTTTTATTTACTTGTCTTCACGCTTTTAAGACGTATTGCGTTTTCACGAGTGAGGAGGCTGACCTGAGCGATGGCGGCCTCGTTGTCGGCCAGACCCAGGAGGAATATCCGAGCCTTGTCGATCTTCACAGGAACGCTGCGGCCGCGCCACTCCACCTCGCTCATGGTGGCCGCCTGCTTGGTTCTTGCTTGAGTGATTAGAGCCTGAGGAGAACAAAACACTCTGACTATAAACACCATCTCTCTGATTAAAGGACTTTTTAAATGTCTAATGACTGAGCTCAACTCCCAAAACCTGCAGCTGGAGCATCATCTGTGACGTTGTCATGGCAACTCTGTTTGTATTGACTGCGCTTCGGGTTTTTTTGTTTTTTTTAAACCAGCCAACTTTACAAATCCGTTTTCTTCAGAACATAAACCTTATTGTTTTCCCCTATTGTTGTGTCAAGAATAAAACGTAGAGATAATTAAGCATTTGCCATGACGGCCTAAGATTATGTATGGAGCCACTTGATTGATTAGTTTTAAATCTTAACTCTGTTTTATGTACTTTTTATTGTTTTATTGTTGTGGATGCAACTGAATCATTTTGGTCAACAAATGTTTTTAAGTGTGCTACATAAATAAGTTTGACGTCAGTATCGTTTTGATCCAACTATCCTGGGCCTTTCACAAGAACATAATAAATCATTTATAAGGGCTTTTGTAGCAAAAGAGCCAATATTTTTTGTGCTGCAGCTTCCTGACTGAGATTTGTGACCTGTTCTGTGAATTGTGTCCGGAAAACTGTTGCTAAGCAAAGAGCAGCTGAAACAACACTTATTGCATTTTATGATGTCCAAATCAAACCCGTTTCTATCAGTAAAATTTGTTAATATGCGATTAACCGGAACTATATAAATGAAAGAGAAATAATATCGAATAAGAGTAAGCGTGTCAGAATGAGCTGCTCTTAATGAAAACATCATCAGTAGCAACAAAAGTTACGTTTGATTAGAACCATTAAGTCAGATGCATTTTCAGAAATATAAAGAAAAACAGATGATGTCATAAATTTAGAGAAAAAAAAGCTTAATGTTGCATCACCTCCAGTTTTTCAGCCATCATGCCCCCTCCTCCACCGGTCAGCCTCATCTGCATCAAGTCATTGATGGCATTCTGGTCACCTGTAGGTTCACAGTTCACAGCTCTCAGAAAACTCTCTCTACCTCTGAATAACGAGCTCACCTGAACCTGAAGCTCTGAAGAGAGTTAGTCACCTATGTTGTAAGCACAATAGCGAATGTTGGGCGATATCTCGTCCACACGCTGGCGATACAGAACCGCCATCTCCTCGGTGAAGGCGCTGGCCAGTTTCTCATAAATGGTCCTGGTAAACAACAGAGGAGATTACTTTTACTCTTCTTCATGCATATATTGACATAAACCCAAGGGGTAACTAAACATGAACCCCTTTTTTTTCAGACAATGTACTGCAAGTAAAGTTAGATTTAAACTTACTTGCACTTGTTGAAGGCCTCCATGGCAAGTTTCCACTCCTGCAGCTCAAAGTGAACCATCCCTGTCAGATACGCAGTGTAAGCCTGGAACAAATACATCAGCAATGACAGAAAACTGTTTTATTCCTCTCCGTTTACAAGTTTAGTAAAAAAAAGAAAGGCTCAGTGGAATACAGGGAACTTTTAATTCAGAGAAAAGTACAAGATACTTTACATTTGGTAGTTGAAAACCTTTATTTTCAGCATTTATTCCAGACCCTTTCATCATGAAAGTGTTATGAAACGTTAGCAGGTCGTTGTCTTTAACGTACCTGTGCTTCTAGTTTGGTCTTGGCGTCAACGCGGGGGCTCTCGCAGAGCTTCTCCAGCTTCTCGCTGTGCTTGGCGGCTTTACGTAAACGAGCCAGCAGGTGGAACTTCTTCCTCGGCTCTGTGTTGGCCTCCTGCTTCAGCTGCATGGCGTAACTCCACGCACGCTCCGCCTCCATCAGAACGAGCAACAGATACCTGCAGGGATGAAGGGAGGCTTGATGGATGCACTCATTTACCAATGGACGTAAACGATGCAAGAAAACAGCTAAAGTAGTTTGTTAAACTGTTGCAACTTCCAGGACCTTTTAATGTGACTCCACAGATGGTAGAGGATAAATTAAGAAAAAAAAAACAACTATTCAAAGCCAAATTTAAATTGTCAGTGGTTACATTGATCAGGGAATGTATTTTTGCTCAATTATTCTGAATAACTCACCTGTCCATGGTGTTAACTGTCTGTATGTTGCCGTTTTGAGATAATATAATGGAAACCTGACCAACATATACTCTATATCAAATTTCTTTCATTCAATCTCTTTTTAAAGAACTCTTGTACTCTAAAAAAATGTGAAAAAATAAAAAGAATTACACATAAAAACAAATTTAAAGCCCAGAAATAAACTGCTACTTGAAAATAATATTAATAATAATTTGTTTCATGGCAAAATGTTCCCAATTGCCATTTTTAAATTTCAAAAGGGTTTGAACAGTAACAGTAATAAGTGTAAACTTTTAACGGTGTAATTTTTAAAATTGGATTTGATGCAAATCAAAGATCATAAATTCTGTATAATTTTCAACTTTTGCTACAACCGTAGTAAAAATTGCAAAAGTGTCTATTTAATCAAAGAAGATGTATTTTTGCTGGATTTTATAGTAACTTGATAAAACACATTGTAGAACAATTTAAAGGGGCGGTATTGTTATTATTCTCCAGGCACATTGTGATACAAAACGGCACAATTAAGAAACTGTTACTTTTAGCTATCATTAAAAAAAGATTCATATGTCAAACATAAATTAAATGAAATTGCTTTGTAACTGGCCTCTCTCTCTTTAATTGCTTTGTGGAAATAGAGGCATTGTGAAAACAAGCATTAAGACACACCTGACTGGTGGCAACAGGAGATTCAATTATTTCTCAAACATGAATGAAAGAATCAAGGCAATAACACCAGGGATGTTTTTGACGAGGGATGATTATATACAGCTGAAATAAAGTCAATTTTACAAAATACCCCCCTTTAAGAACTGACCATATTGTTATTTTCTTAAAAAATTACATATTCAATGACCAAAAGCTGCGACTAAATTAACTGGGGTTGCACCAGTTGACAGCCGTTACCAACCTGCTGTCAGAAAGAATCTCCACTGTGATTTTCTTTCCAACAAACTTGTGTCTGTTTCCCATCTTGAAGCCAAGAGTCTTTCGGAGGCGGCGCAGCCGACGAGAGCAGTAGCCCCTGCAAAGAATAAAAAAAAAAGGTATTTACGCAAAAATAAAGTAAGACAAATATGTATTCAGTTTCAAACAACTCCATTTAGAGACAATACAGATGTATTCTATTTTCACATGTTGAATTCTCTTGAGTTAGCTCAATGTTTATATGACAAAAAGAACTAAATATTTACTACAGTAGTCTATTAGAAGTACTTCAAAGAGCAGATTTAGAGCACAAAGTTTTTTATTTCAGTAATCACTAGTTAAAGTAATGCTACTCTTACTTAAGTTACATTTTTGGATAATTAAGTTTCTTCACTGAATGAGGATTAGTCATTTTAAATTAGGACTCCTTTGTACACTACATTTGTTTTCTATCTGCAGTGCCTTTTGGAGATCAAATGAATACAGTAACATCATGTTGTCACTGGAACTATTTTACACTATTCTATTCTTACATATATACATTCCTTACTGCACTACTGGGATTAACAACTTCATGCTGAGAAGCTTCTGCCTGAATTTGATATTTTGTCTTTTACCTTGTAACTGTTCTTTAAAATATCAGAATTTGTACATAACCTTATATTTTGAGATTAAGTTTTTTGTTTTTTACTAATTAAAATAAAATGTGTTCAGTTACTCAAAGTAGCCTTTTTTAACCAAATACTCCAACCTGAGTACAATTTTTAGCTTCTCTACCATCTCTGATTGTATTGAACCATAATATTTTACATCTGTATACTAATACAGGTGTGAATATTTGTTTTCCAAGTTTATAAATGCAGTTTGAATAGAAACTGATAGAAATGGTGACTCTGAAGGCCAGTTTTCACCCAGATAGGTAGTCTGGCTCCTCACCTGTATCTTTGGTAGTCTCCATGCCTGAGGCCATGCTGCTGCTGGGACTCCTTGATGATTTGAAGAACTGCGATTCAGCGTTAAGAGACAAACTGTACACACATATATACATATAGACAAATGTAACACGATCAAGCCTGAATGCGTGTGCAGCGTTGGCACCAGATGAATGAACCAACAGGGAGCTAATGAAACTTAAAATACGTTTTTTTTTCTTCCATATTTCAGCGTCACTTTTCTATGAAACGCTGTTTTTTTTTTACAAGAAGACAAAATACCTACTGCTTCAATAGATTATTCAAAGTTCTGCGATGTTAAAAACAAAACGTTTTCATGTCAACCATGGCTAGTCAAATGACACGTAGCCTAACCAAGCTAACCCTTTCAATTGCGTTGCCAAGCAGCTAACGTTAGCTTAGCTTTGATGAACTGGAAACAGGTTCGCTCATTAAAAAAAATTACCCCCCGATGAGAAACTCCACAATGTGAAGGATACTTTCCAAACCCAGTCCTCCTTGTACATTCTCTTTATTTTCTTCTGTAGGTGACAGTTTAGCTTCGATCTGCTTGTCCGCGGTCATCTCCGCAAGCTAACAGCTAATCTGAATCACACAGCAACAGCAGACCCAGTAAGAGGTATGAGAAATGTGTTAATCTCGCGAGATTTGGGGAATGGCCTACTTTTAAAGCGATATAGAAGCAAACAGAAATTGTACTTTACCGTCGAGCGCGCATGTTCAAATATATTTACTTAACTTTACAGTACAATATTTACTTTTTTTCCCCCTTTACTGTACTTTTTAATTTGACGTAACTGTTATTATTTAAAGTTCTGATACTTTAAATATCTGATACTACGGAAATAAAATTTCTGGTTTCTCTACAAACAGCAACTGAATAATTAAATTAATAAAATTATTTATGACGTAAATTGGTAACACTTTTTTTCCTTAAAAATATTTTTTTTAAAGAAAATTGTTATTTCACTCCACAACAGCACACTTAGTTTGCATAAAATCCAAATAAAATAGTTTTGTAGTTGTAATGCTACAAAAAGTGAAAAGCGTAGGAATACTTTGCAAGCAATGTACATCAAATGGAGAAACGGTAGAGCTGACGGGATCTGAAAATGTAATTCTCCATTTCATTTTGATTAAATTATCAATAAGATGAGTAACATATTAAATAATCATGGGTGAAAGTTGCAGAAAAACCACAAACAGGCTGATAATGTAGTTTATTTTCTAACAACAGGTTTTATTGAGATTACAAAACAAAAACAGGTCATACTGCATTCTGTAATGTAACAATGTTCATATAATGTCATAATTTCCCCTGAGAAATAATTACTTTGCATATTTTCTGACCTTAGCTCGTCGTCTGTTCATTGATTATCCTATGTGTCAAAACAAGTCAACCATCAGCTGGAAGCGAAGGACCTTTTACTTCCAAATGGTCTCTTTAGCCTTTTCATGAGTCCTGGACTTAAAGCCAAAGACTCTTAAGGGACTGAGAGGGAAGTCCAACATGATTTCCACACATTCAGAATTTGTCAGCAGCAGAAATATATTTAGAGAGAAAGTTTCTAATTTCTGAAATGTGCATGGTCTCTCTGATGGTTGTGTCTCTGCTGCGGACTTGCACTAGGCCGCTCTCCAGAGTCTTTTCACCGATCACCACAGTGAAGAGAATGCCCATCTCATCGTATCTGGAATCAATTTACAGAAAAACACAAGTGATGATCCATAATTTCTGCTGATAGTGAACAGAAAGACATTTCAACACTAAGAGGCATTTATTTACTTGGCATTCAGAAGCTCTAATGATGCTGGCACAGCTTCAAGATATCCAGGCCACACAGAGATCTTAGCTTCCAGAAACTCCAGCAGAAGGCCTTCACAGATCTACGATAAATGTTCCAGCAATAAACAATCTTCATTTTCAGATGCATGCTGATTAGATAATTTCATATTCTGGGATCAAAGGTCAGCAGAATAAAGATCTGACCTGCCTCAGTTCCACCGTGGCTCCCTTGCCAACATCTAAAGCCACTTTGACAGGAGTCAACAATGGATGCAGCTTTAAAACCTAAAGCAGAAAGAAAACTGGAGGTCACTGAAAAGAGAAGTATTCCAGGTGAGATGCGGCGCAGCCTCACCTTTCTCAGCTGCAGCCTCACCTTTCTCAACTGCAGCCTCACCTTTCTCTGCTGCAGCCTCACCTTTCTCTGCTGCAGCCTCACCTTTCTCTGCTGCAGCCTCACCTTTCTCTGCTGCAGCCTCACCTTTCTCTGCTGCAGCCTCACCTTTCTCTGCTGCAGCCTCTTTTTGCCGTCTTCTCTTCTAAGCTGCTGGAGTGAGTTGGACAGGAAAGCCATCGCGCCGCGGTCCATGTTGCCACTCACAGACACAACGTGGGGAACAGACTTTCGACCATCTCGAGTCTGGAGCGCAAGCAGTGAGTCAGAAAATGGTTACATTTTATTTGAAACAGCAAAATCAAATAATAATTTAACCTGATGGATTTAAAATATTTCCCTGCAGTCTTTTTTTCTGAAAGAACTTCAGCTTCACCTTAGAAAATGGCAGAAAGATGCAAAAACAGAAAATCTTACCAAATATTTTAAGTCTAGATTATAGTGAAAATATCTTAACACACTTGTATAGCCCATCAAATTGTCCATCCAATATTGTGATAGTAAGAATGAGAACATTTATATTGTCATAACAATTGTGAGTAAAAAAAAAAGGGAAAAAAACTTAGAATTCCACAAATTTTAAGATTTTTCCTAAAATTATGTCATGCCTTTTACATGTTTACGGCATGACATAATTTCATGTAATTAGTTGCTAGTTGTTCTTCCAGCTGAATCCTTTCACATTTTTCTGCATTTTTAGCCATTTATTGGAATTACTTATCCGCTTATTTTGAGACCTGCAGCAAGATCTTCACATCTGCAATTCGTTTATTTTGGCATAAAATCGTAAAGTCTCTCAGTTTAAACCTTTATTATGCTCTGTTCTGATTTAAATGTTGACTTGTGTGATTTGAAAGTCTTTCAGTTTAGATTTTATTTGGGTTGCCTCACAGAGTTAAGAGTGAAACAGCATTACAGGGAGAACATGGGGAGAAAGAGGGACCAAAAGATTCAGGCTGACCTGCAGTTTGGTGCGGATGCCCTTATGCGTCTGCAGCAGCTCTGCGTCTCCTCGGCACCACAGCGTCTCCAGGGATTCGAGGCCCCACGGAAACTTGTACAAGATCTTCACCCCACGAGACGTTTTCTCTTCAAGCTCGTTTTCAGGCACCTCAGCGCTGCTGAAGTCAGAGGGAGACAAGGCGAACTGGACGGGTTGAAAGGAAATGACAAAACAAAATGGATGACATATGATAAAGTCTGAAACAACCAAAGAGTGACACAAAAATAATCTGATCATGATCGTGTAAGTTGGACATCAATATTTGGAAAAAAAAACAAACTTTTCCTCTATCATTCACTTTATCACCATCATCATCATTATCAAAATATTCTGAAAAGTCTAAATTCTGGTTTTCCTATAAATTTAAACATTTCTGCTTTCATATTATTTCAACTCATTTCTCAGCAGGACGTTTTCCCATAGTCTCTTTTACTTAAGTCAACACTCACCTTCCTCCACCACTTCAGCCTGTGGCGGGCCCAGTGATCCAGCCACTGGGAAGAAGAGCGAGGAGAGCAAAACCAAACCAGAGACGTCTGGGTGACCTCAGCAGAGCTGGCAGGAAGAAAGAAATGAGTCAGTCAAACTAAACAGACATTTGACATCTTGTGGAAGCCACAACCAGAAAACCCTCCTTTCTAATCTAGAGCTACAAATGTGTCTGTCAAATCAAAACCACTCCTCTGATAACTTCATTAAGACCACAACAAGTGCAGTCATAAAATCACTTGTTGATTCCTCTAGTAGGTTCTCAGCCACAGGTGAAATAAATTTAAGGATGTTAAATTTGTCATCCGAAGGAGCAACGTTGGGCTGGACTTTAAATCAACATCAAGGATTCTGTGATAGACACATCATCAATATCAGAAGATCAGGCATCTGATAGAATATTCAATAATTCCACTGAACTCTGAACCAGAACCGCACAGCATTCTGGGGAATGTAGGCAGAGAAAAGACTTCAGGTGCTCAACCTCTCACTGCTGAGCAAAGTCGGCAGAATCAACTAACTCACTCATTCGTTGGTTACTTAGCAACAACCTGTTCAAGTAATTTTTATGGTCTCAAAAATAAGACAATAACAGCATGGGATGAAAGCACCATCAGTTGGGCAGTATTTCAGAGATTTGGAGTATCTGAAACCTCACCAACCAGAGCCATCAGAAGGCTGGAAACACAGACCAGACTCAGCCAGGCCAAAGGGAAGCTTTTTGTTCACCATCTCCAGAGAGGGCACAAACTGCTCCAAGGCGCCTGTAAACACATCGTGAGTTATGCATGGAATGAATCCTGGAGGCACAAATTTACAGCGGCGTATTCGGGCCATCGTAGATTGATAAACAAGAGAAAAAAACTTTAAATATTCACCAAAAAGCAGAAATTTTTAGATTAGTCTCAGAAATTTTCAAAAAAATAACAAATACTTAGACATTTCTGATTTTGATAAGCCAAAAATTTGCAAGAAGTCTCAGTTTTTTCAAGCAAAATTAATTTTTTCAAATTCAGATATCTTCCAAGATTTTTCTGGGAAATTTCTGAGATTAATATATATATAAAATTCTAACAGATTTTAAACTATTCAAATTTAGAAATTTTCTCCAAGAACATTTCTGACATTGAGATCAGAATTTTTCATTTTCTTCTTTAAAATATTTTTTAACTCTTCAAACTCAGGTGTTTCCAAGTTTTTCCTAGAAAATTTCTAAGATTAATCTCAAAATTAGATTTTTCTAGCAAACTTTAAATTTTTCAAGCCAGAAATTTCCAGGTTTTTTCAAGAGTATTTCTGAGGTAAATTTGAAAATTTCTCAGTAATTTCTGGCATCTTTTTATTATTATTTTTAAAACTCATAAACTTCCATTTTTTTTCTAGCAAAATTTCAACTTTTCAAAAACAGATATTAAAAAATAAATTTTAATCTAAAAAGTTTTGAGTTCTTTTGGTGGAAATTTGCTCCTTGTTTCTATCTACATTGGGCAAATTTCCAAAACGTATGAGAATTACAGGAGGATGCATTTTTTCCACCTTGAAGTAAGCTTGTTCTCACAGATGGGGAGCTCAGCAGGAGCCTGTTCAGCTTCTGGATCAGCTGCTCTCTGCTCAACTCGGACTGGTCCAGTATCTGCTGGAAACGTTCAGAGTCAATAACCCGGGCTCCTCCAGCTCCTCTGTCCGGGCTGCTGCTCACAGTATTCACCCCGAACACCCAGGCCCTGGATCCGGTCACAGAGCGCCACCACTGCTGCAGCAAGTTCCTCCTCAGCTCCACGCCCAGAGGCCCGTAGCTGCAGCTCCAGCCTCTCCGGAACAGCTCCGAGTTGCTCTCTCCGGGAGAAATATAGTATCTGTCCGCACAGAGCTGCAGTAAAGTCCGGACCCGGTCCAAAGCGTCGGGCGGTGCTGCGTCACAATGTCCTCTGGAGCTCTTCAGTGGAGCTGTAAGCTGCGGCAGGACTCTGGCGCTCAGAGTCCGCATGCTGAAGGTGGAGAGTCACTGAATGTCCGAAGGAAACATTTACGGTTGACAAACCGAAAACAGCTCCGAATGTCGCGAAGCTGAGCGGCGTCACAAACCGCAACATTTACGCTTTTTACGGCCACTGCAGCTACAATATCCGGAAAAACATTTGTAACGTACAGAACAACTACATGAGGGTCAAGTATCTATGGAGAGACATACAGCGTGCTTCCCAGATCCGGAACTTAATGATTAACATCCGGGTTATGACATGGGAGGTTACTAAGCAACGAGAAGTCGCTTAACTGTCCCATATTTTTCAAAGCTCTCACTGGATGTATTGCAACCAATATTTTAATAAAACTACTATAAATTCTGCCGCAATAACACTTATTGTTTGCAGTTAAAATTATTGCGTTACGTATTTTATAATCAGTAAACTCGAATTAGTTTGTATGATACCATATTAACCAGTCATGGAAACTAGTTCACAGTAAAAAATAAATACTGTGAATATTCAGATTATTTTATAAGTAAAATTAGCAAATTATTAAAATATACTTCATAAAATACATGTAAAAACTAGACTGTGTGTTTATATAGTGTCCTGGTTTTCTGCAATAGGCTTAAATTATTGTATTTGTACAGTTGTTTAGATTTTGAAGTAGAACATTGACCCTTTATTCAATTAAAAATGTTTAAAATTTCAGATTAAATTTCTGAAATAGCTATTTCAGATTAGTTTCTTTATGCATTTTGATTTTTATGTCATAAAAATGCTTTTTTTTTAGCGCATGAGCTTAAAATAAAAAGACAATTAGCTAGGAAGGCTCCCTATGGAATCAATTTCTCTTTTTATGGCAAATCTAGTAAGAAAAACAAGAAGACTCAATGTTATGCTAGTGTTATGTTTGCTGATCCATTTACTTACAAATAGATCAATCTAATCAGAAACAGTTTACATTCTAGTGGAAATCTTGAGGAATAAAAAAACCTGAAAAAATTAAAAGCAATCATTTCAACCAAAGTAGTTTTAATATTTATAAAGTGCGGTGTGGAGGATCCTCTTTTCAATGTGGAATTTTGCAAATAAATGTCTCCTTCTCTTATCCTTCTCATATCTGACACATAAAGAAAAGCATCTAAAAAAAACCCCACTCCTTTAAATATTCAACACCAGTCAGACATTTTTGGATTTTCTTATTTTTATTTAAAAGGGACCCTGGGCACCCTTCAGATACAATTTTCATAACATCACTTTAAACTGAAAGTGAAAACACAGGATTACCTAGTAAAAATAAATTACTGAGGAATGTAACAAAAAAAAAAAAATAAAATAAAAAATACAGTCCAGGAAAAGTGCAGCAATCATGTTTACACTATGGGAGCCTTATGATCCCATTTACTCATCTGGGTTTACTGAATAATTCCAACCATGCTGTAAGCAAAACAATGTTAAACAAATGCAAAGAATAATATAATAATTGTACGGTAAGATTTCGAGACTCATGTTGGGGTTTGATAATGTGAATTTACAATATTTACTGAGGGAATGGCGGCGGCATTGGGTAGGGCACCATCGGTGGCGGTGGCTGCTGGTTCTGTGGCGGCGGCTGAGAGTTGAAGGGGAACGGCGGGTGGTTCACGCCGTTCTGAGCGGGCCTCTGCATGCCGCCAAACTGAGGGGGGCCTTGGAAGTTCTGGTTACCGAAGCCGCCGGCGCCGCCTTGGTTTGGTGCCGCGCTAAAGCTACCCTGTCCGTTGCTATTGCTGTAATTGCTGTTGCCATAGTTACCGCTAGAATTGCTATTGTTGCCTCCGTAATTCCCACCGTTTTGGGCCTTGCTTCCCCCAAAGGCAGTTTTCGGCCCGTTGCCGAACCCTCTATCGCCGTCCCTGTCCCTGTAGCCGCCGCCAAAGTTACTTCTGCCGCCTGAATACCTATCGCGACGGTCATCCCTATAGCCACCTCTTCCCCCCCGTCCGCGACCTGCAACAGTGGAGGACAAAACACGACCGTGATAAATACACTGAATCTGAAGATGCAATGTTGACATACAGAAATATGCCAATACATTAGAATATCAAATATTTCAGTTTTTTAAGTTCAAAATGGAAACCGCACATATAGCTACATTATATTAAGTGACATAGAAACTGTTTACTAATTTTGATGAATATAGTTCACAACTAAAGGAAACCCAAATGTCTTTATGCATTTGAATTTTCATGTCATATAGTGCACACATATGCATGCCATAATGAGTGCAGTATACGCTACAATTTTCCTGAAAAAATTACACTACAAATTTGACATTTCTATTGATAATTGTGCCAGGAGTTATTGCTATTAACAACAATATTGTCCAAGTAATATAATGGCATAATAAGGAAAGAACACATTCTGAAAGATCAATCAACTTTAAATTCTAACAAACATTTAACACTGGAATTGGAAGCAATTTTAAATATACAAAATAACAAAACAAAACAAAAGAAGTTCATATTAATTTAGAAACAACAATACTAATGTTTCAACTCAGAAATCATTATTTGGTGGAACAACCAGGTTTTCAATGCGGTTCAGTGCAGTGGGCTCAAGTTTTATCCAGAGCTGTAAATGGGTAATTTTTGTCTTAGTTTACCTCCTCTGTCCTCTGCCATCTGGATGAGCTTGGGATTGATGGCCTGGTTAGCCTCTCGCAGCACAGAGATCAGGTCGCTGGCCTGTTTCATGTTGTTGGGGGTGAAGAAGGTGTAGGCTGTGCCCGTTTTTTGACTGCGGGCCGTGCGGCCAATGCGGTGGATATAGTCCTCGGAGGAGTTAGGGTAGTCATAATTGATGACAAATTTCACATCCTCCACATCTGTGAAAGTGTTGCAGTGTGGCAAAACAATACATAGGAGGCCACAGGATTTTGCACACCACAACAGCCAGATCAGAGGGAAAAGTTAGCAGCTTGTCAATGCTGAAGGGAGAAAAGTGGTTATTTAGCTGTGGAGCAAAGAGATTAGAGGCAACAAAGGAGTGTGTAAACATCTATTCCATGGGAATACTACTGTGGGAAGAGAGAAACGATGCACACTCCTGTTGCTTACCCGAATCAAGAGTCAAAGACAGTCTCCCTTGACTAAAAAAGGGAGTAAAGATTGATTTAAGTCTTACCATAAAAGGAGTATGCATTCACTAGTCCTTTCCCAATGCAGCGAAATCCCCCACATATTGTCAAGTGACATCCAGGAGCTTCTACGCAGTTAGGCCAACCATATGCACTGGGACCTCCTCATGAGCCAATATAGGACCATTGAGTGGTACATTTTTGCAGGTTCCCCAGTACACTCTCATAAGAACCTTGATATTAAAGGCCGCACTGCACGTCTTGCCAAGACAAACTAGACTATGCACCAATTAAAAAACGGGACCCTTTCAAACCGCAAACAAGAGTCCCAGCAATGACCCTTGTGGGACTCCGATGCAAGCTAAAGTAAAGCCCTCCCCCCACTTCATCAGTTTCATCAAGGCAAGATCTTCCAAGAAGCCAGTGTTCACTTGAGAAAATGTCTCTCGTTGGCAGGTCTCGACATGACTATAAAACGCAGGCGAGGGAGGAACTTTGGTTTTCAGCTTTCTCATTCTCCTCTGTTTAGATGTTCCCACTAGTCCCTCAACACATGTGCCAGGTCTCAATTTTCAGAGACAAAAAAAATTTCAAAACTGCTCTCTCCATTTCACGAAATCCAGCACGAGAAACAAACCAGCCGCCAAATTTTGACAAGCTGACCCCCATGCTACATGAAACGAGTGCCTGGAGATAATGTTTGTTCCAAATCTCAAACAAAGTGACTTGCGTAACTGTAACCTCTGACACAACATGCAAGGCCAATGTCACAGCATCGAGCATATATGTATATTTTCGTATGTTTGAGTTGGAACCAGCTGGATGGATACTTGTTGGGTGAAATCCATGGACAGAGAACAGATGTGTGTGTATTTCAACAACATATCAGAGAGAAAGGCTTAGCCACGCAGCCTTTTGAAGATCACTGGCACACAAGAGCTTTCACCTCTCTAGGCCCACTGGGTGGCAAGCCAGTGGAGCAAATCCAATATGTCCTCGTTCTCCCTCTCGAGGCCTGGGACTGTCATGCCTAGCGCCTGCCACAAAGACTGCACCTTAAGGTGAGGAAAAACTCAGAAAATGCATAGAGAAGTTAAAGAAAGCAGAAAACTTTCTTTAAAATAAGGAAAACACTGATAAGTGGAGCAACTCAGTGGCATACTGACCTAAACCACGGGAGGCCACGTCTGTAGCAATCAGAATTGGAGCTTTGCCAAATCTGAACTCTGTAAACAAACAACAGTTTCAATCAGCCAGCAGATGAATCTGGACAGAGTTTATATTCTATTGCTTTAAAACTGAGGCATGTAACTTTTATTAAAAACATGTTTTTCTACATATTTGTTAAAACTGTCTCTATGTCCTGACAATAATATGAACAATTAATCTGTGATAATATGTGTTCTCCCAGTACTAACTAGAGAAATACACTGCTGAGTGAGAAACGACCAATCACAGCAGGAAGGCGGGACTTAGCGCTGTCAATCACCCTTATGAACAGCTGGTTCTGCCATGAATGCTAAGGGTAATTAGCATGGCGATCAATGACAGCAGATAGACGGTTTTCCTGCAATATTAGGTTGTTTCCCCAACATCAATCAAACTCGTACATGAGTTTGATTGACAGCGCTAAGACCCTCCTCCTGGCTCTGATTGGTTTTCTGTATCAGTCTAACAATCAATATCAGATTAGGCAGGAGCTGGAGGAGCTTGATATTTTCAAAGATGATCCGTCTCATGTTATACAGTCATGATGTGGTGACATTAAAAAAAACATTGTCTATAACAGGTAGAGACACCAACTTTAAACTTAAAATGAAGAAAAAGAAAAAATACACCCTTACCATTCAGAACCCAGTCTCTTTCTTGCTGGCTCTTGTCTCCATGGATGCCCATTGCTGGCCACCTACAGACGCAGATAACATAGAAACCCTTTAACTCAGGTGGTTCAAAATTATTCTCATATACAAGCTACAAAAAAAAGAGCAATTTTTGCCTAAAATAAACCAAACAGCTGGAAAAGCTATCAATTCTCACCCGTCTCTTCTCATTCTCCTGGTAAGTTCATCACAACGTCTCTTGGTCTCCACAAAGATAATGGTCTTGTTCTCCTTTTCGCTCATTATCTCCTCCAACAAACGGATCAACCTTAAAAAAAAGCAGAAAATAAAGTTTTAACTGATCAAATCTACAGTAATAATCTTTGCAGGAATATGATGGGAAGCAGAAGTGAGCGTGCTATAACTGGTTTCCTTTGGGTCCATTTGCTTGTCTATAAACCAACTCATCAAATGTGTCTTTTCCACGAGACCGGTTTCAGTGCATAACAGTTGCTAAGCAGCAGTTCTTTGAATTTCCACAAAGACAAAATCCCTGGTTATAGCACAGAAATCTGGAGCTATCCCAGCCCACTGTGCTCCGGGTTCACTGAAATAATAGCCGATTAAAACAGGCCAAATTTACAACTTCAGAGTTTTGCGTAATTTTTGATTTGGCTAATAAAATTAAGCAGTAAAAACAATGCACAGCAATAGCGTAATGATAGAATAACAGAAGCCGACTATCCCTTCCTCACTTTCTTTTGAGTAATTGAATGTCTCGGTTATCTTTTTGTATCACTAGGTGGTGTTATTAGAAACTGGCCTGAAAATGTCTCCATCACTGGTGGATGTCACAGGTAACCGTTTAAAACTGGGTTCTGATATTACAGCGTCTATATGCTGGGATACTCCAATACATATTACTGTGATTGAACCGTCTTCATGCACCAGAGTTCCTCACAAAAAATTAAAGAATAAAACACAGAAAGAGGATCAAATAAGAGAGAAAAAGCAACCTGCTTCTTTGACCCAATCAGTTAAGAACTGACTCCAATGCCAGTAAGGGTTAAGAACTATAGCCTCATCAGTGGAAAAGCTCAGTTTTTTACTCACTTGTCCTCCTTCTCCAGGTCATTGCAGACATCAACTATCTGCAGGATGTTATGATTGGCACTGAGCTGCAATGCACCAATATTGATCTGGACGTAATCCTTCAGGAAGTCCTCAGCCAGCTGACGAACCTCTTTCGGCCAGGTGGCGCTCCACATCAGAGTCTGACGATCAGGCTGATAAAAAAAATTAATTATAATGTAAATTCTACTTACAAATAAATAAAAAAACCGAGTTGTTAATTTACTTCTTGCGTGACAGTGATGCATCGATGTTAAAGCTAACCGATTCCTCTACGAAAGGCAAAACTCACCCGAATTTGTTCCACTATTTTGCGGATCTGAGGTTCAAAGCCCATGTCCAGCATGCGGTCGGCTTCATCCAGCACAAGGTAGGTGCAACGACGCAGATTGGTTTTACCACACTCCAGGAAATCGATGAGACGGCCTGGAGTAGCGATGCAAATCTCCACTCCTTCAACAAAAACAATGACAATCAATAAAAACAGAAAGGAGTTGTGTTTACATCATAGCATTAACAAAGTAGGCCTACCCCTCTCCAGGTCCCTTATTTGGGGCCCTTTTGGCGCGCCACCATAGATGCAGGTGCTCTTGAGACGAGAAGCCCTCCCATATTCAGCAGCCACTTGTTGCACCTGCTGAGCCAGCTCCCGGGTCGGTGCCAGAACCAAGCACTATGGAAAACAGAATCACTTCAGTTTCAATCAGCTGACATCATTAGTCAGTTACTTCAGTCACACACAGCTGACGTTGACATTTAGTCTTCATTCACACTGCAGCCTGACGTGACGACTTTACGACTGAACAGCACAAATCACATTTTTTAATCCAGGTTATATGTGGTCCTAAATCAGATACATATCTGATCTTTTAAAAGAAGATCTGAGTCTGAACAGCCAAGTCACATTCATCTGACATTAAAGTCATTCATACTTGACAAATGTCACTATTCTGCATCCTGATACGAGCAAGAAGGAAGAAAAACAACAACGACTGAGGATACTGAGGACTAAGTTGCTAATGTTCTGCTCCGGTTGAATAACAAATTTAAAATGATAAGATATGCTTCACCATTAGCATCCACATTAACTTCCACAATCACTGAGCTCACTCTGCAAGTGTGAATTTATTGCGCCCTCTACGGGACACTTTCAGGTCATCTCTAGTTCACACTGGAGAACATAAGTCACATAAACAGCTGTGAAAAACCTGATTAGTTTCACTGATTTTACTCTTTACAGGTATATGTTTCTTTTATTCTATGAACTGCTGACAGTTCATAGAAATTCCAAGCAAAAATTTAGTATTTATTTGCAGAAAATGAGAAATGGTCAAAGTAACAAAAAGACGCAGCGCTTTCAGACCTCAAATAATGCAAAGAAAACAAGTTCACATTTATTTAGAAACAACAATACTAATGTTTTAACTCAGTGACAATGTGGAATCAGTATTTGGTGGAATAACCAGGAGATTCAGTGCAATGGTCTTTTTACCAGGGCTCTATCTAGAAACGTGAACAACCATGCAAAAATATTCAGATTTCACCAAAAATCAGAAATGAGCATTAAAGCCTGCAATGTGAATGTACCATTAGATTGAATTTTAAAGCTCTTTGTTCCTATAAAACAACAAAAAACATCACAGACAATAACAGCTCGAGGCGTTCTTACTATGGGTCCGTCTCCGTGCTCCAAGAACGGCTGATGTTGGATGTGAACAATTGCCGGCAGAAGATACTAAAAAATGTAAATGAAAAAAGATGCTTAACACCCAATGCATGTTCATTCCTAAGCTAAATATGTTAAACTTGCACTTGAGAATGAAAAAAAGAAGTGATCACTTACAGCAATGGTTTTCCCAGAGCCAGTTTGAGCGATGCCCACCATGTCTTTGCCGCTCAGAGCAACTGGCCACCCCTGGGACTGGATTGGAGTCGGGTCAGTGAAGTTCTGCTTAACAATAACATCCATGACGTAGCCTGAGAAAATGGGATATTGGAGTTCAATTGCTGGTAGCGTGGCAGAACGTTTGAATATATTGAGAGTAAATAATGCCATTCTGTTTGAAAACGTTTTGGTAGTGATGTGTCTGACGACACTGAAACTTCGGCGCATGCGCCGAGCAAACAAGCCGAAGCCCCGTGTAATTATACAGGTTCACGTCACGTTGTTGTATAAAATTGCACTAAATGTCGTCCTAAAAAAATCATTAATACCAAAATGGTTCAAATTGTCCATTCTTGAATCTCTTACTATATTACGCTTTACTGCAACTACTTTTTTAAACCAGTTTGAGGTCAAGAAGGAAAAGCCAATATGGACTAGTAAAAGCAGTAGCTCTGTGTGTGCAAGAGAAAATTCCCTAAAGCTTTCGGGCAAAATGAAAATGCTTTAAAGTGAATAATCGCATTATATTCAAGTTTCATAAAAAGGAGCAGAAACTATTAAAGTGTCGCTTCTCTGATGGGAATGTCTGCATGAGGAATATTGTCTGATTCGAGACCTCCGGATGGATTTATGTATAATCCAATTGCACTTTCAATTTTTCAAGATAGAAATACGTCAGAAGGAAGAAACTGCAGCATTCATCTCGGCTGATTTGTAAACAGTAAACAAAATATAAATACAAGTCTTTTTTTTGTTTTGTTTTCTTGGCAATTGGCCAATTGCCTTGGCGACCTTGGCCCAAAGATGCTAACGCAGCTGATGTTTCTAAATAAAAATGTGTGAATGAACCTTGTTCAGTCTGTTTGCAATCTTTTTGAAGTTGCCTGCAATTACTTTTTAAATCCAGCAGATGTCGCCATTGAGTGATACAGCAACACAGTTTCAACACAGTGTCAACACAGTTTAGGAAATGTGCCATACACCCAATGAGTGTATGGCTTCTGCACATCACTACGTTTTGGCTCACTTGGAAAAGCAGCTTCATGGAATTTAACGATTGGTTTGGGACAATCTCTGCCTTTCACTGTGACTTCTTTGCTTCTCCGATACTCTTCAACCTCTTGCTGAAATTGGAAAAGAAAAATTAGTTTTTCACTCTGCTTCTACAAAATAAATTCACTTCGACTCACAAATCACAGAGGTAAATGAGAAACTCTGAAACTAATCTCTTTCTAACCAGAGGTCTGTGTGTGACGTCCAGGTGTTCCTGGTAGAAGTTCTTCTGAAACTTTGGAAGCTCATCCAGGTTCCAGTGTCTCTTCCTCAGCCTTTCTCCGGGGTTTCCAAACTTTCCAGGAGGGCCTCCTCTGTTGCCTCCTCCACCGCCACCGAAACGAGGAGGGCCGCCACCATACCTGAAAAACAAACAAATCATTCCGTAAAGAAAAAAATGACTGTTCCCGTCAAAGTCTGAAAAATATTTACATTTATCTGCCGCTTCAACAAAACCTAAATTTGAAGCTGCATATCAGAAAAAAATATATTCAACTGTGAAACTGTTGCTAAAAATTGCAATATTAGCTAAGAATAACATTTTATGAACAGCAGTCATGAACATGAAGGAATCTTCATAAAAACCTGCTGTCATAAGTGTCATTCAATAAATAATGGCACTTTTAATGCAAAGTTGCACCAAAAGTCCATTAAAAGTGTAAATGTAACATTATTTAGTCATTAATGACCCTTTTAATAAAAAGTTCTATTAAAATTTGCATAAAAAGTCCATTAAACGTGTCAACTTTGCATTGAAAGTGTCATTATTTACTAAATGCCAACTGTCATAAACATTCATGAAGACTCCTTCATGTTCGTGACTGCGGTCATGTCAGTCTTACGCACACCCCTTCAAACGAAGTGCTGCCCAACATTTTTCTGTGTTTATTATTACATATTTTAAAAAATTGCCATAAAAATACACTTCAGGTTTGGGAGTTCATCCAACTGGCCACACATGTCAATATGAAGAGTCTGAATACATTAGAAAAAATATCGTTTCCAAGCAGTCCTTTGCGAGTGGGATGCTGCACACATTGACATCGCTATGGCAACTCCATATACTGTGCAGCTTTACTAATGATGACTATCCACTCATTTGGGAGACCATCCACAGTTGCTAAGAGCGAGCAAATCACCCAGCTGTCATGCCAAGTAACTCAAAGCCCAAAACCCAGTCCCTGTTGTGGGTGTAATTCGTGATAAGCAATCTGTGACACAATTCAGATTTTTAAAGTCTGGTTTATTGTTGTTCAGACTCACCAGATTTGTATGAATCTTAATTTTATAGCACACCAACTTTCTAATAAAAAGCCATTATGGATTTATTTCTGTTTACCAATACACAATGTTCTCACTGAGAAACGCTGAATTAAAGCAAAGTGCAGTGTGGATCAGAGACAAAGTGTACATTTTGATTTAAAAGCTCATTCTTTCCAAAGTAGATCTAAACTGTGTGATAAAGCTCTCATATTCAGAGTATTTTCTTATTGCATCTGTTATGAGAGTAGTTCATTGATAAGACTTTCTAGTTTTTTTTAAATAAAATTCTTTATATTTACACTTGTGACTTTTCCTTAAGTAATTTTAACCAAATTGTGTTGTAAGGCCTTACAACAAATTGTGTTGTAAGGCAAATGTCGTATTATGATCATTGTGTCAGTAGTTGTTTTTTTTAACAAAATAAACAAAAGGAAAAGAGTAAAATTTTGATCTGTCAACCTGCTTTCATCACCTTTCCTCGGGAAATAGATTGTAGCTATTTTAAGTCAGTTTTTTTTTTTTACGTAACAAAATAAACAAAACAGTTTAAATGTAATTTTTTTGATATAAGTGGTTGGAAGGGGGGGATTTAAGGAGGTCAGGTCTTGCGATGGTGTAATTACTGGATACACCGAACAAACTGACCAGGATGCAACATGGTGACCTACTTAAAAACACGGTGAATTAAGGGAGGGTCGTTTTGCCTCCAGTAAAATACATTCAGATTGAGAACAATTCCTTACGAAATTAGCCCGTCTGAGAGGCATTTTTGCCCTGAAAACACAACCGCAAGATAAGAGCAGACTGCGTCACAAGGCCGGAGAGAAAACGGTGGAGGCTGCCGATCAGCTGCAGACAAGGCCGCCGTTTGCTGCCATTTTAGCTCCGATGACCAAACGGTGAATATTTTCCAGGCTCCGCGAGCCGCGCGCGCAGCAACGGTCAACCGACGTTTACAATTTACTACACGAATGTCGCTTAGTCACCCGGTATTCAAAACGACGGCAAACGTCCATGAATTTTTGTGTGTGCGGGAAGAAAACACGGCCGTGAAACCGACGTCATCAGTGTCTGAACGCCGAGCTGCGAAACAGAGAACAATAACTGAAGACAAATTGATACGTTACCCTCTATCTCTGCCCCGGTCTCTGTCTGAAAAGCCAGGCATTGCTTAGAAAACTGCTGCGGAAAAGTAAATTAAGTGAAAATGTTGTTAGTCGGTCTATAAGTCTAATGAGCGATAGAGGTGTTAGAAGATCCGGGCGAAAAGAAAATGCCGGCCGGCTCACAAACACGGACCATCGAGGCGGAAATGACCTCAGAGGCGGCGACTAACAGACGTATCCATCCGCGTCCGAAAACATTCGTTGTGGCCCTACTTTGTGCCTTTGTTGTGGTACAAATGTTTACCATCAAATACTTTCCCCTCTTGGCTTTATGAATGACGATGATATTTTACTAGTAAGCTTCATTTGTGATGCTCAAGTTTTGGAATATATGTAATTTGCAAAATAAATGCAAACAAATTAAATCTGATGAAGTTGAAAACAGTGAAACAGGTAAATGCACAGAAGGCTGTATTTCTACAACTGAAGTCAAAAAATTTTATTTGGAAATTAAATAAATACAAATTTTATTGTGTTCCAGAGTCAAGTTCGAAAAGCAGTACAACTTCCCAATGGATATGCTCAGTGATCACTATGACCATTAGCAGTTTTAAATTGTGTGTTAGTAGTGTTTTCCGACTTATAACTTGCTAAAACAGTTTGAGAACCTGTGGAGGCGACTGTCTCTTTGCATTAAACCAGTAGAGCCTATCAAACACTTCTCACAGAGGCCAGGCACATCCCCAAGGTGGTATCAAGTCTGCGGATGAGTTTGTCCCACTTTGGTTTTTCACTTACTTCCCCTTTCTGCCCATTCTGATGCTTGCTTATGATTATAGAAAGCCATGTTCACCACACCTAGATGGCTAACTGTTTTGGGTTTAACCCAATGGTTGAACCATCTGACTGGCTGAAGCACGTTTTAATGTCAAAGTGACTTTTGAGTGTTACAGTTACTGTTGTGACTTTTTATGAAATCTGTACACAGCTTATTATACTGTAATGTTTTACACAGATTGCACATTTATTCAAAAGGTAATGGTGCTAATGTAACATTTTGTTTTCTACTTGTGAAACTGAGATTCAAAGAAAATCCTCATATCCAGCAAAATATGGAAGCTGTCATGTTGGACAGTTGGCTTCTGCACAGTTTTATACTTTTGCAAGTTTTGGTCCGTTTCCTGACTTTTCCAGGTTTGAAGAGGAGCTTTGTGCTTTCTGTTGTGGTTTGTTTTGGCACAAAATGGAAGTAAGTGACGTGGAAATTGTTCCAAAAACAGCAGGCCTCAGTCCCAATCCAAAACATTTTCATAGTTGATGTAAATTATCTCCTGTTCTTTCACCTGAAACAGAGAAACACATTTTTCAAACCCCAAATTTCACAAATAGAAAATTGAAAGATTTTCAAAGGTTCTTAAACATGAATGCAAAAGAGTAGATTTCTATTACTGTTACAATAAATTCCTTATTTTGGAGGTTATAATTTTCTGTTTTTATGAGGGGAAACAAACAATGCCAAAACTGAGAATAAATATAATTGAAAAAAAAAAGCAGAAAGGGAGAAATCTAAGAGTAGTAAACTAGAGAAACCAGAATAAATTATAAAAACTGATCAACCCGGAAGAACAAATATTGCAAAAATAAATAAATATCAAAAACACATTACAGAAATCACACATTAAAAACCAAAACACCCTTCAAATTTAAATACATACTGTTCTAGTTGATGAGATGCCGGTTTCAGTTTGTCATTGTGAGCGGTCGTCTTTAATTTTTCCTGTGTGACGCAGATAAAATATTAATGATTAGAAACTAGATTTTGGTTGATACTTCCAGAGTAACTGTATGATCAGGCAGCTTTAGGTCGCCAAACAAAAAAACCCCTGATCAAATAAAATCTCACCACAGATCGAATTTCAACACAATTTAAGTATTTAATAGGAAAACTCAATCAATACATAATCAGTATATTACTGGCCTAACAGAACACTTAATAAAGTTAAATAAAACCCATTTATAATTGATTTCTTCTTAAGTTTCTGTACTTTCTCTCTGAGTTTTGTTTTCTTTTCACCTGGCCTCTGCTCTTGGCAGGAAACAGTAAAATTTTAGATTACTTTTTGTTTTTTTCCTAGAAGTGGTGCTGTTGAACTGGGGGATTTTTCCATCGGTCACTTTTGGTATAGTTCCACTTTTCCTCAAAAGAAGGAAGCTGGTTTAACGTGTGTGTCTGAGGTTTCAGAGAAAGTCACTCAGGGTGATTTCACCACTGCAAAAAATGTGCTCTTTCTTTTACACATGTGCTTCAATCACAGCATGGAAATGTTACCTTTTATTACCACAATAACTTCAAGTGTCTGTAAGTGGTAACGCATTTCCCTACATTACATTATAGAAAATGTATTTAGATCTTCAGTCGTCGAACTGGTTAGGACAAGATACCTGTAAGAGTCAGGTAGTAAATAATCAAAACTTCAAAATACTCTACTAAGAGATTTAAAGTAATGGAGGCAGGTTGAAGAATATGAATAGAAGGATAGTATAAACAAATATGGAAATAAAGATTTTTTTATGCTCCAAAACACATGGAGGGCGAAAGTCACTGTATTATTTTATTATTTAATCCAAAATGAGAAAGGAAAAAGGTTTGCAATTCACTGTGTAACAGGAGAAACCACAGATCTACAGCTAAAACCCTTTAAAAGGGCTTATATACATCACAATAACGTTTACTGTTCTACTTCCTCTGTCTTTTTTAACCTAACTTGTGAACAGCATAGACATCTACCGAGAATTTAAAAACAAATATATTGTGATCACTGTTGTGTGTCTCATGATTTGGATCCTTACCGCAGGACCTGCTGCACAAGGTGTGTATCTTTTTTCTGAGTTCGGTGTTAATAATAGTTAAATTTTCATTCAGGTTCCTGTAATCAGAGTTATTTTTCTCCAGCTGCTTTTTGTCGCTTTGGTCCTGAGTCTCTGTTGCAACACAAAGGAAAACAAAATAAATAGTCTTGCAGGATTTTCCATCATATGGTAAACATACAACTTTGGGTATTTTTTTACTTTATTTAAAAAAAGAAGAATTACTTTGGACTGCAAGGTAGATGTTTCCAACCAGCAGGAGCAAACACACCACACCCATGAAAACACAGGCCCATTTGAAATTACTCCTCTTCACAGACGTTTCGCTGCCAAAAGACACTGAACAGGGAGTAAATACCTTAAAACATGTATCTAAAGTAAACTACCAAGACAAAAACCATCAACGAATATTTAGTTTTTGCTACAGTAGAGCAGCTTCTACACAGAATCAGCAGCGTTCTTACTTTTGGACTGAGTCTGTGAAAGTCCAGAAGGGTTTGGTGACGTGTCCTCCACCCAGGGGCTGTCGTACACTCGCAGGCTTTCTGTACTCATGTAGATGTCCACCATGCTTTCCCTGTTGTCCTGTTCAAAGTGAACATGTTTAGCACAGCCAGGCTCCACAGACAGGCTACCTGACATTGTTTCTGCATAGATATTCCCAACATATACTGTTCCTAGCAGCTGCTGTTGCAGTTTCACTCTTTTGTTTTACTTATCTCTAATGTGGGATGATTTCCAAAAGAGGTAAATCACTTGGTGTATAAAAGGGGAAGAGTTAAAAGTAGGAAGTTAAGGTTTGAGTGTCTGTTTGTTTTTCATAAATCTGCATGAGCATCACATTTTCCATTTCGTGATTGACAACTGGAAGCCGTTTTCACATTTTAGTCAGAAGAAATGGTCGTTTTTAATTTGGCTTCCTATCCTGGTTGGCAAAGGGCAGCTAGTTTCACTCCCAAAAGTTTCCTGTTGCTTGTTTTTTGTGTCCAATCAATGTAACTCTACTACTGAAAATACTACTGAATGTTGGGTGGCTGGTGACCCTGAAATCATAGGAGATTCGACTGTTGATTAAATGTTAAAACAACTTGCCATACAGTTGATTGAAACCGTTTTCCAGCCTCGTGAATTTTAGAACAGAGCTTCTTCAATATGTTCAGTGAGTTATCTCTACAGAAAAAAAGTAAATCTTTGCAAATTGATCATTCTTTCTGAAGGTAGACACTATTATGTTTAGATGTTCAATTTATTATTTCTGACCAATAGAAAATCTCGCTATGTAGAAATCCACTGAAGGTTTTAACAACCGTTGCTGAGTAAAAAAAAGGATTATTTATTATTTTTTTTACATACTTGTTAAAACTATGTCACAATGTCATGTCTTGTATAATACAAGACAGGTAATGTGAAAAGGTAATGTGAAAAAATCAAGTTCCTTTGCATTCTCCTATGGTCTGAACAAATACACAGATTCGTCAGAAACAACCTATCAGAATCATGGGAAGGGACTTGAGCTGACAATCACCTACTGTACAAGCTGCTCACAGTCTCCTCCTTTCTCTCTGTTATGCTACATCAAGTTCGTTGAAACAGTGGAAAATTAGCTTCCTGTAATGGTGAGTTGTTTATCCACCATTAGCACATTGTGTCATTAACATAATGCAACACATTGTTCCAGGCAGCAATAGTGACACTGGGAGAAAGTCTATTTTGACTTTTTCCACATATTATAATTCAATTTAACCGAGTGGAAAAGAAGCAACATGATTTATGCTGTAATGCAGCAATTTACTTAAGGATAAAAAGTTTTTCACTGGGAGTGGAGCTTTGTTGCAGAGCCCAATAGTACTACTGAGCGGAAATCTATCTCACCCTCTTCTCAGGTTCTCTATCTCTTATCTGACATATTCATAAATCACTACTGTTCTCCAGAAATAAATTATTATTTCACATGTAAGCGAATGCGCACCATTTCTGGAAGTACTGCAATACCAGGGTGATGCATGGAGTGGACAGAGCAAGCCCTTACTCCAACTCCCTGTTTCAAAAATCAACTTAATAAACAGTCCCCAGTGGAGACATATCAGATATTAAACTGATAAGAACAGAAACTACACACTGATCTGAGCCAAAAGGCCGAGAAGCGATAACATATAACTGGTGAGGAAGACAAGTCATTCTGACTGGCCTCACTTTAACTCACGGTTCCAAACCTTTGTTATTTTATACACCATATTACCAATAATGACTGGATAAGATGGGAATTACCAATAAATTATGTTGTTTCCAAGCGATAAATTCATATAAACAAGTCACATCAAGCTGAAAACAATAGTCAAGACCATTTGTTTATTTGTAGTCCTTTTACTCCAATAGGAAGGCGAGAACGATAACAGACCATTTCTTTGGTGTTGCTGTAAATATATACACGTCATTTACATAATGTGACACTAATGCATATATTTGTACACTTCTTGTTCATTCTATGTAGCATAAAGAAGTTGTTAGGTTTAGAAAAGTTAGTTTTTTGGCGAAAGATTTATAACAACTGCTGCAGCGGCCTCTAGTGGACATGACCCTAAACTGCAGCTCTTACTGCTTCACTGCTCCTCCATGCACATTGAAAAATTTTGTTAGTTTTTCAAACATTTTCAGCTCAGAGTAAATAAGTAAACTTTAAAAACCCTTGGAAATGGCATTTGCAAAGGGGAGGAACAATATAACCATTTTGATGTTAGTGTTACCCCTTAGGTTCAGAAACCCTGTGTTTTGACAGGGCAAACTTGTAACAACTGCGACAGCAGCCCCTAGCGGACATGAGACCAAACTACAACTTACTGCTTCTTTCTCCATCTTGATTAATTTTTTAACTGTTGCACTATTAAATTATGTCTTTAGCTTGTCTGAGAATAACCAGTGTTGTGTTGTTTCAGTTTCATCCGTAAATATGTTGCAATAATCCAGTTTCACCTCTTCATCCGGGTTTTAACATGCTCTCTGTATTCTGTTAAATTGCGCGCGCGGGGAGTTTCAAACCAATGATCCTCCTCCTCTCATTGGAAGCCCGCTGAACGGCTCAGCCAATCAGAGTGAAGAGACGCTACAGCTGAATTTACATGCACTGTGTATAAGAACGATCTCCGCGGACCCGGCGCTTCACACATCGTTTGAACTCTGACAGAAAATGCCAGAACCCGCCAAGTCTGCACCCAAGAAGGGCTCCAAGAAAGCCGTGACCAAGACGGCCGGCAAAGGAGGCAAGAAGAGGCGTAGGACCAGGAAGGAGAGCTACGCCATCTACGTTTACAAGGTGCTGAAGCAGGTCCATCCTGACACCGGGATCTCCTCCAAGGCCATGAGTATCATGAACTCCTTCGTCAACGACATTTTTGAGCGCATCGCCTCCGAGGCCTCCCGTCTGGCTCACTACAACAAGCGCTCCACCATCACCTCCAGGGAGATCCAGACCGCCGTGCGACTCCTGCTGCCCGGCGAGCTGGCCAAGCACGCCGTGTCAGAGGGCACCAAGGCGGTCACCAAGTACACCAGCTCCAAGTAAACTCTCCGCTGCGGCGGGACTTGCTTCAACCCAAAGGCTCTTTTAAGAGCCACCCACAATGTCTGCAGAGCGCTGATCCTCACACTTTCATCTCTTCTGGAGAAACTTGAGCTGCTGTCAATCAACTCTAAAATCTCATTTATATCATCTTTGATGCTGAACACAAACTTTTAAGTCTCTGAATAAAATACTGCACTATTTTATGGACTTTCAGTTTAATAAAGTGAAGATGAAAAATGGTAAAAGTATCATGAAATGTTACATTGGAGTATTTTTGGGTTAGAATGATGAAACTGAAGCAAAAGTTAAAATGCACAAAATTCAATCAGGGGTTTATTATTTCTGTGCTGAACCTGCACATCGAGATCCCAGCCATCAGGACAGAGCTGCTACTCGTCAGGACTTTCCAAACCTTTCCATGCTGTGATCCTGCTGGCAGCTTCTGGCTGCAACAGACAAGGCCACAAAACATGTACAGAAACTTTTACAATGTTTTTTCTTTACTGTTTAAGAATTGTTGCATCCATTTAGCATGAATGTTGCCCCATATTCTCTGATTTTAGTTCTTTGGGGTTTTTGCAGCACTGTTCTCCACAGCTGGACTTCCTTCAGTCTGAATTTTTTTCATGATGAAACTTTTCCATTTCGCTCTTGCTTTGAAAATCCACCAAACAGAAAGAAGAGCCTGGCAGATAACATTTCAATAAGGTGATTTAGAATAAAATATAAATATTTCTCTGGTGGACCACAGTGGGGAAATTCAGTTTCTTAGAAAACAATCTTAGAATATTGATTTTGATCCCAAATTCATGAAGACTGAAATGTTTTCATCCTCATATTGTCACATTACAATATTAAAAATGTTCATTGTTCACTCTGTTTTTATGTAAAAGCAATGTATATTTGTGAAATGGAAGAAAATTGATACAAGCTTTTGAAAGTGTTTTACAAATAAAACTGTCTTCATTCCTCCATGAATAAAGTCCAATGCAACCTAATTTTTAAACCACCAACTCAGCTCTTACAATATTGAGCCCATTGCTTTATTTTTAAACTTTAGATTATTAAAGTGCAGAAATGTTCTAAAACTCCAAGGAGAAAGTTATTTACGTTCTAATTATTGTTTCCTCCTGAGCTTTAACTTTTGTTTAGCTGTTGACTTTTCTTGGACTGAAAAGCAAAATATTACATCCAATCTGTGTTTAATTAAAGCCCATAATTTTTCTCTTAGGATGTAATAAAAATGGAGCAATTTCATTTAAAAAAAGATTAAAATAGAGCTAATTAAGAAGCAAAACAATTGAAGTCACATTTTATTCACAGAGGAAGCTAAAAGCACAAATACTGATTCAGAGTAACTTTGTAAAGCCCAGCGCTGACAAAGTGTAGAAAATACTTGATCCAGACTCCAACATTCAGTCACAGCGCAGTTAGAATCAGAAGTTATTATTGATTTAATTTCAGGGGTTGAGAGCAGAAAATGTGACTTTGATGAGCTGCTAGGAAATCTGGCAGCGACATGAGACGCCATCATCAGTGTGTTTGCTGCTGCTGCAATGTCTTCACTTCAGGACGGATTGAGACTCAGCAGCTGCTTGGTTTTATTCTCAGGCTTTGCATGAACATGCCAGGAAGCGACCAGACGGTTTTTGATGAGGATGGCGGGATCTGACGAGGAGAAAGGACGGAAAACACGGCGATTATCCGCCTGTTCCGCCGTGAATCGGTGCAGTTTTCTGGCTCCGGTAACAAAGAGCAGGAAGCCTCGGAGATTTCCAGAAGCTGAAGGCGAAGAGAAACTTGTCCGCCACGGAGCCGCTTCACTGTCGGGCCGCAGCGCTGCTCCAACACGGAGGTTTCAGCCGCTTTATGCCGCCGAGAAAACACAAACAGAAGCCGCCATGTTGCTGCGAGGAGCCCCGGACTCGGTTGAGTCTCCACGGTTCTCATGGTGTGTTTAAGTGCAGCGCGCCACTCCGGGTTTCTCATTTCTCCTCTGACTGTCGCTGAGTCGCCAACAGAAGATGGCAGAAGTAGCTCCAGCTCCACCGCCCGTCGCCGCTCCGGCCAAAGCGGCCAAGAAGAAGGCCTCCAAGCCCAAGAAGAGCGGACCCAGCGTCGGCGAGCTGATCGTGAAAACCGTGGCCGCCTCCAAGGAGCGAGGCGGCGTGTCGGCGGCCGCCCTCAAGAAGGCTCTGGTCGCCGGAGGATACGATGTGGACAAAAACAAAGCCAGAGTCAGGACCGCCATCAAGAGCCTGCTCACCAAGGGAACCCTGGTCCACACCAAGGGTACCGGGGCCTCCGGCTCCTTCAAGATGGGCAGCAAGGCCGACGCCAAGGCGAAGAAGCCCGCGGCTAAAGCTAACAAGCCCGCGGCTAAAGCTAAGAAACCCGCAGCTAAAGCTAAGAAACCCGCAGCGGCCAACAAGCCCAAGAAAGTAGCAGCCAAGAAACCTGTTGCTGCTGCTGCTGCCAAGAAGTCGCCTAAGAAGGCCAAGAAGCCAGCAGCCATCAAGAAGGCAGCGAAGAGCCCTAAGAAGGTGGCCAAGAAGGCCACTAAGAGCCCTACGAAGGCAGCAGCCAAGAAAGCTCCAGCGAAGAAGAGCGCGAAGCCCAAAGTCAAGAAGGCAGCAGCCAAGAAGTGAACTGCATCCCTCAGACATCCGCTAAACAAAGGCTCTTTTAAGAGCCAACACTCCGACGCATGAGAGCTCATTCCGTCACTTTTGATCAACTTTTTCAAATAAGGTTGTTGAAACTGGTCTTGATAATGGTCAGGAAAAAGACTTGATTACTTGTTTTCCATTTATGTATTGTGAGTTAAATAACTTTTAATACTTGCTTATATAGCAAGTTGAAAGCACTTTATAAATATTATATATTGTAAATATTAAACTTTAAAATGTTTAACTATTTGGTTCCCAAATAAATTACTTGACTAAATTATTGCTGTTATTTTTTCCAGTGACTTTTAGCCATTACTCCTGATAGACCAACCTGCAGTGCAGGAAGCTCTTCTGGACTTTGGGCCTAAAACATGGAGGGCAAGTTGCAGGGACTTGTTCAAAGGAGCTTTCTCTAATAAGCCACCACCAAAGAGCCCAGAAGGCCGGTTCTGCAGGCCGGTTCTGCAGGCCGGAGCTGCATCTGCTCACCAATCAGGAGCTGAAACCTTTTAAAAGCAGCGAGGCTCCGAACTGCTTCGTATTTTCTCTCTGAGTACAGAGAAAGTTCAAAGCATGACAAGAACCAAGCTGCTGATCCGCAAGGTGCCCTTCCAGCGGCTGGTCCGTGAGATCGCCCAGGACTTTAAGACCGACCTGCGTTCCCAGAGCTCAGCCGTCATGGCTCTGCAGGAGGCCAGCAGGCCTCTCTGCTGGGGCTCTTCGAGGACAACAACCTGTACGCCAAGAGGGTCACCATCATGCCCAAAGACATCCAGCTGGTGCGGTCCTTGTTTCCTCTTACACGTTCTATCACTATTTCAGACTGAAACGTCAAAGCAAACCTATATTTTCGGATGTAAAGAGACTCCTATGGGCATGCTAATGATGGCAAATCTGGCTCTGCTACCAAACTGTTATTCTGTCGCCTCATATTTTAACTTAACTTGGCAAATATGAACGTTATAAATATTAATAAAAATGTAATTTGGTTCTGCTAATAAATTGTCCTGCAAAGAATTAGTCAGCTGACTGTTTCAGTTTCTTAGAAAACAATCTAAGAAACTGAAACATCTTAATGTTTCTTCAACTCCAAAAACCACTGGCATCAAGAAATCTGAATTATACAAATTACATATACAATTGCAAATGTGTAACAATAATAATCATAATATAGTAATGATAATTATAGATTTTACTTATCTTCCTTGAGTTAAATAAATGCCCAAAGTCATATAACTTGAAACTTTGAACCCAATAAGTTCCAGACAGACTCTAAAGAAGCCATTTTAAAATCAGTTTATTATGCAATCAAGTCCAACATGTTATTTAATTCCCTGCAACAAAGACCAGAATAATATCTCCAGCCATTAATCAAGCTGTGGTTGAAAAGCTCCTAAACATGAAAGACATAATTAAAATCACTATTAAAAAAAATCAGAATATATGGTTCTGTTTATTTCATTCCAAACAGGTTCAAAGGTCACAATTAATTCCTGCTGGTTCTGCGTTCTTACAGAAACACAAGGTTTTTATTGCAATCATTTAAGTTTTCTAAGATAACTAGTTTCCCTCCACCAACCCAGAATCACCCTAACATACACCATGCTGTCTAGTTCAGCATTAACCAGAACCGATGAAGGATCCAACTATATGCTCACGCTGTTCTCCACCACCTTCGGGTCCAGGTATGTGTAAGGCAGCTCAAGACCTTTGTTTCTGTCTTCGATTTGCAGACTCAGCTCTGCAACTTGCTTTTTGAAGACCTTGATGTTGTTCAGGGGAACCTCTTCGATGAACCGCTGCTCTGGGTAGTTACCAAGATACTCCTGTTGACATCAGAGGAACGTTTAATCCGGTTTCTGTCGAGGTTTCCGTCATTATTTACATACAGGTCAGAGTAAAAATACATATGTTCTGGTCACACGGTGTTTGTGACCAGAACCAACCGGTGGAGATCAGGTCTCAGTTAGGAGACGTGTTAACAGAACCAGGGCTACTTACAGCGACAGTGGACTCCTTGCTGAGCAGCCAAACTGTGGCCATCCCCTCCAGAGTAACAGCTATAGAGGTGTCCAATAAGTCACAGAAGGACTTTATAAAGACGCTCTAAAACATGTGGAGTTGGTTTAACTTGACAATGAAAGTCCACCTGCTGCCTTGAAAATACAATTTAAGTCGACAAGAAAATTGTTTTGGTTTTAACTCAGAAACTAAAGTTCATGAAGTTGATTTAACAACAAGAGACAAGTTGTCTCAACGTTGTTTTAGAAGTTCATTGATCTTGAATTGAGTTTTAACTTAATGCTGAAATCTAAACCAAATAATTATTTCACATTATGCAAGAAAAAAAAAATCCCTCACCTAGTTAAAGAGCCACATTATAAAGTTAAAATATCTACTTATTTTACTTTAGAATGATTTAGATTCTTGTTTCAACAACTAGACCAGAACTTTCAGTTGATTCTTGTTTTGTTTTTTTTACCTCAGGGTTAAAAGCAAACAGTCTGTACCTGTTGATGATGTTCCACAGCTTCAGACCATCGTCTCTGTAGAAGAAGTTGGGCACATCCTCCAGCCCACGGTCAGAGATGTCATCTGGTAAACAGAGGGATCTGTAGGTGATGGAGGACAGCGCCTTCTGCAGAATGGTGAACATGCCTTCACCACCAGAAGATGCAATCTGCAGGGGAGACAGGTGTCTGTAACTTGGTGATGTGGGTGTGGACATAGTTCCTGACTCAGGGATTTTCCCTCGCTTACCTTGGTCAAAACACCATGATCAGATATGAGAAGTTTCCGTGCCAAGAAGTTCATCATCACCGTGTAGCGAGTGTGAGGCATAAGAAGCTGGAATAGGAAATTTATTAGCAACACCGCCAGTTACCTTTGTGTGAAAACATTCAAACTAATGATCAACCGAAGAGCTCCCGATACCTTGTAGAGAGGATGCATCATGGGTATGTGGCGCAGCAGAGCCACTGTGAACACCTCAGCCAGCAGGTGGGTGCGCAGCAGGTGAGAACTGAGTTCATGCATGTTAAAATCTGCATTTCTCACAAACATCTTGGCCAACAGCCAGTCCCACCGTGAGTCAGTGGGGAGGAATACGGGGCTGTCCTTTGTCTGTTCCAGCTGCAGGATGAGCACAGAAAATGATCCACAATCATTCTGGTCCACTTGACGACCCAAACTGATCTATGCTAATGAACCAGCACAAAATGTAAAACGGATCTGAGGCAGATCCAGGTAGCAGTGAAGATACACCTTAAGTCCAGACAAATGAGTTTCATCTCATTTATGCAGACTTCAATGATCAGATATACAGCAGTTCAGAAATCAATTTAACCGACTTTTCTGACTTGTACTTTACTCTTTTGAGCATAGCAGAGTCTTGAAAAGGTGGAGCAGAGCTCCCAGACTTATAGCTATGTTGACAGTGAATGAGGGCTATCTAATCTATCACCTAAGTTTGGACGAATACCTCACCTGAATTGCAATCGGCATCAGTTTGTCATCAGGAGTTTTGTGCAGCAAAACAAGAGGAGCCACCAGATACTGCTGCTTCCCATCTATGACGTTTGCTTTCACTCCATCCAACAACTTGTAGTCACACAAGAAGATGTTGCCTTCCTGTTTGTACATTTCAGGAGAAAGTTAGTTACCAGGAGGCGAAACAGTCTAAAAACATGACTCACCATCAGATAACCACCTTCATCTCATCTGTCAGACTCTGATTCCCATCCTTGAAGACCATCTCATCAATCACTAGAAAGTTCTCAGGCAGAGTTTTACAACACTGGATCATCATCGGGTTCACTCCATTCAGAAACTGGTAGCCGAAGAAGGAGTCCTCCTCCCATTTCTGACAGACATAATCTGAAAAAGATTTTATGTTTTAGCAAAATCCTTCATTGCTGTCTAAATCTGACCAAACTGCAAAGACCCTTGGGTCCAAGTACAGAATGCCATTCCTGAACCTGGAATCAGTCTAATGATTATGGGATCAGTGGCGTGATGCCAAGGGGTCAGTAGATAGTATTTGTGAGTGATGACGTGTCTACCAGAATCAGAAACATGCTTAGTGATGATGCAGTACCAGAGATTTCAGTGCGATGGCAGCAGTACAGATGTTTTATATCCTCAACATTAGTCCACTTCATCTTGTGCTCAGCCCATTCTTCCAGTTTTAGCTCAACAAGCCTAAACAATGGAAATAATCATTAAATTCAACAATTAAAACCCATTTAAGATGGAAGTAAAACCAGGGAAGGGAATCTTACGCTTTCGTTTCAGAGTAGTTCATCTCCATTATCTTGGTGCGGCAGAATGTCACATCAAGGGGCAGTGGACTCTGAGACTCTGCTTTCATGTTGTATGGTAATCCATCTTTAAGCTGATCCCAGCTAAGACAAACAGAAAAGAGACAACTGGTTTGAGAAAAGGAGAAATCAACATAATGTTGATTTCACTGATGATGTCCAGTAATAGAACTACGTTTATAGAAATGTTTCCCCTTTCAGACGGTTTATTAACCCTTGCTGATGGGGCAGGCTGGATGAGCAGGTATAAAGGATTGAGGGTCGGATGGTTCTTACCTATAGAGGATCTGCTGTTCTTCAAGATCTTTTGCCCAACATAATTCGGTGATGTTATATTTTTCTTGACTGTGAAACTTTGCTAAAGAAGAAAAAGTGTTATTCCATAAAATTTGTTGCAAATTTTTCTGCCACACATTGTCAGTGTGTGGCAGCACCTTCTTTCTCTGCAAGGTGCTCAACGTGAACCAACCTGATCCCTCCTGGAAATAGTGGTCCTTGCAGTCAGTGATCCATTTGTAGATCGGGAACTGGTAGATGTCTCCCATTGGAGATTTTACCTCCACCTTAGCAACAAACCACAGGCCTTTTGAGAACACCAGATGGTGTTCCTTCTTGAGCAATGATTGCTAAAAGTTCACCAAGTGGCTTGGTGCATTCCACCTTTTGAGTGTTCACCTGAAAAAACAAGAAAAACATCTCAAATGAATTCCCCAAGATTCAACTAACTTATCCTAGTGGTTGAGGAGAAACCTCAGTGGAGTGAAAGAGCCTGGTTTGGCTGAGCATATCAGAGTGGTCAGGGTTTAAATCATTCAAAGCAAAATGAATTGTGCAGAGTGTGAAGATGAAGACAAAGAGTTTTCAGCCTTACATTCTGTGTAAAGGATGGCATCCATGTGCTGAGCTTCTTGGGATTACTCCTACCATCTGTCCCCACCAATGTGATGTAGAAACTATGGAAAGTGCTGTAATGAGCAGCATCTCCAGTGTAGACGGTTACCAAGTAGTCCACCATGTTTTCCTAGAGAACAGATGAAACCTGACAGAGAAACAACCAAGAACCAACATTAATCTCAGGATTAATACAAACCTGTTTGTTCAACAGACAATTCTTACCTGCTTTAACTTGATCAAGATGATTTTCTGAAGTCCTGCTTGGGCTGATATAAGACCAGGTGGTGGATCAGCCTTTTTATACCCTCAGTTACTGTGGGAGTAGCCTGGTTGAAACTGTCATATTGGGCAATACATAATGAAATACCCAGGAAATACCCCCATAACACCCACTCAACTGAAATTTTGTTCTTCAGAACATGAGCTCAACAGAAGCTGGTTTGACTGAACCATTCCTTCCTCAGCATGTAGCTTGGATGGGAACAAAGAAGATGAGGTTAACACCCTCAGGCTCAAATTACTTGACAAGACTGGCTAAGTTGTTGCAAATCTGCAACACCTGCCTGGAGAGGGTTAAACTGTCAAAGACATAAAACCTACTCTTAGCTGAGTCCAGTAAAGAAATTAAACTCTTATAAAGTTTGTCTGAAGTTTTTCCTCCAAAATGTGTTTGCAGGGATCTGACTGTGAATGTACCACACCCGATGGTTTTTGATGCAGTCTTATACATTGTAATTTATTACAGAATAGGTCCTTCATGTATTCTTTTACATAAAGAATTTTGAGTTTTGTGTCATATTTTTAATTTTTATTTCTAATTATTATTTATATTATTTTGCATATTTCATTGGTGCTGATTTGTACCCGATTTTATTTTTTCTTTCTTCCATTTGTTGTTAGTATAAGAAGGCAGAAGCCGCCTGCCTGAGCTGCTGGGATCTGACTGCGACTGTAACCAAACCCGATGGTTGAGTCTGTCCCACACTGCATCTTATAGGAATACATCCTGTAGCCTATCATGTACAAAAAAAACTGGTTTGCGTCTCGTCTTCAAGGACGCCCCGGTGTAAAGGGAACCACTGTTGAAGTCCTGGAGAAGTCCGAGGGAACCGACTGTTCCCTGCAGTCTGAACCGATCTTCTGTGGGTGACCCAGACCACTTAGTGCTGGATGAACACAGGACAGGCTGGACAGTGGAAGGTCGGACTTCTTGAGAAGTCCAGGTTCTGTGTGAACCTGGACACACAGGTCCTGCATCTCAGGACCAGAGATACACTGTAAAATCTAATTATTTTACCCTAAAAGTGTCAGTAAGTGCAAGTTGTACACCTTTAGTTTACAGAACTGGACTAACTCGTAAAATTTCAGTGTCCATAACTTAAGCTGACTTAATAAATCTGAGTATGTTGTAGTTACTTAATCAACAACCAGAGTTTGTTCCTGGCTTCTGTTTTTTATTTGCTTCTCTGCTCAAATTTTGACAGAAAATATTGAAAACAGTAAAAGGTTTTTTTGTTTCTTTCAAAATAGTTTGACACTTAAAACATGTGAAGTCTTGCAATGTTATACAGAAATTCTTCTTTTCATTTTCACGTTTTTCTTAATTAAAACAGTTGGTTAAATTAAGCTAAAGGAAGATAATAGAATTACATTTTTAAAAGGTTTTTCGTGTTTAAGAGTTGAGTAGGATGAGTTCTTAAGAAATTCGGATCCGACCCGTTCATCCAACCAGAGCTGGTGCTCATCACCCCGCCCTGATGTTCTTTCCCGCCTGCTTCACCCGGAGAGCCCGGCCGCCGCTGCTGGGACCGCTGCACCCCCAACACGGGGTTCTGTCATGGTCCTGTCCTCAGGCCTCCAGGATCCACAGCTAAATCAGAGCTTGTTTAGAAAATGCAGATAATAAATCAAAAAAATTGTAGCTTTGATGACACTGTAAATATTTAAACATCAGGATTTGAAAGAACATCTAAGCCTGTTTGTTTTCCGGAGAAGCTGCTGCTGGTTATTGTGAAATCTCTGTTTACTTGATTTGTTCTCAGGAAGCTTCACCTGAAGGAGGCCCCACGACCAGAGCCTGTCAGTCACACCCTCCACTTCCACTGAACCAGAAACGTTTTTGGATCATTTCCAGACACAAACATATTTAATGTATTGAATATTTTAACGTCTGTTATTGGTTTTCTAAATGTTTATTATGTTTTCATGATGTAAAGCACTGAAATACATTTGAACGTGAGGCTTGAACTTCAATACAAACAAGATAATGGAGTTTTGTGTTTTAAGCTTCTCTTGAATGGATCTCTCTAATGCGATCCTCTGAATTTAATTCATGGAAATGGTTCACGTCGCCGCTGCATAATACATCTGATTTTCCTTCTGCTTCTCATGTTCTGCTAATGAAACCAGATGTTTGTCTTTTCCAGCAGATGGCAGTCTCAGCTTAGACCACCTTTAGATCACCATATTTCAAGCCAGATGTCTGTAAAATCCCTCTAATTACTTTGTTTCATGGATCTTTTTCTCTTGTTGATAATTTAGTAAAATGTTTTAATTGCAATTTGCCTTTTAAAGAGTGGAAAGCTTCTCATTTTTACTTTGATATGCATTCTGCAGCATGATGTTCCTTGATGACAAACCAGTAAAGATTCATTCTGGTTACTATTGAGAACCATTACTCCAGTGGTTCTGATCTTAATTCTTTATGTCCCTGCAAAGACGATGTTTTTGAGAAATCAACGAGAAGAGTCCTGACTTCTCCTTTGTTGACATCAAAGTCATCCCTACTCACTAGTTCGGCTCCAGGCGATGATATTTGATCAACAGAGAGGAGAAAAGGAGGAGGCGACTTGGTATGCAGATGGGAACCATTGGTACCAGTAAACACCTGAAGCCAGAGGGGAGGAAACATCTTATTCACATGCAAGTCTGATGCTTCTCAAATTGCTTTTTTTTCCATCTACTTAACACCAAAGATAGCGATGCATCTTTCCCCAGCACATTCAGGGTTCACTCTATCTCCTTTTTTAAAAAAATATTATGTAATTTGCTGCAACGGGCGGAAAGGCCTCTGAAATTCGTGCACTTTTCTTCAGCTTGAGATCATCACTTCTTGACAAAAGAGTCCTTTCAGTCCAAACTGCAGGGTGCTCGCCAATTTCCCAAAAGCCATTGATTGGAAGTGGTGCAGCTGAGGAACGGCGGAGGAGCCGTGAATGGAGACAGAGGAATCTCATTTTAATGTTCTCCAGCTGGGAGCTCCGCTGCTCACTGCATGGTGTTTTAAAAGGCAGATTTACAAGATCGATAAAAAAAATAAATAAACAACAACCAGATTTTCTTTATATTTTGCTATTTATGGCCATATCTTGACATCACTGACTCATAATGCCTAATAATCAGCTGTTCTTAGGGAAGTCCAGATGTCAAATCAGTGGAGTCGACACATTAACCTCATTACTGCTTATGTAACAGAGCTCAATCATCCTGTTTGTGCCCCATCAGCACCCCACACGCTGACAGAAAACCGAGTGGGAGGAAGAAATGTCATATACCTCAGCATTTTGTCTGCATTGGCATGGAACATGACAGATTCCCCGTCTGGGTCGCTTAGCACTGACGGCTTGCAGGGAGGTTTCGCCTGTCTGCTTGGCTCTCCTTCAGTTGCCCCTTAATTCTGCTCTGTTTCTTCAGATGCTCCCCTGCTCTCCACCTCAACTCCAACTCTTTGTCAAGGCGCTGCCATAATTATATAAGACTTACATAAACCTTTAGCTGGCAAACAGTGGAGAATATCTTGCTTTGAGACGATACTTTTTACACAGCGACAGCAGTGAGAAACGTTCGCCTACGCTTTGTGATATTTATCATTTAAAACTAATAAAGTTGTCACGGTTGGGGGAGGATCTCTGAGGCTCATATGTTTCTGTATTATGCAGCGGCGATGTGAAGTCGGGTCTGAGCTGAATGGTAATTTCTGCACACTGACATTGTGCAGGAATTATTCACAACGCCGGGAAGTTTTGTCACGACGGTGACAAACGTCAACATATTTTGATGGATGTTGTGTGATAAATCAACACAAAGAAGTGCATTGGGGTGAAGCGGGAAGCAAAGATGTGCAATTTTTCAAAGTTCTCAAAAACAAAAAATCTGAAAAGCATTTTCTTTATCCTTTATTTTATTTTTACTCTGATAATGTTGAGCGAATGCAAAACTCTGTCTTCAGTCCGGTTCAGCTGCTGTGGTTCGCTTTCAAGCTGCATTGCATGAAGTGAACCAAACACTTTGAAAAACTTGTTTACCCTCCTCATCTGTGGAGGCGCTGCACCAAGAACTCCTGATGGAAACGACACAAAAACCTGTAAAGAAGACACTGACTTTACCGTAAACAAAAATGGAGTGGCATCAGATTTTACTTCTCTCCATTCACTTGTTTTTTTAATTTTAATAAAATTAGCTCCTCTCTGAACTCTAAAACATTTACATGGTGATTTTTATGCATTCCAGAAACACACAAACAATAGTCTACTGGTGTTTTTACACCTCATAGTCCAGTAAACTGCTTGATTGAGAACCAAAATTGCGACATTTTCAACCCCAGGTGTCATCCACCTGTTTTCCCTGAGGATCCTTTGACTTGGACATAATCGGGAGCGATTTTAGTCCAGCTCTGGTGCAGCTGCAACCCCGCAGCTTTGGGACATCCACATTCCTGACTCACCCACTGAGCTCAAGTCACGCCAAGAGGAAGAGACGGGGAAAAGCCCAGGCCTCCCTCTCTGGCTGGGGGAATCACTCCTTGTTACATGTTGGTGTTTTTTTTGGGTCACCTCCATTTTCACAGCCTGGTTTCTGGACCAGGACATCGACACGGACACTTGATGCTATGAACATCATGTATGTGTATATTGGTATGATGAAAACAGGCCCTGAGATCAGCAGAAGGAGAACAACCGACTCTTAAAAGGGAGAGATGTTCTGATCAGGAAGCGTCACTGAAAAGTGACGGGAGGCGGAGTGAAGCCGAGTCTATGGAGCTACATTGGAGCCATAAAGTTTGTTAAAAAAATAAATAAAAATGAAATTGAAAAATCCCACCCTTAAATCTAAAAAGTAGTTCTGGGGAAAACTGTTTTATTTTCAGTTTTAAAAAGTTTTATTCAGTTTCAATATATTTTTTTTTTCAGTTTCAAAATATTTTTTTCTTTTTCAAAATAATTTTTCAGTTAAAATTTTTTATTCAGTTCAAAATCATTTTTCAGTTTTAAATATTTTTTTTTCAGTTAAAATTTTTTTTCTTTTAAACAAACTTTATCGCCCAAATTTAGCTCCATACAGGTCTCTACATTTTCCTTTTAACGCCTCCAAACTGCTTATTCTGGATAAATAATTTATTGAGTTTTTTGTTTTTGTTTTTCACTATCCTGTACTTTTGACATTTACTTGAGTAATGTTATGGGTTCTATGATTTCTGGGTAATTTACTCACTGCGAGTAGCTTCACCGAATCATGAACAAGCTGCTTTCAGCCAAAGTTTCACCAAATGCAGACATGAATGTGGACAAGCACACAGTGTTTGTTAGTCTCATAAGTTATTTGTATGAATTATTTTCATTTTTTTCACAAACTTTTCATGTAACTTCATAATTTGTTTTTTTTTTTTGATTATGTCATTTTGAAATGACCAAATGCTTTTTATTGTTACTTGAGTGACTTTTTAAAAATATGTTGAAGTAGTTGCCAGTTGAGTAAAGGTTTTGGGTTCTTTGCCCACATCTGGCCTCAAGTTAGTGATGAAGATTATTTATTTTCTGCATTTTGGTATTCATTGAGCAGCAGATTGCATTTTGGGTTTTATTTTGGTTGTATCGGAATAAAGAGGGATGAATGAAAATGCATTCAACAATTATCGTATGGAAAGATTGAAAACAATTCATGCAGTGTGAATACATTTACAAAACACTGTGATCAATTTCAAACCTCCGAGTGAATAATAAATACTCTTCAGTGAGACATGTTGCGCATTGTTTACACTTTTTTCTCACGTTCAGATTCTGTGACTTTCTGCCCACACGTTTTCATTTCTGTGCTGTCCTCTCTCCGTCACCTCATACAATCTGAAAATCCATTTTCTCACTTCGTACCTTTTGCTCTGCTTGGTCGGATTGCCTGTCCTCTTTTTGCACACCGGAGAAAATAAACACCAAATCCTTTCCAAACTGAACCTGGTGGTTTGTAACAACAACAAAAGGAGAAAGAGGATGTTCATTCACTAAAATCCAATCATTTTCAAATTAGGGATTGAATTCATGCAGAACTGAAAAGGGATTTTTTCAGCCAATCTGTTTTTGTTCTTTTGTGCAAATCGCTCTAGACTTTAGCAATCAGTCATCTGAAGTCAGTTTCCAGCTTGATGTTGTGACGATGCCGCGGTTAAAGATTGTCTTTCGTCTCTGATGTTGCACCAGACTGTTAATTTGCAGGCTTGATTGTGGCCAGCAATGCCAGACAGTATGATAAATGCAAACGGGCAGTAACTTTATGCATTAAAGATGACTTACAATCTGCAGAACAACTCAAACAAGACGTAAAATAAAGCTTTTGAACAGAAAATACTGAAACGTACGTGATCAAAACCAGTGGACTGAAAATGATTTGAAGAAAAATAATGTTTGTAATTCACATTTAGCATACCCAGATTAAGAAACAAGAGGCTTTGGGAAGCAGCATTAAGCACATAAAGATAAATATACTGACAAAGATCATTTTAAATGACAAAGTGATGAAACAGAAGCACAAAACTGCGATGCTTTGCAAAATGATGCCACCCACCCCTCTTAAACATTTCAACATTTTATCATATTTGGCATATTTAATGGGATTTATGTAACAAACCAACACAGAGTAGCGCGTGATATTAAAGTGGTATATGGTTTTAAACAGTAAGGAGTTACTTACAGTTGTTTTTAGCCCTGATTAAACTGATAGCACAAAATAAAATGGAGCAAATACACCGATTTGGATTTCACCAAAATTAAAATTAAAAACTGTCAAAAGGAGTCTTGGAGTGAATTACAGCATTAATACTATCAGATTATCAATGCTGTGCTACGCAGGTAAATACTCCCTGCCTCTCACCATTGTCTCCAACGGAGCTAAATCAGGTTCCACTTGTGAAATAGACTGACATTTCATGCATAACCTTCACATAATAAAGCAGTTATTGCCTCCAAAGGAAAACCAATCCATCTTAAAATGATAAAATTTTAAGAAAGATTCTTTTTTCATTTTCTGTCCACATATTGCAGTGTTTCAGTGGCTCCACTTGGATTTCGGGGGAAAAACATGACAACCCTGAGACCTGACCCTACTCTTAACCCTAACCCTAACCCTACTTCCAGAAGCCAATTTGTTAAAATAATTTCAAATGGATTTTTATACCAAATTAAACATTTAAAAACTTCCATTTGGCTTTCAACTGCTTCTACAAACAACCCAAACTCTTAAAAAGACATCAAAATTTTTTTATTGGCAATAGATCAAAAACCTCCAAAGTGTAACATCAATTACTTGTTGAATATCTTTCAAAATGTAAATGCACAGAAAGAAGAACGTATGCTGAAATTTTATAATTTTTAACCAACCATCATTTCAGTACTTATTGTGTTCAGAACATCTACTACTGAAAGGTCTCCTGCTGGACTTTAAATAACCTTTAAAAAAGCAGTTGAAAGTTGCGACTGCCTTCTACCAAAGCCAAACTCCGACAGGATGTCACTCAGCCGCCCACATGCAGACGCCCACCAGCTCTCCGCTGCGCCGTGCCGTAATGGCTGCAGCTTTGTCGGGGCGACTGAGTGTGTTGAAGAGGTTTTGAGAATCCTCAGGTGTCCTCTCCAGCAGCATGATATGTTTGTTCTCTGCTTTAGATACCAGCAGGATTCCTCTTGAGAAAATGAGCAGGAATCCACAGAGGTGCTCTTCCTCATGTGGTGAGAGTTGACCCTGCGGTTGACTCTGTAATGGAGGAAATTAGATGATGGGAAACCATAACAGTAGTCTGTGAGAAATCATTCCTAAAAATAGCTGCTGCGGCCTGATAACTTCCGGGACAACGACAGACGAAGATGAGTTAAGTCTCAATTAGATGATTTCCCAGTGACCTTTTAAATGCTTAATCGTGAAAGTTTTCAAAGTTAAAGCAAGTGCAACAAAAACCAGGAGTCACCATCAATCAGTGTCTACACTGTAAAACATTTGAGCTGCATTTAGTTGTGTCTACAATCTTCCACTCTTTAAGTCAAATAAATTTAAAGTTTCATATTTTTCCCCTGAATGTGAGTTTGTGAAAGATAAACTTACAGGAGTAAGTTGTGTAAACTTTTTATTAATTTTGTCTAACCTAAAAGAGATTAATAAACTAGAGTTTTTAGGTTAGCACTTAAAAAAACTGAAAGAAGAAAAAGATAGGAGTGGGAGCTATTTCCCAGAATGCTTAGCGGCTTGTTTTGTATCCTGACATGGAAGTGCGTTACATTGATCTGACTCTGGTGTTTTATTTAGGAAAATGTTTATTTTAAAGCTTGAGGATAATGTCCTGTTCACACTAAACGTTTCTGAGCCGAATTCATTGAGATGTTTAATAAAATTCATCATCAGATCAGAGATTTTGTTCATGCAATTTGAAACAAGAATTTAAATTATTCTAAAGTAAAATAAGTAGATATTTTAACTTGATAATTTGAAAGTAATCGATAAATGTGGCTCATTAACTATGTGAGGGCAATTTTTTTTCTTACATATTGTGAAATAATTATTTGGTTTAAATTACAGTATTAAGTTAAAACTCACAATTCAAGATGAATGAACTTAGAAAACAATATTTATGCAACTTGCCTCTTGTTGTTAAATCGACTTCATCAACTTTAATTTCTGAGTCAAAACCAAAACAATTTTCTTTTTCGACTTAAATTGCCTTTTCAATGCTGGAGGTGGACTTTCATTTTCTAGTTAAACCAACTTCAAATGGTTTGCAGTGCATGTAAAAACATACTTTTTATAAAAGTTACATGTTTCAGCTTTAACGTGGTGAGTTTGAGTGTTTGGCCTCTACATACATAATACAACCTTTATGTAAATTTCTGAATTTGTTAAAAAAAAAAGGTAACAAAAACATTCTTTTAATAAATGGTCTAATCCTAATCCTAATCCTACCTGATTTTTTTAAATAGCAACAGTCGGTGAAATCTGCTTCAGTACTGAAATATAACTGAAAAACGTACAACGACACACAAACATGCAGCTAACAATGTCTGCAGGCGACGTGTGTGAGATGCATGAGAACCTAAAAACAGGCCAGATTATTGATGTCTAACTGCACAGTGTGTTTCCAGTGCAGTTAACAGCCCCGCTGTCAGCAGCGCTTTTCATGTCTGCTCTCTTGGTTTCTCTGTTGGCCTGGATCTCAAACTGCAGACACGATCGACACAGAGAAAAGAGGACGGCGTATTAGAGTCGCCATCAGTGGCCTCTCTTTCTGCATCTCTCTGTGCCCATTAGGAGCCATAGCTCTGTCCCCCGTCATTAGATTAACTCCCATGGTCTGCCAGAGTGTTATTACCCGAGCTGCTCCGCTTTGCAGAAACCCCGCTCTCACCTAGTAATTTGAGTCAGACAGGCTCATCGGGGCAGGAGACGGGAGAGTGCTGCTGCTATCGGCAGATATTTGTGTCCTCCAACGCCTTGATTACACAAGCAGATAGAGTGCATGCCTGGCAGAGCCAATGGTCATGGGAACGTATCATGCTCATTAGGCTCCAGCCTCCTGCAGGTGGACGGATCTGATAGTCATCAGGAGACAAAGAGAAACGCTAACAGGAAGGATGAACGACAACCCAGACACGGTCTGCTCACTGAGACCACAAACAAGAACATTTCCTATATTAAAGTCTGTGGGCGAGACAAAAGATGCTCATGACTTTTTTTAGTCATCCTCAGATGAGACTTTATGTTTTGTGCTCATTTCAGAATGAGCCGTCTCTTTTCACTTTAAATCCAAATAAGCATCCAGCTCAGCATTTACACTGTGAAAACGTCAGCAGAAGATGCACAATTTTACACCTCTGAAAAGCAGAGGTTGCTTGCAAGCAACAAGAATGCAGCAAGTGGTTTCTGGACAGTGAGTCAACACCAAAACATTTGTCTTTCCCAGCAGCCATTGTACAGCACATACAGCAGTAAAACCAGATCACCTAATGTACTGGAGCTCCACTGGGGTTGCAAGGTAACGGTACAGCGCCCATACAGCTCATTTACACCAAATGAGATTATTTTTTAAATTAACTTTATTGTTTTGGTTTTTTAAGTGCTTAAGTTGTTTTTAAAAGCAGTTGAGACTCAAATGGAAATTAAAAAGAAAATAATGAAAGCGTGCAAAAAGTTAATTTTGCTTTATATGGTCACCTTTAATCAGTAAGACTCACAGTGATCTTTTTCATTTTTCTCCTGTAAAAGAGCTGGAGATTTTATGAATATGTTTTTATGCCCAGCATGTTGCAAAATATTTTTGAATCCTAATAAAACCTCGGGGTAAACTTTGAGTCACTTATTTGCTCAATGAGGCAGGAAACAGACAATGGGAAATGACTCGGCTCGTAAAAAGAGATTGGAAACAGCTTTAATTGCACAGGGGCTCAATTGTCACTGAAAACATTTTAGTCATCATTGGACGTGCATAAGAAACAACGCAGAGGGAGAAATCTCCGGTGACACAACACAACAATTCGAGCATCGTGTTCAGGAGCTGCAGAGAGCGTGGGAGTGGATTTCCCCTCAAACGGAGACGCAGCAGGCCGTGAACGGGCATCACACCGACACTGGCTTCTCTCTGAGACGAGATCAGACGTCCTCTCCGTCCCTCTCCTGGTTCTGGAGGGACGGTTTCTCAGCAGAGCCGGCTGACGGTCTTCTCTCCAGATCAGCGAGTTGGCAGAGCGTGAAAGCTGCTGCGGCTCAGCCGGTTCCACTTCCAGAGCACAGAGAGGCTTTCTGGAAACCGAGGAGGATAATTCAGACTGACATTTCCCCACCAACATTACCATATAAAATACATTATTTAAAAACGCTCCTGGCAGAGCAGAAGGATTATTCATGGTTCCTGTATCGCAGATATCCTGTATTTTATCAACTCACCTGTTTCATCCCCAGGGACCTGAGCACAGCCTGCATCTAGGGAGAGAGAGAGAAAATCAGGGTGCTGCAGATGAAGAGTTTCGTCATTTACAGAGAAATGTTGCAGAGTGAATTTTCTCCTTCTTGCTGCTTTTGATAGCTGCAGTCAGTTCAGAGCAGACAGGTCCGCTTCTGACTTCTGATACAATAGTGACACCGGTCATAAATGTCGAGTTGAAACTACGCAATAACTAGTATGTTTTTATTTAATTATGATTGCAAAAACAATTTTATTATTTTTTCACATGCTATACATAACTCATAATATTTTTTAAACGTTTTACAGCTTATAATTGAAATTTTGCTTGCTTGTTTCTCAATGGATGAAGGATTTTTTATATATTATTATCCACATTATTTATACACACAGCAGGACGCATGTCTTTGCCGAAGGGCTGAGTTCTCCTTCATCAGTTTTAACCACAACCTGCTGTGCAAGGTCAGCTTTATTAGACAGTTTATTAGATAATTATCAAAGCTAATTAACTCATTAATTGGTGTTATAAAGGCAATCACAAAGTCCCTGTGTTTTGCTGCTAAAAGGCTTTACAGTGTGATAAATACAGACTTCTGCTTTTGCTTTACGGCACGATTTAATGTTTCACTTGATTAAATAAAAAATGATCCTTTTGAATACAAAAAACATTTTAAAATTATGATTTACTTCATAAAGATAAAATAAATCTATCCAAACCAACCTGGTCTGATTGGAATATACTTGTCTTTCTAATTCGGAGGCTGTTAAAAAAATAACTTCAAAACTTTATGCAATTAAGATTTCTCCGAAACAGAAACTGGCAACACAAAGAAAATTTAAAAAATCTCAAAAAGCAACATGTCAAGTTTTTATTTTGAGACAATTAAAAACAGGCATGTTTGTTATTCAACAAAAGAGAAACAAAAATGGCGTCTAATATCTCAGGGGGGAATCACAGCTGATCAAGAATAAAACAAAGTAACTCAGTACAAAACAAAGGAGCATTTCAGAAAATAAAAAATAAAAATAAAGATTTTGTAGCAGTCTAGTCAAAGCTCAAACTTCAACCCTGTTAAGCTGCCATTGAATGATCTTAACTGATCTAAATCAGGCTTTGATTAACTCTTCTTTTCAATATACAAAGAAAATGGTTGTTTTTGTTTTGGTCTCCAAAGTACCAGTTCAGTTACTTCCAAGTATTTCTTAAAGTCAAATCATATTTGAGGCTCCATCTTCCAGAAGATATTCAAGTATAAAGCTCATAAAAGCAAATTAAGATCATCTATATGTATTTTTTTCTGAGTGTAAAGAGTTTTGCTGCTTGCAGACAGAAAGTGCAGCAGAGACTGATCTTCTGCAGGATTACCTGTGCAGTACACAGAGTCCACAACAGACCGTCTAAATGAGTTTGCATTGACTGCACTGGGAAAGAAGAAAAATACAAAGCAGAAACATTTTTAACCTGCTAAATGCAATCACAACGTGATTTATGTTGTTCCATAAAACCATGGTCTGCATTTTCTTTGTCATAAAACCTCCAAACCTTTTCAGACCATTTCATGTCGTTACATGAAATGAAATAGGAATTCACATAGATCTCTTTTAATAAATTGTTTATTTAAGTCTGTTGTGGTCTTGAATGAAGTCATGACGTCTTCATCCGGATGGTTCCTGTTTGTTTCCTATGAAACCTTTTTTTTAAGGCATTAATCGACCCTTCTTGACCTTTTTCTATGACAACATGTCGTGTTTAGTAATCCGCCCTGCGGCTGATGACATCACAACCGGGCATCGCAAATAGAAAAATAAACATGGAAACAAGAGCCACAGCTTCATCTGAATGCAGTGATGAACTCAGACCTGAGCATTCAGAGTCACATAAAGATAATTATAAAATCAGCCTTCTATCACCTGCAGAACATTTCCAGGATTAAAAATCTAATGTTCCAGCAGAATCTATACACTGTAAAACATTTGAAGGTGGGAATTCAACTCAGAAACATTTAGTGTGAACAGGACATTATCCTCAAGCTTTAAAATAAACATTACCCTTAATAAAACATAAGAGTCAGATCAATGTAATGCACATCCATCTCAGGATACAGAAACAAGCCGCTAAGCATTCTGGGAAATAGTTCCCACTCCTGTCTTTTTCTTCTTTTTTTTTTAAGCGCTAACCTAAAAACTCTAGTTTATTCAACTTTTGGAGGTTTGATAAAATTAATAAAAAATTAACAGAACTTATTGCTGTAAGTTTATTTTTCACAAACTCACATTTAGATTCAAAATCTAACTTAAAGAGAAGAAGACAGTAGACACAACTAAATACAACTCAAATGTTTTACAGAGTAAAAATTCATTCATGCATTCATCTTTAATTAATTACAGCAGCCAGAGCAGGATTTAGAATGATAAGGGCCCCTGGGCTAGAGCCAGTTTTGGTCTCGATATTATATTATATTATATTATATTATATTATATTATATTATATTAAGGTGTACAATATCAGCAAGTGTAAGAAATCCATCTGACACGACCAAAATTTCAAGTACTTGAGCATTTTAAGCAGAAATAAAAACAAAATATGAATTTATAAGTAGGCTTGTTGCAATAAATCAATTAACCACATGATAAAATAAAACAAACTCGATGCTTTCTGTTTGCATTATTTGTTGTTTTCTTCCAGCTAGCCTGTTATCTGAAGGACAGTTTTGCTAACTAAGAGTTCGGGATCCATTTTATCTCTTTCCGTTGTTCTGTTCGTTTATTTTTGGACGTTTAAGATGTCAAGCCCAACAGTATGTTCACTGCCTGAATCAGTCATCCAGCTGCAGCTGAACCAGAACAGGAAGTGATCGTTCAATAATCTGTAATCAGTGTGTCGTCACCTGGTGGCGCCGTTTCATTTAGGATCTTGGCTCTGCATTGCGGGCAGCTCTTTTCCATCCACGTTTTGAGGAAATCTTAGAAACAGAAAGAGATGAAGGAGCAAACTCAGTTAAAAATGCAACATGAACGGGTCAGCTAAGACAGTAGATGTAAAACACGTGTCAAATTCGAGGCCCGCGGGCCACATCCGGACCACCGCAGCTATTTATGCGGCCGTAAAGACTCTAGAGCGGGGATGTCGAAACTTTTTGTCACCATGATTTTTGGTCAAACTAAAATCAAGCAAATAAAGTAGTCAAATCTTTTTCTAAATAAAAAAGGTTTTGCATGTTTGCATGTTTCTATTATTCTCAAACTGCTTTTAGGGCCTCGCAAACACATACCTAGGGCCACAAATGGCCCACAAGCCGCACTTTGGCACCCCTGCTTTGGAACGCCATAAAAATCAAATCAGTTTTTTGCATGTTGTCAAATTATAATGTGAAAATATGTTAGATGTGTGATTTTAAGACCTACTCATCATATGCTGAGAGAAATAAGGCAGTTTGTTGAAAGGCAGTTTTATCAATACTAAAACATCCCTGCATGTTTTTAACTCATCTTCCAGGTGAATCTGTTTCCAGTTAGCGAGGGAAACAGATTCACCTGCTGAGGCTCACAGGTTTGGGCAAACGTTTCTGCTGCAGCATCGGCTCCTTTAAAAGCTCTGCTTGCTGCAGAGTCGCTCTGTCTCGGTTTCATCAGCAACATGAGAAGGAGATTACATTTCCTGGGGAAATTGATTTAACCCAGAGGTTAATTGTTCAGGTACAGAAATGAACATGCTCCTTCTTCAAAGGAACAAAACGGAGGATGATCTCTGGACAGAGAAATGTTCTCACATCGCGTCGCTTCACGAGCAAACTGAGCTTCCACCAGGAGAGCAAAGGTATTCCTGGAAAAGTAAAACAACGGTGCAACTTTACATGCCAGCATAATCCTGGCTGGAAGTTATTGGTGTTTTTAAGGTACCACTTATTTTAGTTATTGCTTTTATTCTTTTGAAAACTGTCTGGGCTGAAACCGTCATTAAGCCGCACAGTGAAAATGACTCGGAAAGGTCAGCCGACACGTGAGATTGGCGTTTTTCTAATTAGCTCCTGGTTTCCAGCTCTTGCTCCATTTTTAAATCATTTTCTATTTTTACCCATAAGTACATGGTGCACAACTTTTTTCTGCTGCTCCATAAGAAGCATTTTCTGCACCAGTTAAAATCTTCGAAAATGTAAAAACAGTTTACACATCAATGCAGAAAAAGAAAAACGTTTTTAGATAAATGATGAAACATGTCATTACAAACCAAAACCCAAACTTGTGCATTTTTATTCCTACAGTTTAAACGGATTTAAGTTTTGTTAGATTTCTTGGTCATAATTTCTTTACTGAACGTCTCAAAAAATAAGAGTAGCATCACTTTAACTTATTATTACTGGAGTAAAAGTGAAATGCAGCCGTCCAAGAAATTACTCAAGCAAAAGTAGAAAAGTATTTGGTAAAAAGTTTACTCAAGTACTGAGTAGCTGATTAAATGATTATCACTTAATGTTTATAAATTACGTCATCAGACCGACCAAAATATAATGCTAAGTGGAAATTTTGGTATTTTAAGAACAAAATGACAATAATTCGTATAAATAACAAAAAATACCAAATTCAGGCAAAATAATTTTTTTCCAAATCAGTTTCTTTCACTAAAAACTGCAGGTGTGTCTGGTGGATGTTTGGTTAAAACATGTTTACTCATTCAGTGGGGAGAAAATCCTGAAGTATTACTAAAGTAAGAGTAGAAATACTTCATGATAAAATTACTCAAGTAAAAATGTAAAGGACCTTGTAGTAAAAATATTTTTTTCAACACAGTTACTTAAGTGAATTTAAGTAGTTAAACTTTGCTTATATCTGACAACAGAAGTGATATTTATAGCTTGATAAAAGACGTTATAAAAATTGCTTTGAGTGCCACCTGGGATAAAAAGAAGAGCCCAACGTTATCAATGTGAGTCTGTCGTTCTGACTGCAGCTGCAGGCAGGAGAGCGTCGCATCAGCGTTTAGCCTTTGCCACCTTCTAGCTGGTTAAGAATAGCATCATGTTCTCCAAGTGACAAAACACAACGAGGCACATTAACGTAGAACATCCAAAACATTTCGCCGAAATCAAGGCCTGTTTTTTTTAAAAAACGCACACAGTGATCTTGGATGCGGTTCAGGTCCGAAACGAGGCTGTTTTTCACGTCTCATAATTGCTTTGTTGCTCCAAAGACGCACCGAGGAAACGATCCGGGGTCAGTCGGCCCGGAGGGATCAGGGTAATAGGAGCTCTTAGAAAACGACTCATGCTGTCATCTCATCACGCGCTGACAAAAACTGATCTACACGTAAAATATGCCACCATCTGAGGAGGACCAAAGGAAAAGGTCAACAGATTGGGGAAAGTTAAACCAGTTTCTGTCAGGACTCTGGGTTTTTGGGTTTGGTTTGGTTATTTAGCGTTGTGTTTTAGTTCACTTTAGCTTAACCCTTCATGGTTATTTTAGTTATTATTTGGATATAACTTGTAGTATTTCTTGCTATGTTTACTTTTCATCCTAGTTTCAGTAATTTTTAGATGTCTGAGTTTATGTATATCTTTCTGCATTGATTCATTCATTTTCTTGAAATAAATGTACTTTTAGGAGTATTTTTACTGTGCTGTATTTTTTACTTTTATTATGAAGTATCACCAGAGCCGATCCAAGGCATGTGCAAGCCAAGCGGATGATTAGGGGCCCAAAACCAAAATTATCCCCTCAAGAATAACATTTATTTTATTTTGCAATGATAGAGTGCAGGTTTTGCAGGTTTTACACATCTCTTCCAAATTAAAAAAGAAAAGATATCAAACTTTAATGACAACAACATTAATAATAACAAGTCGTTCACTGTAAATGAAGTGTTTGTCTGCAGCTAATATGCCACACTTATACAGAACTCTGCATTTCAAAATGGGAATCAATTAGAGCATTTTTGCTTCTCCTGCAGAATTTCAACACAAGAAATAAAAATAAAAAACTATCCAACCTTTGTACTCATTGAAACAACTTTTTTCTTTTAATTTTATTACTTTCTCCTGGTAAAATTGTCTTTATTCTGTTCATTTTACAACTAGATAGCTGTAATTTAACAACAATTATTGTAGTCTGGCCTTCATACTCTGTCATAAAACTCACAGAAAGGATGATTGAAGTAAAAGCCAAGAAAAAATCAGATCTGGAGATATTAAGTCATTGGTTGTAGGCTAACACCATTTTGAATTGTGATTTTGGCTGATTGAAAAACAAAGTTAATGTGCAACTTGAATTAAAATGTTAAAATTTGCTACCAAAAAGTGGGGGGAAGAAACCAAGCAGCCACTCACGTTTTTCCTCGGCTGAAGAGATGCTGGCGCAGTAAAAAGGCTAAAGTGGAGAGAACCATGATGGTGGTGCACATGGTTCCCCAAACCCTCCTGCAGTGAAAAACACAGCAGCTTCAGCACAAACCGTCCATGCTGCAAACAATCCAAACTGCAGAGACGACGACTGTTCCTGCCAGCAGGTGTTTGTCTTTCCTCTGTCCTTGGATCAGGAGCCCTGCAGGATTAGCAGATTATGCAGCCTAAGCTACGCTGTGGTGTGTTAGCATCCATCACTCACAGATTGCATGTTCAGAGTCTTTAATCAACATCTTCAGCTGTGTGATTGCTCCTTGTGACAGTAATGAGCCACCTACTGCTCTGGCTCAGCAAACCCACACGTTCATGCGTTCACAAATTCTTCTGATGAGGATTTTATGAGACGTTTTCATGCCTAGAACCACTTATAGTATTTCTATTTATGTAGCACATTTTCAGCAACAAGGCAGTTTAATATGCTTTACATGAATTAGAAGGAAATACAAAACCAAAGACAAAAAGGTAAAAGTATACAACTACATTCTGGTTCTGCTTGTTTACTAAGAATAGATCATAATTTATAAAATACAAAAAAGTTGTTTTTTTATATTGAAGTTCTCATAACATTATTACTTTAATCATGTGATATTGTGACTTCATCCTCATAATTTAAAAATAAAAATCTTAGTCTAACATTTATAAACAACCTCAACTCAAATATCAAATAGAAGTTGGATTCTTGTTCTGATAAAACTACATTTTGGTTCTCCGGGTCTGTTTCTTGTTCTGGATTGTTAAGTATTTTCTAGGTTTGTTTTAGATTCGTAAACTAACAGGAGTTTTTCTGGGTCTTCCTCTGGTTTTAAAAGCATAAAGATGAACGTTGGTGTAAAGTAATAAATACTCCACACTTCATAAAAGTAATAAACTAATAATTTTTTCTGTTTTAAACAAACACTCACAGACCAACCTGAAGTTGCCCCACAACAACACGACATCTTGACACATTGAAAATATTCGTCTCTGTATTTGTTGTCTTTGTTCCTCCAGACATGAAGGTGGCGCTAATTTTGAAAATGTGACATGCTGCTTCTCAGATCCTGAAAAGTGAGTGCATTACATGTTAATTTGGAGTCGTTTGTTAGATTTTGATCTGATCTTTTAGTAAATTTGCTCCATAATTTCTCCATTTCTGGATGCTTCACTGCAAAAACACAAAACCTTACCGTGTAGTTTTGGTCGAGTTTACAGTGCAAATATTTTGGTACACTTTTAATAAGACAAAACTAACTAACAAGTAACTTTTCAGCAAGTTATAAGAGCTTGTTTAAGTCAATAATTCCTTAATATTGATTTTAAAAAGTGCTTGTTCCACCGGTAGATCATTTAAATTATAATAAGATATTTTCCCCATGTTTAATGAAATAATTTGCCAATGGAACTAATAATTTTCATCCATATCAAGAAATTATTGACTTGAAATTACATGCTATATTTTGCTGAGAAGTTACCTGTAAGTTAGTTTAGTTGTATTTCTAGTGTAATAAGATATTTGCACTAGAAACTGGACCAAAAATGGTCAGACTTTGTATTTCTGCAGCTTTACTGGCAAAATCCTTCCCATGTTTCTAGATGTTAATTTTTTTGTTTTTGTAATCTGCTTTTGAACTTCTTCAGATGTGGCTGCAGTGCGTTGCTTTTTGAGATCTCATAGTTTAATTCATGTTGTTGGACCTGAAGAGTGACATACAAGAATAAACACAGTTCAGCTTTTGAGTGTCAGGCAGGTTTAAGATGAATTAAAAATATTTTCTTCAAGTTTGTTCGGTTTTTAACGTTTTGCAAAAACCAAATATATTTTCGCATCACTTTAAACTTTATGCAGAGACTCTCAGAATCATCACTTATTGCTTTGAGCCATTGGTGTTTACGAAACACCGGCTCTGTGAAGCTTCAGCCCTAATTGTCAGGAATCTTAGCGTCTCTCCACTGACACAAAGTTTGAATAATTGAAGATTTTTTCCAATTAGGTGGCGTGAGTTTGTCCCAAAGCTGCAGATGAGATGCACAGCCACATCGCTGCAACTTGACATTCCCTGAAGCCCTCCATGTGAGTGTCTGTCTGTATGCGCTGTGCAGAATCACTGACTGACGTCGTGACGGATTTCAGAGGATCCACGTCTCGCTGCCCAGAAGAAATATAACCCGAATCCAACAGGACGGGTAAAGATCTGACGTGTGAGTATTTATAGCCCAACTGATTATGCTGTCGGGGTGTTTGTTCCCGTTCAGAGGTCATCAAAGTGGATCTGGAAGTGTAGAAAAGGTTTAACTGGCTTACTGAGAAATGAAAATAAGAAAAGAAACAGACGCAATTTGCTGCTCCGCAGACACTAAACAGGATGTGATGCTGCTGATCCAAAGGCTCACTGTAAAACACCAGACCTGCATTTAGTTGTGTTTACTGTCTTATACTCTTTAAGTCAAATTTAAAGTTTTAGATTTTTACCATAAATGTGAGTTTGTGAAAAATAACCTTACATCAATCAGTAAGTTGTGTTAAATTTTTATTAATTTTATCAAATCTCCAAGAGTTGAATAAACTAGAGCTTTTAGGTTAGCACTTAAAAAAACTGAAAGAAGAAAAAGACAGGAGTGGGAACGATTTCCCAGAATGCTTAGCGGCTTGTTTTTGTATCCTGAGATGGAAGTGCGTTACATTGATCTTACTCTGGTGCTTTATTTAGGAAAATGTTTATTTTAAAGCTTGAGGATAATGTCCTGTTCACACTAAATGTGATCAGAAATTTTAAACAAAAGTTTAAATTATTCTAAAGTAAAATAAGTAGTTATTTTAACTTGATAATGTGAGTAGAATAATAGAGAAATGTGGCTCTATAACCAGGTGAGGGTAGGTTTTTTTATTGCATATTGTGAAGTATTTGGTTATTTGGTTTGAATTGCAGCATTAGGTTAAAACTCTCAATTCAAGATGAATGAACTTAAAAACAATATTTATGCAACTTGCCTCTTGTTGCTAAATCAACTTCATGAACTTTAATTAAAACCAAAACAATTTTCTTGTCAACTTAAATTGCCTTTTCCAGGCAGCAGCTCAACTTTCATTTTCTAGTTAAACCAACTGTAAATGTTTTACAGTGAAGTAATTAAGAAGCAATCAATAGGAAGTAGAAGAAGAAGAGTGGAGCGGATTCCAGCTGGTGTATATCTGACCCGGTGACCGGCGACATGCTGCTGCTATACTGAGAGCCGCCGGTCGTCCATCGGGTCATGTGTTCACGTCTCTATGAACGGCGGAACAAGCCGCTTCAGTAATTAAGCATCAGTGGTTTTCCCTGACATGTAGGTGTGTTATGCTAATAGCAGTACATGTAGCATCAAGCATGAAGAAGAAACCTGTTTGTTTTCCAGCCTCTCAGTCCAGATGTGTCTGGTTCACTCAGCACTGATGATTAAAATCAGCTTTTATTCACGCTGCAGTCATTATGTGATAAAGAAGCAAAGAAATAAATTTAAACTCATTCTACAGATTTTTATCCTCTATTTTTTAAATGTGTATCAATTACCGGAGCAAATTTGTCCAAAAGGCTGAGACACTTTGAATTTTCTTCATAAATAAAAAAGAAGTAGTAGTAGTAATCTTTTTTTTTTTTTTTTTTTAAATCTTGTCTTTTTTTAAAGATCTTCTTTAGATTTTCCCATACTTTTGCACTTCTTCATTTGGTCTTTGACTTTTTTGGGATTTTATATGTTAGACCAAAGAGGACGTTAGCCTTGCTAACAGCGGGTCAACGGTCCAACAGAACCTGGATCTGGCTCAAGCCCAGGGGCCCACAGGGCCTCCTAAATTCGGCCCTGTTCTTTACTGATAAATATATTAATAAAATATTGTTTCTACCATTGTTTGGTTGGATTTTTGAAGGAATAAAATCTTACCGAACAAATCAAAACACAGTGAAATAAACAAATAATATCCTATTTGTTTATCTTAAGCTAATTTATCTCCTTCCAGACACAATCTCTAACTGGAGTCATCTTCAACAATGAGCAACAAACGTTTAGGAGCGGAGTCAAGGGACTAGCCCAGTGCATTGTGGGATTAATAGTTCTTATGCCAGCATCCTGTAGCTCAGTCCGTCATGGCAGGAGGTACAACGTTATAAAATAAATTGCATTACATAGAAAACATATGTCTGGGTGATATAGCTGCATATCCTATACAAATATGGGAAAACTTTGTTGGTCCTCTGCTAATGTAAAATTAATTAATTAAATATGGAAATAATTAGGCATCATATCAATTTGTTTCTGTATAAAGAATATTCTGTGCCATGATCCTTTTCATGTGGCTCATATGATGGAAAAAAGTATTTTATGAAATACTCTGATCTTGGCACAATCCGAAAACCTCATCCTATTGCAAAAATTATTATTTTTTTATATCAAAGTTAAGTAAAATTTAAAGAAATGTATTTCTGTAATTCCAGTTTGCGCCATTATATGGTGAATAAACAGCCAGTTTCTCATTTTTCTCCACATACAGACCAAAATGTGAAAACTATTTTCACTCAGGACCTGTTTGGGGTTTCAGACGACGCTTTGTTTACTCCATTAGTTTGTGTTTCTGCTTATTCAGCGTCTGAACGATGTTTACGTTGGTCACAGCACATTGACAGCATGCGGTGCTTTTGGACTGAGATGAGAACCTGCCTGTTTGAACACAACGCTTATAAAGAGAAACAGGAAAACATGAGGAAACAAAATACACAAAATGTGTAAAACCAGCTGCAGCAGACTGTTTAGATTGTTTCCTCTGGATTTCACTTCAGTGAAACTATTTGAATGTTAAATTTGCACAGCTTTGAGGACGCCTCGCTGATTACCGGCATCATACAGTCGATGTTAGTCTGTGGGAGCTTCATAACCAGCTGTAATAAACAGGCTGAGGCACACAGAGGTAATTTATAATCATTTGTGTCAGATTATGTCTAGAACACCTGGCGATTCGCAGAAACCCTCAGCACCTGCTCACAAAAACCAATCAATGGGGGAATTTATATATCACAATTTTTATTATGCAAAGTTCATTTACAATCAGTGGAGAGACGGGAGGTGGAGAGTACAGCCTTTCTGGAACAGGAGATTTTTCACACTTAACAAACTTTGACATATTTTGTTTGATTTTTATGTGACAGACCAACACAAATTAGATCGTACTGTGAAGAGAAAAGAAAAAGCTGAATTTTCAATTGGAAAGGTGAAAAATGAAATACTTTATAGAATCATCTATGGCCGCCATTACAGGTAAACCTCTGCTGGGGTCTGTCTCCGTCAGCTGACCAAAACCTTTTACCAATTTATCTTTGTAAAAGAAGTCAAAGCCTAAAGGAGGCTGGTACATTCACTCCAGCCCTGTTTAGTCCGCTTTAATTAAATTTGAGTTTGTTTAGAAAGTTTGTTTGGGAAGGCGAGAACGTGTAACGGACCAAAAAAAACTAACTCTAGTCCACTTTCAAATCTCAGTATCGGTTCAGCTGTAACGAACTCTAGTGTGGTAAGGAAAAATGTATGGGGGAATTTTTGTGCCATAATTCGGGAGCTTACGTTTTCAGTCTGAAAGCAGTACAACACTTCCATTCTATTGGCTGAGAGGTTGCCAGGCAACGGTAGTTTTCAGGTCCAAGCGAGAGCAGAAAATGTTTTGCAAGCGAGCAGAGACAAGTCTTGAGCGCAAGGAAAACGGTTTGAGGGAATATTTGAAAGAGAGAAATTTTGAGTTCAAGCGTTACAAGTTTTGAGAAGGTATAAAGTCCTGCTTTCAAAATGAAAATGTAAGCACGAATATTAGAAGTTTTGAGAACAAAATACATGTAATCCTGTTGTCAGACTGAAAATGTGTGCTCTAGAATTATGGCACAAAAATAAAAATGGACCACAGACAGCTTGAAAAGCAGGAAGCAGACTATGGTCAGTGCATTCTGGGTAATGACTTTTTTTTTTTAATTTTTTTTACCAAAGACAAAGAAAGAAATCCTATATCTGCTTTTTAAATCTCATGCAGCTCCAATTTTATTTACATCTTGTGAACAAGGAGGTTGTGCTCAGTGTCTTCCTAAGAGGGTTTTGTTGTCGTTTCCTTTAGTGGCTCTGGCTGCAGCGCCACCACAGACGAGGAGGGGAACAGGTTTTCCTATTAGCTCGGATTGTTTGACAGTGTGAAAGTGAACCGCAAAACCTCAATATGTAACAAATGTTGGAACTTGATTGAACCGAGTCTAATGGACTATCAGGTGGAAAAACACTTTGCAGTTTGGACCATGAAAATGTTTCAGTCCAAATTATTCCTTTTGGAAGAATTCGGTTAAGATGGTTTCCAGTCTCATCTTGTAGGATTATTCTCTCCTTTCTAAACAAACTCCAACTTCCTGTTGGAGGGAAGGCGCCACCATCCTCAGGTGACTCTGTGAGTGTTTGTTCGGGCTTGTTCAGGTGTGTTTGGGCATCATGCAGCTGCATCCTGAAAATACATCGCAGTGAGAAAATGTGTCGCCATGGTGACACATCATGTCAACCCTCGTGATGTTGTTTACCTGTTTCGCTTGGTTTCTATTATCACGCCAGGCGCCGGAGAAGCAACACTGATTTCTGCAGCGTTGCTTTGATTCGCAGCAGATGAAAGAGGCATTTTCAGCCCAACGACAACAGATTAACCAAAACATGTTTTATGTTCTTTATCAGGACTTCAAACTACCTCCCTGCTCAGACTAAACCACGAGTTTGTGAATAAATTACTGTGTGTCTTCTTCCCTGCGTGAACCTCCCACTGGAGCCCCAGAAAGAGTCTCGCCTGAAGCGTCAAGCGGCGAACAGACAACCATTAATCATTGATTAAGAACATTTACATCTCGTTCCTTTTAATTATTTCTTCTCGAACCAGCAGGGCTGCTACACAGAGTGTCTAAGCCGTGCAGAAGCAGACTGGAGACGTGCTGAGCTGGGTTATCTGGGTCAAGTTCCCGTTTTGGCTGAGGAAGTGAGGTTTTAAGAGCAGTTTGTGGCTGGAAAAATGTTGTTTGTAGTCAGAAAGCAGAATAATTTTAACACCGAGAGATAAAAAAATAAAAGCCATTGTGTTGGGTGTGTGCCATTGGAGCAATGCAGAACGTTTACAGATTCAACTTCACAGGAGGCCAAAAAATTGATTTTGAAATGCTTGTGGTTTATCAAAGGCTGACTGGCTCAGGGAAAACCTCATTCTTGATCTCCTGCGATGTTCTGAGCTGTTCAGCAGACTGTGACGAAGAAGCCGCGACTCTGACACTTTGTCTAAATCACGCTCTGAAACTTTCTTCTGGATATTTGCCTTTTGACTTTTTACCCTCCTCAGCTATGACCCTTAATAGTTATGTACAATTTTGACAGTATTTTGTACTTATTTGTTTAAAAATAATCAGTTATTTCAAAAAACTCATCCCAGCTCATTTGTTTTCTATGTTGATTTTTTTAGATTAATTATGGAACTGGGGTAAACTGAACCTTCACAAATAAATTATACTGAGTCTGTCCCCTGAGGAGGAACATACTATTTGCTTCATGTTTCTGCATAATTTACAAACCAAAACTATCAACCAGAGTTACTTTTGTCCAAGCAGTGATTTCTGTGTGATAAAAGCAAAACTTCACAGGTGGTCCATCTAAAAATGCAGAATAAATTCTTTATCTTTTCTTGAAAAGGTTTCCCTATAATGTGTTTTCCTCCAAGTAATGAACGGTCACCTTCACTGTTTTATTCATTTGTTTTCTGTAAGATTTCAACATAACATTTTTAAGCTCAAAACTGCTGAATTGAATTATTCAGGCGAGGGAGTGATATTTCTGATCAACCATAAATGCGCGGGGAAAAGTACAACGTGAGGCTGAAACTACCACTCCGCACCGATAGGGGGCAGGGCTGAGTACCGGAGGCTCTTCTCCTACCAATTGAACAGATTTCGACCGAAAAACCAAAAATTCAAACCTCGTTGGCGGTCATTTTCATTGACGCGACCACAATTAACAATAAAGTTAAATTTTTAATGGGTAGATGAAAGGATTTCATGTATAAATAAAGGCAAGGTCTGATACAATTTTAAATTTGGATTACAAAAAAGAGAGAGTAGCCAAATAAAATAAAAAAGCAAATTAGATCTCATATGAAATGATATTTCTGAATGGAATGAAAATACAGCTATTCACACACCTCAAAATGTAAATAAATTTCCAAAAAGTGTATTTGTTTGCTAGAACAATTAGGAGGTATAATTTAACTTTAACATATTAAAAATCTCAGAAAATCTGTGCTTTTTTTTGTAAAAACTGAAACATTATCTTGATTTTAGTCCTTTTAATAGATTTAAAATCAAATTATTCACTTTTACTACTTTAAAGAAACATGCAGTACAGCTGCATGTTTCCTCCGTCTACCTGTTTCGACTTTGATGCTTTGAAAAGTCTTGGTCCAATTTAATATGGAAGTGGCAAAAGATTATTTTTTTAAACTTGTTGGATGAAAAGATAAAAATATATGTGGATTTTATCATTATCAGTGTTAGTATCAGTAAAGACAAATGCACACCTTATTTTTACTAGTAAAAATAAAAGATAAAAAATCAGGAACCCATTTGGTTTAAACATAATAACAGAGACAGAATAAACTTAACAAGCAAAGTTTATTGAGGTTTTTTTTTCACCACGTGTGTGAAGGTACAAGTCTGTGCAAACATGCTCAAACACCACAAAGCCACTGCAGTCGCTTCCACTGACAGCGCAGGATACATTAAAATAAACAATATTCAAATACATAGAACCCTTCTAAAGAGATAATATTTAGAAAAATAGAAAGTCCCGACTTTTCAACTGATGAAACAGAACATTGCACAACAAGAACACAGTTCTACACATGCTGTGACGCCTTCGGATAGCTGGATAGAAAAGTACACCGTGAAAGGACTTTATGAGCAAATGATGTACTTTTTTTTTTTTTTTTACCAAAAGTGTCGTACTGCATGTGCGTGAGCTGGCTCAGAGGTACTCTGGTAAGGTTAGCTTGACTAATTCCCCCCTAAGGGGAAACCTCAGGGAAAAGATGATGGTGGAAGTTGAGCAAAAGAGAGAAGAACCCTTTTATAAGTGAAAACATATTCGCTGCTTCTGGAATGGGTGTTTTATTTGCCTCCAATATGTATTTTTATTCACCTGCCTGACTCATCGCGGCGTGCCTTCGGCTTACGACTCAAATTAAAATAAATATCTTTTTTTAGAGGAGTCTGTTAACATCTGCCAACATAAGCTGTGGGTTTAATTACTGTTCTAATCTTTTCTCCTCAAAGTATGTTTATCATACTGGTCCACAGCACAAGAAATATCAGTTTACAGCATATCTAAAAGTGGGATGTAACTTTTCGGGTGCATTCACACCAAACCTGTTTAATCCACTTTAGCCAAACTGGTTTGTTTGTCCAGTTCGTTTGGGGATTTGTGAATCAAACGTGAATGCCAAGCAGACCGGAGACTGCAGGGCATTCTGGGTAAATACAACCAAAACAAATGTGTGAGTCTCTCGCTAGCGGGAGAAATGGCTCTCTGTTTCTTTACCAAAGACAAAAGAGAAACCTTACAGCTGCTAAAATCTGACGCTTCTCTATTTTTGTTTACAATTGGTTAAGAAGGAAGTTGCACTCAGTGTCTTCTTCAGAGATTTTTCTGTTGTTTTCTTGAGGAGTTCTTGGTGCAGCGCCACCACAGGCCAGGGGAGGAACTGGTTTTTCAAAGTGTTTGATTTGTTTGACACAATGCAGTGTGTTAGCGAACCGCAGCAGATGAAAATGTAGCAAATGTTGCAGTTTTGGTCCTTAATCGAGCCGAGTCTACCAGACTATCAGGAATGAAAAGACCTTTAAACGACTGTTTGCGTGTTTTAGCAATGCTTAAAAACCACCATGTAAATGTTTCCAAAAGTGAGGTAGAAAGGACTGAAGCATTATGGAGGGAGTATCTTTTGAGTTTTGCTTTCAGCCTAGATAGGAGCCGATTTTATACAATTATCAAAAGACAATTGCAAATTAGAGATCCCACAAACAAAGTTAAATCATCCCCAGAGATCAGGCTGCTTCAGACTGAGATCAGTTTTAAGGTACATGACTGAGTGGCTTGATTAGAAATAATCTAAACCTTTCATCTCTAACACACAGAGTTGAACTGAAGGTTTGACTATTTCTTCATGCCTGGCATGTTGTAAAACTGATTGACGATGTCTGTCCATCAGCATTGAAACTAAAACAAACTGTTTACAGTAATAACCAACAACCAGGGTTACCTGTGGTTGCCAGGGAAATCACTGCCTTTCAGAGAAAAGTAAATATTAGTCCTAGAAATACATTTCACAGACCTACTAGAATAGAAACCATCTGCTAAGGTTGGCTTAATTTGGTCATTTTGCTCTGTTGCCATGTCAAACCTTTGCACTTTTGTCATTTCATGCTGACTATTCATCTGTTCCTACCTAGTTTAGGGGTATTCTGTTACCCACTTTGACGTCTATTTCTTTATTTACTTTTCTAAAGATTTTCTGCCTCTATTGGGCTGTTATAACCTGACAGGAAGAGCAGGGAGAGCAATAGAGGGGGTAAGACATTCCTAAAGTTGTCCAGGACCAGACATCAAACCCTGCATGTCTCTGCACACAAGGCTCCTGAGTTACCACTGAGTCACACGGTGTCCAAACTTTAGTGATTTCACATAATCAACTCTTGGTCCAAGAAATAATAACGATGACCCCTCAAAATTATTTTGATCTGGTCTGAAGTATATCTTATTTCAGAAGGATAATCTGGCAACTCCGATTGAAAGTGGACTTCAAAAACTTAAAATGCACATGAGATCCGACATGGATACGAAATGGTTTACTGACGATTATGAAAAGGAGGTAGGAACGAGTAAAATAGCAAAGACTGGGTAAGAATTTGCTGAACAGATTTGTTTAGGGGGAAAATGACAGACTCATCTAATTGTACAACTTCTCTTGGTATCCAAGTCTTTTTGCAATATTGTTGGAAAGGTTGACAGAGGAAATCATGTTTGCAGATGACATTGTGATGTGTATAGAAGAGAGGCTGAAGAAGTGGAGGTGTGCTCCGGAGTAAAGAGAGGAATGACAGTGAGTAGGAGGAAAACATAATTAGTGGGTGTGAAGGAGAGATGAAGAGGTTAGACAGAGGAGAATGATGGGGAAAGGGGTGAGATGAGGGATTGGTCAACTAAACTTAGTTAGTATTCTTTGACCGCAGACTTACAGAATACTAATTAAATATTTAGTTTGAAACTGTGACATTTATAAATAACTGAACATGGTGAAAATATGATTGCAAAATGAACCACACATGCATTTGTTTTCTCTTATGACAGCCCAAATTATTGATGTTATTGTTTTGACAGTTTAATTTTACCAGTGGTAGTAACTGGAGAAACAACATATTAACTGCTTTATTTCAGATTCAATGTCTCTGCTGTTTTGATATGCATAGGTCTTTACTATTAATGTTTCAGTAGTTGGTCGCAGAGGAAGTGATCTGGAACTGGGGAAACTCATTTTTATTTCCCATTTTCAACTCATTTTGACGCTGAGTGGGAAAGAAAAGAGAAACCATTTAGACTATCCACTCTGTTGTTTCATGGGATTTTAACTGCATTATCTTTACTGCTGAAGTGGAGCAATTGTTCAGGTTATTAGTCCAAATTATGCTCTTTTTTCTCGTGGCAATTTGAATGTCACAGTCTGCTTTGAAAATGCTATTTGAATATGGTTTTATTTCTTCTGGAATAATACATCAAGAGAAACTGTAGTGTACACAAAGACAAAACTATAGATTTAAAGGGGAGAGATGAACGTAATCAGAGTCCCTAGATCAATGGTGTCAAACTAATTTTCCAGAATTTAAAACCTGTTTACAAACTCTTAAAATATCAGTGAATTTTTAAAACTAAATAATATTATTAAACATCTTTTCAGTTTCCCCAGGATTTTGTGAATCTTTTTGTGATGTTTTTGCAATAAAAATCAAAATGCTTGTGGTACAAATTTGGAAATATTTGCACTTATTTATGACGGTAAATGCAACTTTTTATCACTTGCTGCATATATCATGGATTGTATCAAAAATGTATTTGGATCAAATTAAGGCTGTTTTGTACAAGTAAAACGTTTTTGACAATTTGAGAAAATTCTGCAATAAACTCCCAATTATGTATAATGCAAAAAAGTGCAGAGATTTGTTGATTCTTGCATGAATTTTCATGATAATCCTCAAGAAACTGCAGGGACTGATTGAAATAATTTGACAGTAAACAGATAAAAACTGCATTGATTTGATTGATATTATAATATTTAAGCAAACTTATTGTGTAGTTTAGAGTCTAGAGGGCCACAAAAAAGCTATGGCGAGCCAGATTTGGCCCACGGGCCTTGAGTTTGACACACGTGTCCTCAAGAGTCTGGAAATATGTTGGCATCTTTAAACTTTATTCATCATTCATTCATCCACCCATCCCATCATCCACATTTATATTTTCAGACTTTTTGTATCCATTCTGTCGTCTATGTTCAGTCATACTTCTACCGATTGATCAGTCTATTAATCTATATATTTATTAATTTGCTAATCTTTTTCACCAGATAGTTATTCACATTTCCATAAAGCATTGAAACCGTGTTTATCATTCCAAACTTTTGTCAGTGGAACTAATTTATTCCCTTTGTATGTCAAAAGTTTTTATTTTAAGTTTGTTTGTTTTGTTACCAATTTCCAAAGGAAAAGGTTTAATTCAATTAGAATTTGACTGTTTGGAATCATTTTCATCTCAATAAACACCTTTTCTACAAATTCCCATTTTTGTGAATGGCCGACGGTTTGCTGCAGGTTTAAGACCATCTGTCCAGTCATAATTATTTTTACCCTCATTCCCAGCAGAGACAATAGGAAGCTACAGGAGATAAAAGACCCAACGAGGAAGAGAGGAGACTCATTAGCTCCTTATTAATGCCAGATGCTGTCGCTGACGGGGTCTTGTGGGAGATGTGGGACGGCACCAGAGCAGATGCAAACTCGAGATTTGATCAAATGTCCATCCTAAACAGATTTTCTTGCTGTGCGGAGCTGAATTGAGTGGAGCATGATCCACAGATAGCTACTGATACCGAGCAGGTTGAAGTTGACCAATATAAAGGAAGTTGGGGGAGGCAACTTGAGCATTTTCATGTGTTTGGAAACCACTTTATAAGATACACCAACCAGAAATCTTAAGTTACAGGCCTCTTTTTCATGGACCTCTTACCATTAAGTGGACTTCTAATGGAGACTTTAAATCCAGGAAGTAAACCGTCTGACAATAAGGTAAATATTAACATTGAAGAAAGCCTTTAGTTTGTACATTTGTGAATGTGTGTGATTGCTAAAGTTCTCGCTTTCACACTTTTGGTAGTTATATTCGGAAATGACAAGCAAGACAAAAAAATAAAAAGAAGCACTCAGAACAACCTTCTTCAACACCAGAGTACGTCTGCATGTCACTGAGCTGTAAACAAATGCAGGAGATCGTCCAAATGTGCCCACTGTATACATTTACAAAGAACACTCCAGGAAAGTTAAACAAGACACTTAATAGAGAAAGAGAAAGGGGTGACCGTCCCCTGAACATGAGTAGACTGCAGTTGGAGACAATTAACAGTCAGTGGGTCCATGGTCCCATTAGGAGCTGGAGCTCCAAACACTAACAGCCCACCTCCTGTTTCATCACGATGTTTTATTTCAACGAGCCGCCTTTAAAGATGCTTCTCTCAGGTCTTACCAGAAAAAAAGCTCAGCATTTAGGAACATTTTTATGTAGAAACATCAATTTCTATTCTAGTTTGTTTTGGTTTGATGCGACATTAGCTTAGCAACAGTAGCCATGAACCATTTAAAGTGATAGTCTGGATTTTATGAAGTATTATTATTTTATTGAAGCAGAAGGATGTTTTATCACAATAAGTTTGAGGAAAAGTGAGACACATAAGGTTTATAGTTAGTTAAACCAACCAACAAACCAACCTTATTTTAATTGGTTTTCAGCTGAAAACTAAGTTGGTATTTTAATCAATTTTATCTAAAATCGATTAGATAAAATTAGTTTTATCTAATTGATTTTAGACAAAATTCATAGTTTTTTTCTAATTTATCTAGTTAATATTGTAGAAAATTAATCTAATTTTATCTCAAATTAATTAGATAAAATTTAGTACATTGTATCCAATTAATTGTAGATACAATTAATTAGATAAATTAATTTAGATAATTAATTCAGATTAATACATTTTTTATTTGAATTTTTTCATTTATTTATTTTCTATCTTTTCCAGGTGAAAAGACTTAAAAACTGTTTTTGGTGCATTCATGTGGACTGCACATTTGTTGTTTTATTGGTGCTGCATGGCTCAGAGGCAGAGCAGGTTCCCCATAAATGGGCTTATTATAATCAGTGCAGCCATCCAGGGTTTGACTACCAAACTCGTATGGTAAATATGGACCCAAACACAAATATATAGAGGTGGGGAAAAGTTTTGATTTGTTTTCTTTCACAAAAAATTACCTAAAAGCTCCCTTTGAACATTGCCAGTCTGACTTTCTGCGCTATGATTCACAGCAGTGAAGCCATTTTTTTTTAAATGGGTTATTCCAACATTTTTTCCATTAAATTTTCAATGTAAAAATATTGTTTCAAAGAAAGTTGAATGATGTTTTTAGCCTAGCAATGCTTCAGCCATGCTTTGAATTTTTATGTGGACTGATGGGTCATGTGTATTACATCGTTTCTGATTGGAATCCAACAGGCTTTACAGACAGTTTCTGTTTTGCAACATCTGAGGAGAAACATATCTGTTTAAAAAAGACACCAACTCTGTGCTGGACTGAATATAGATGCTATTAAGTTGGTGGGAAAAAAACAAACTTTTGTTGCATGTGGCAAAACTGTGTGCATGAGAAGCCTCTCTTTACAGCTGCTACGTGTTTTACATTGTATATTAGATAAGACGGTAAATTCAGAGAGAAAACTCCAATTGTTGCCTAGATTAGTACAGAAAATGCGGGGGTTTACCTTGATGAGTGTGTTAATAGAACATTGATTAAATCTACTCCACTTCATCGCTACCCCGTTGTGTTACTACCAAGAAGAAAGAACAAGACATCAAGTTTTGTAGGTTACATGTCACAAAAAAACAGGATTGAATTGTAACATAAAATCATTCATCGCACAATGCCAAAATGTCGTCAGATACTCTTATCATTTAATTATAGCCTTCTTTGAGAAGATAAGTCTCCCAGAAAATAAAATATCTGAACCAGTATTTGAGTTTGTACATCTGTTTTCATGTTTAACTACATGTGTTCTCATCTAAAGCTCAACAGACCTTGAGATACAGCTAAGACTGACCACCACAGAAATAAGTGAAATCGGAAAGCTTTCAGAGTTGCGTGCCTAAACCCGTGGCAGTTCGTTGATAAGAAAGCACTCATGCTACACACAGAGTCATGGTTTCTATGATCTGAAGCAACAGGAGTTACCTGGAGAAGAACTGGATGGTAGGTACTAAAAAAAACAGCCTTTTTTCCTCCCGCTGAGACGCTTGTACCAAAACACCACTTACATAAGCTAAGGTGATGTCTAGTTACATCGCTTGGTGTCCAGCTGACCTCTGCAGCGTAGCAACAAAAGCTCAGCACCAAAACGCAACCAAAGTGTGGAAGAATGTTGCACGGATTACTGCGTTAATCTGATCCATATCTGTGAAACCAAACTCCCAATCTTTCACACATGCAGCTATTTATTTCTCCAACAAAAACTTCTACCATCTTCCCTATTTCTCACACTGCTGAGCTGGAGACCTGGAGCCAGCCCACATCAGTGTAGGCCCCCGTCACATGCCAGTACAGCGCCCCCATCAGTTTGGTCCACACCAACTGCACCTCCGCTGTGAAGAAGTCTGGGAAGTCTTCAGACAGCACCTCCAGGATTACTCCGCTCAGGATCTGGTGGGACAAAGTGAACGAACAGGTTAGGATACAATTATTGGTTATACAAAACAGGTTTATTAAATTTTTTTCATAAAGTTATTCTTAGGTAATGAGATTTTACTGCTCAGTCATTTCTATTTTCATCTCCTTACAGAATGAGCTGCCTGAGGTCGTCTTGTCACTTTAAATCCAAATGAGCTCAATGTTTACATGTCTGCACGAAAGTGGCTGCAAACAGATGCACAAATATACAACCATACATCTTTGAAAAGCAGAAGTGGAGCCTCCTGCACAACCAACAACAAGGCAGCAAGTGGTTTCTGCATGGTAAGTAAAGAAAAAAAAGCACCTGCCCTTTCCAGCAGCCATTGTACGTCAGCTACAGCGGTAAAACCAGCTGCTCGAATGTGCTGGTGCTTCCCTGGGGTTGCTAAGTAACAGCGCAGAGATGGCAAATGTGACTTAACAAATGGGAGGATTTCAAAACAGCTCGTTTTCCAGACACCATAAAACATGAACTTGTTGCCAAAAAATGGTTGTGTGTTTTTTAACAGCTGTTTAACTGCTTCTATAGTACAAACCCAAGTGGAATTACAGAAATGTGCAAAATCAGAATTTTAGATCCCCTTTTGCTTCCCATCATGGCCATATTTAATGCCTTGAAATTGGCCTCTGTCTCTTTAAGAAGCTCCTGCCTTGAAGCTATCCATTGATGTTGTGTCCAACTGTTCTTAGGAGCGTCGTAGTTTGTATGACAAGTTAAGCGGGCTATCAATTGCACCAAGTGTTTGCTAACTGCTGCTGCCGCTAGTCTGATGGAGCTGAGCGGCTCCTAGGAGGAGCTTTGGGAAAACATTCGGAGTTTTGTATTAGCAAGCATTTAGACACCGCAGAATGGTTGCCATGGGAGATTCAAGGATTTCTCAAACATGGATGAAAGAATTAAAGCAACACTCCAGGTTTGAATATGATGAGAGAATAACATGATGACATGATACAAAGCTAAAAAATAAAGTTGATTTTGCATAATCCTTCAGGTGAGGTTAATATTTCCCAAAACTTGCTGTAATGTTAATCTTAGGTTTTGCTGCTGTGATAGACGTTCTCACTCCGTTCACACACACATTCTGCCACGCAGAGAAAATAAGAGAAACAGAAACTGCATCTCCTTCTACAATAAAAGCGTCAGGCTTCTGATCTGATTGGATCCACGTTAATATTTTGGAACGATAGAAACCTCATCACAATACCTGAATAGACTCAATCAATAATTTTCTGGGAGGGATTTTTGTATGGATAATAACAGCTATTAATGAACCGTTTGTGCCATTGTTGTGTTTCTGATCATTATTCCTGGTCTGCCTGGACTGGGGTTTTTAACCATCATACAGCATAAAGAAGCATAACTAAGCTTTGTTGATTTTTTTTTAAAGTCATTTATTTACTAATGAAATTGGACAACCTTGAATAAATTTTAATAAGCTGTAGAAGTGCAAAAAATACTCTAATCGCACCTGCATTCCTAATTGATCTATAAACCATTGATCTACTAATAAAAGGATATTTCTAAACTTATTCTGTACTTTTTTCCACTGTTCTGCATCTGGCAGGTGTGCGGTAGATTACTGTAAAATTACCCCACAGCCATTTTATCATAATTGCCCAATCTCTGATCATCTGGAGGCTTTCACATAATCTTTTTCCTGTAATAAAAACTCTTTAAAGATCATTTAATGCTGTAACAAACTTCTGTGAAGCGACTGGGAGCCTCGCTTCAGCTGACCTCCAGGATCATTTACTGTGCCGCAGAAATGCAGAGGAAAAAAAACAACAACCTGAATTAGGTACTTTTTTTTCCATTTTATAGCTACAAACGTACAGAGAAAAATTCACTTTTTCTTTAAATCTTATCACCCACGTTTTTCCTCATCACTGCATCTCGAAAGCCAGCAGTGGCCTATTAAAGGTGACCTATCACGCTTCCTTGGACAGGCTAGTTTATGTTTGTGGGCTTCACAAAACATGTTCTTTACATTTTTGGCACAAAAAAATTCTCAGATAATTAGATTTCAGCCTGGCCAGTTCTGCCTATTTTGCCACATTCCCCAACTCAACATTTACACTTACTAAATGGCTGCAAGCAGATGCGCAATTATACACCCGAACAGCTTCGAAAAGCAGAATTAGAGCCTCCTGTACAACAAACAAGAACTCACCAAGTGTAAGGCAACAACAAAAACAGTTGTCCTTTCTAGCAGCCATTGTACAGTGAATAAAATCAGCTGACCAAACGATCTGCAGCAACACTCGGGCGAGGCTCAACTGGGGTTGCTTGGTATCGACACAGTTCCCGTTGATTATGACTTAATAATCAAAGGTTTTTGAAAGGAGTAATTCAAACAAAAAAACTGCTGACTATTATAATATAAAAACATGTAAAAAGTAAATTTTGATTAATAAAAATAAGCACAAATCTGTAATCTAAAACTGAATGGAGGACAAGTAGGAAGGAAAAGACATTTGACCATAAGACAAAAATAAAAATGTTTTCTTTTTTCATCTCTACCTTAAAGTATATGGGTTCCACTTTGTGTTTGATGGCGTGGGCCTTTCCCACGAGGGCCAGCACTGAGGAAACCTTCTCTGGGTCGTTGAGATTCTCCACCACAGTGTTGAGCGCATTCATCACCCTGCAGGCATGCTGCCGCAGCTGGCTGCTCTGCTCCATCTCCTCAGGGTCCTCCATGTCTTGGAACTGGCTGAAATACTGCTTTGCAGATGGGAAGTTGACAAAAAACCTGAAGAAAAATAATATTTCATCATGGATGATGGGGGGAAGCTAAATAAATAGATTTACCTTTCAAGGAAAAGCAAAAGCCTGGTCACACTTTTCCATTCACTCTCATGGAAAAACACCCCAAAACAAAAAATCTTATCAAGCACATTAGTGTAGTTTCTAGTGCAGATATTTTAGTAAACTTGAAATGAGACAGAACTAACTTTAAGGTAAATTTTCAGATACATTTGTTCACTTATTTCAAGATCCTTTCCCATGTGTAAGTAAAAAAACAAACTAGTGCTTTTTATCAATATTCAATAACTATTGACTTAAAACTAGAGATCCATTTCTCCAATATTAATACCTGTATTGGTCCCGATATTGATAAAAATTCCTGATCAGGTAACGATAGTGTGTCGGATCCATAAGGGTAAATATATTTCGTCTAACTCTGTTTTCTGCTTTATTATTTATATTACGTTATATTTAGAATTCCTAATTACGCTTTCTGAACCATTTGAAAGAAGGTTTGTTGCAGTTTTTGTTTTACATATATAATCAATGTATGTAAAAAAAACAAAACTTAATTTCAGTTTCTTTATTATTTATTTCACATTGGCTGCTGTTCTCATGATTGCACTGACTGAACATTTAGTTGTGTTGTTTTTCCATGTTTGACCAAGCTTGTGACGCTATTGGTGTATTTAAGGTTGTAGAGTTATAAAATAAAACTTTTTATTCAGTACATTTTAATGTAGTACATTTATGTCTGTATTTGTAAAAACAAAAAACAAAAGAAGAAACATTTTAAGTCAATTCAGCTTTGCTTTTCTGTGCTGGATCGGTATCGGCTGAAACTAAACCTCAGATATCGTATCGGCTGAAACTAAACCTCAGATATTGGTACCGGCCAAAACTAAACCTCAGATATCGGTATCGGCTGAAACTAAACCTCAGATATCGGTATCGGCTGAAACTAAACCTCAGATATCGGTATCGGCTGAAACTAAACCTCAGATATCGGTATCGGCTGAAACTAAACCTCAGATATCGTATCGGCTGAATCTAAACCTCAGATATCGGTATTGGCTGATACTGAACCTCAGATATCGGTATCTGAAGTGAAAAAAGTGTATTCAAAACACCTTTTGAATAGGTCAGTTTTATCTTATTTCAGGTATTTCAATTAGAAACTTGACCAAAAGTCCTTGGTGAGAAAACGGCCAAATCAAAGCCCAAAGGTTGATCAACTTCTACGAAGCTCACAAGGTAATAATAGTCTTTGAGACGTGAGTTAGTCTGTGGGAATAATGATGGCCGTGATGATGGCAGGGTGTGTTGAACATAATCATTTGAAGCAACTCTGGACACCGAAAGGCAAAGAGTGATTTTCTTCCCCCTCAATGTTTTTAAAACCCTAATTCTGAAAGACACAAATGCTTGAATTATAAATTAAAAGAACAACCCATAAAAGTATTGACTGAAGGAACAAATTGCAGGAAGCTAAAACCTTTAATTATAATTAAATGCTGCACAGTCCACAGAAGATAATTGTGAAGCGTTTAGCTGCTCTCTTCACCATAAATCGAAATCAGCGTTTCCCTCCTCTTATCTCGGAGTGCAGTTCAGTAACTTACATGAGTTTTCTTTTTTTTCTCTGCGAGTGAGTGTGTAATTTGGCTCTGCCCCATCGGTTCAGCAGGAAGTTCCCAACAGAGACATTTAAAGTGCAGAAGCGCTGATGAGACGGCGTAGTTAAGATTGATAAGATGCTCGCAGCGTAATTGGATGCAGGTGTGCAGAAAGTGGCGTCTAATTTTCGTGGAGTTCCAGTGTGAGAACAGAATGGCACCTATCCAGGATGTATTAGGGAGAACAGTAATGATAATAATAAAGCTCAAAAGATGTTTGAGTTTTCATCGCTGCTCAGAGATGAAGAAAAGAGCTTGGGAGGAAATCAATTTGAAAGTTGAGGAATAATGGCTGTTCTGTTTTGTATGATTGTTGTGTCAGGATTTAGATAATTAACACCATTAAATAGAGATGGTATAATCGCCAAGAGACAAAATCTCTCATCAGGTTTCTCACATGATAAATAGCTGCAGAAAATGGATGGATGGATGGATGGATGGATGGATGGATGGATGGATGGATGGATGGATGGATGGATGGATGGATGGATGGAAAATAATCTACACAATGTGCCACTTTCTGTATCCAAATAATCATCAGAATAATCAATAGACTAATCAATCACTAAAATAGTTGTATCTCTAAAAGCAACAGCGACTAACAGTTTATCTTGGAACTCGTATTGAAGCGATAATACTAAATTAATTTCTTATAATGATGCACACTGGCACAGAAAGTGTAATTAATTGGTCACTTGGACCAGTTTCATTATTGTACCTTCAGTTTAACACTTTTTCAGCCATATTGAGATGGAGTCACAGCTTTTATCTAAATCAGGGTAGAGATTTTCTCTACTGTTCACTTAATATATTAAATACCATGTTTTTATTTTTTTTGTGATCCCACAAAAAAAAAAAACACTTGGAAAGACATAAAATAAGCCTTAAAATACATTCACCTTTTATAGCAGTTGCATAATTAACATGCATTTTTAAGTCCAACAAATCATTAGAATACCTGAATAATTGCAATAAAATAATCCCAACATCTATAAAGCTAATTGTTGCAGATATGCAGCACAAAGTGGCCTCCATAGCAACCATTAGATGTTATCTACATGCCAACTGGGAGCCTTGCCAGAAAAAAAAAAAATTATTTTCTGTCTTACTGTCATAACAACCATAAACATGCCAAGTTTGGTAAACGCTGTCGGCAGTGAGATGAGGCTATGTTCACACGGCCGGTATAATGTTCCAATTTATTTCACTGGAATCCAATTTTTTGGTTGGTTGTTTACATTAGAGCTTAAATGCAGCCATTATTAGACACCAGAGGAAACAATCTATGGCCCTGAAGCGACCCGCATGTTCAGAGGAAAATATGTTTATCAATTCTGAATCTTCAAATTATTCATGACCTAATCAACAATGTTTACCATGCCTGTTTGTCTGTTGCAGTAAATTTAGTCTCCCTGCTTCCTGCCTCCTGTTACACCTCAGTGGAGTAAATATTCGATAAATGTGACGTGGCTGGGATCAGGCTGATTAACAAAAATCTGAATTTGATCATTAAATCATGAAGAGGTCACATATCATGGTATCTGCAGGTTTCAGAAAGTCAAATTTAAGACTTTTTAAGACCTTTTAAATGCCAGCTTGAATGAAATTTAAGACCAAAAAGCTGTAGATACAGAGGCTTGTTGGGGAAACTTGCAGCATTACAGTCCAGTCCAATCTGGCTTTGTGCTAATGCCATGTATCTATATTGGTTCTTGGTGCAGCGCCTCCACAGGCGACTGGGGAACAAGTTTTCCAGTTAATTTCAGTAGTTTGATAGTTTGACACAGAGCAGTGTGAATGCACGCTAGAGTTCTGAAAATGTCGCAAATGTTGCAGTTTTAGTCCCCAATTAAACCGGGTCTACTGGACTATCCGGTCTGAATGCACCAATCGTCAGCGCTAGCTCTCTCGTTAGCATCTTGTGCAGCGTTCATTCAGCACATTAGCATTGAATGAACCTCGAATAATGGGAGGTCTGGAGGCAAAAAGAACGTCCTCAATTCAACCCACTAATCCAGCCTTTCAAAGCAATTCCTCTTCCTTATGTGGCCTTTTTTGCTCCAATGTATCTGGACTGTGTTTAAGGTCCTGCTGGCTCCTATAAAATACTTTATGTAGGGGATTCCATTTGTGAACCACCCTGGTAGATGGTAGCAGAGACATAAACAAGGTCGAAATGGTTGGACGTAAAAAATTCAAATTGATTTAAGCTTTAAAATGTTCATTGTACACAACAGCTCAGCAAGCAGGGTGAGTTACTGCAGAGTTGTCAAGGGAATTTCCACGATCTTTCTTTCAACACTCGGCGGGAAGCCGAGCTGACAAAGTGCTGCAACAATCACAACATCACAAGTCTACAAATGATAAAACAAAAAGTAAAACCAAGTTTGGTCAAATTTATTAAACAATTATAAAATTTGCAGAAAATACCGAAAAATGAAAATATGGATGAAAAATAAGAAGAGCTTGATGTCAGCTGTTTTATCCCAACTTTTACTGTCATCATTTTGCGGACAAGAGGATTATGGAGTGCCGTAATTTGCTGACAGATGACATAAATTGCTTGTTTGGGGTAAAAAGAAAAAAAGAATTTCAAGGATAGTAAATAGATTCATACATATTTTCAGTATGCTTTAGTTAGTTTTATAAATGCACATTGTGGTTCCAGTTAGGTGTAGTTTTCCCCATTAATTACTGTTTCTATTAATTTCAGCTAACAAAAATGTTTTCTCAATTTCAGTTTTTGTTCATTTGTTAGCTTTAGTTTTCTCAGCTCAATACATTTATAAACAAACTTCCCACAGAGGTGTTTCTATTCTGACCCGATTGAAACCCTATCAGAGGTCCAGGAAAACCGGATCTGGTCGTGCAGCAACAGCCCACAGCGGCCCTGCTTCACCACATCTGGATCCTGGGTCGTTTCAGCTTTGCTCTTTCAGCTGTCGCATCACAAGCTCACTCTGCTCCTCGGTGACAGAAATCAATGAAAATGTGGAGAACTTCTGGTTCAGCTTTGGCAAACATGAACACTAACTCCATCACTCCAAGAAAGTTGGCTTCTCTGAAGTCTGCGGTGTGTTTTAGGTGTCTCGCTTCTTGCTGTGGGAGTGTTTCATCTCATGTGGCCTGGATGTGACTTATAAGGGAAAAAATAGCACAGGCTGTAATAGTACAACAGAGAAAATGGGTTGATATCTGAGCATTGGACTAAATGAAGTGAAAATGCTGCTGCTGTGTTTGGATTCTGACTGGAAAGAGTCTGGATAAAATAACACACTGGTTTAAAGCTACTTTAAAGTCTCATTTATGATAAAATACTCACTTAACAACCGCAAAAGTAGAACTTCACAGCGGAATAGCATTTGTTTTACTTCGTTGTGTCTAAAGGAATGTGTTGAAGTTGTGTTGAAGCGTGCAGCAGGAGTTTGACTTTTCCATCTTTTGGCATGTTACGGCTACAAACTTTATTGTATTTTAAGTTTTTTGTTCTTGTTTGTTTAGGGTCTATAACAGTCTTTTAGAGCCAGGAGGAGTGCCTTAGCGCTGTCAATCAACCCCGTATATACGCTGTTGGCGGAGAAAGAACTCATTATTATAGGGAAACCATTTATCCGCAGTCAGCGATGGCCATGCTAATTACCCTTAGCATTAATGATAGAGAGAAAGGGGGAGTGTGTGAGCAGCGCATACACAGGGATGACTGGCAGCACATCATTAAGGTCCTCCTGCAGGCCTGATTGGTGTATTTCTATAGATAACAGCAGGTCTATTGGGTTTTTCAGATTATCTGCCCCTGTCTTGATGTGGCAATACTTTTAGCAAATATGCAAACATTATTTTTTGTAAAAGTTACATACGGCAGCTTTAACAAAAGCAGAACAACAAATTGTGTTTGTTTCATTTTTATAACTGTTCAGGCTTCACTCATAAAATAACAATAACTCATAGCTCATTTTTTAACAGGAACAAAAACAAGCATGGTCATTTCGGCTCAGTTTTTGACCTCATTTGGCTGCTACAGATTTAAGTTTTTATTTTCTAAACAGTTTTCATGTTTCATCAAACACACTGAGGTCAAAGCATCAAGTGCATTTAGATATTCCCAACTCAACCAAAGGGTTGGTTATGCCTTTGCAGACGCTGCTGCCTCGTTGTGTAATAATTTACACGTCTGCATAAAACCAGTTTAATGCTTTAAAATTCTCAAGATGCTATTAAAGCAGAACCTGCTGTCTGCAGCGGGTCCAGCTTTTTATATTTGTGTGTGTCTCTTAGGGGGTGCATTTATTATTTAACCGCTTGTCGTTATTTATCTTAATGTTGTATCTTTTCACTGTTTCACTACCTTTTATAGCCGTGATCCTGGTTTTGTTGAGTCATTTTCTGCAGTTTTCTGAACAGATACAGTCTTGCATTTGTTTCATTCGCAGAGGAGAAGAGGAAGGAGAAAAACATCTACTGGCTGACTTTTCTCCACAATCCTTATAGCCATCTTCCACACAGTAGTAGCTTCACATAATAGAAGAAAATCTTAATATATCGGACTGTTGTTTCCACAGATCCCACGAAACCTGATATATTATCTGCAAACGTTCTGGTTGGTGGTTCTTGCTCTCAATAGCTTGTAGTTCAGGTTTCACCGCTTTGCAGCTAATAAAAACAAAAACAAGCATGAAAGGATCATTGTGAAGCTCATTTAACTGATGTAGCTTTTCTGGTCCATTTGAATGAGTCTGTACAAAACCAGCAACACTAATACATAAAAGTAATTAATTAAATATTTAGTAACGTATCACAAAAGCCTTCTTTGAGCTTAAATAAAGAAGAACAGACAGTGAACCACTAGATGCTTTAAAATGATTAATATTAAATTATATTTTAGTAGTTTGTGTGTGTTTACTCAAGCAAATTTCATGATGTTTTGATTGTCTGTACATAATTATTGCTTTATATACTGTATGTTGCTGATGTCCCTCAAAAAAGATTTTATTTCAAGGGACTTCCTGGTGAAATAATAGTTAGATAAATAAATGGAAATAAAAAATAATCACACCAACAGCAAAATAATGGATTAAAACTGAGAAAAATAATCAAATATAAAAACACTCACATTTCAAGAGGAGAAAAATAAATAAAATCTATTAAAATACTAAAATTAAAACCATACAGTTAAAAAAAAAACACAATGTATATCAGTAGATATCTAAATACCCTCTTCATTTACCCTGATCTCATGATCTTACTATTTTTGTTTTGTTGGCACAAGTTCAGCTGAAACTTAGAGGAGGTATTTAATAAATAAAGTTTTATTTTATTTTTTTTATAATATTACCTTAAGATCAATTTCAAAATGGATATTTAACCAATGCAGAAACTTTAAAATTTGTTTTATGTGAACTCTCTAACAGGTTCCAGTAAATAATTTTGAAGTAGCTAAAATGTAAATTATAAATTAGTCTGCAAAAATAAATTTTAAGAAGTAATGCCAGTAGTCATCAGTTATTTGCATGATTATATATATATGGTTTAACTACAAAATTTTCTCTAATTGAGTCTTTCAGCTCATTATTTGTTCTGTTTCTTATTAAAAATAATTATTACAGTATTAAAGCCAGTTTCAGGTTTTGTTTTGTGACGTGTGGTTGGCTCATTTGATAAAACTAATTTAGTAATAATGGTGTCTGCGCGCGGTTTTAATGAACAATAATGTCACTTTTTCACTAAAGCAGGAACAGCAGAGAAAAAAAAAACCTGATTAAATGGAGTAACAGAAGAGCCGGCGGATAAAGAGGCATGAAAGACGCCGCTGAAGAGCCAACGCCTGTTGCTGTCATTGACAGATAAGACCGCAAGAAACACACACACACGCGCGAACACACACACACACGCCGCCCCCCCCCCCCCCCCCCCCCCACACCACACACACACAGGATGCTCTCTGCCCCGTCTTTTCACTCACTCATGGATTCTCATCAACTCAAACTGGAAATCAGTTTTCCTCCGTACCATCAGTCTCCTAGACGACGACTCGCTGTCCATTTTAACAGGTCCTTGAATATTGTGAAGCGGCAGTATTCTCGCTGTGGATCTTTAAACTGTTCAACTTTTTTAGATAAAGAGCCGACAGGAAGCACACTTTGTAAAGCAAAAGAGACACAAACGGTACTCTCTGCTACGGTTGACAACTTTAATTGCGTTTATTGTAGTGAGTGAGGATTGGTTGTCTTTATTTAGGTTTCTGTGTTCAGTTTTGCCTCCGTGTCGTCCTTTCTACCCCTTGATTGGCCCTCGTTTCCCCCGATTACCCTCCATGTGTATTTAATCCCCCCTGTGTTTTCTGCTCCTTGTCGGATCCAAGTTGCGTCGACCTTGTCTGAAGTCATGTTTTATTTTCACGTCGTTTCCAGTTGCAGCTCCTCGCCTGAACTTTGTATTTACTCTTGGACTCATTAAATCATCAAACATCAAACTGCTGCTTCACATCTCTGGTTCTGAACCAACAATTACCATAAATCATGACAGTAAATGCTGCTGAAATAATTAAAATGGCAAAAATTTTAGTCATGCTTGTAAATATATGAATTACATTTTGAACTGAACCCTCTTTATTTACCCTGATTTTACTATTACAAATAACTTTCATGTTCAGTTGAAACTTAGAGGAGGGATTTAATAAAGTTTTATTTTTGTTTTGATTTTATAATTTTGGTGGCAGACCATTCAAACTAAATATTTCTAAAAGGTTTTAAAGTGTATTCTTTCACTGGAGAAAGTAACTTTTGCATTTCTGAAGAGGATTCAAATAGAAACAAATGAGCTTAAACTAAACTAAACCAAATACGTCAAGTAAAAATAAAAGTAGCCATCCAAGAAATCGCTGAAGTAAGAACAAAACGGTATTTTGTAAAAAGGCTAAGTACTCAGTAACTTATGAAATCACATTTAACATTTTAAAACGATTCAATCGGACAGATAAAATACTATCATGTGAAAGTTCTGCTGTCATAAGGACTAATATATATATATATATATATATATATATATATATATATATATATATATATATATATATATATATACAGGCAGCTCGTCCTTTTTTTGCCGTCAGTAACTGTGGCACATGCTGCTGGAAAGTCAACCGCCATCTTGATTTCTTCTTTTCTCAGAATAAATACAGAGAACCTGAACGTGAGCGTTGTGAAGTCTGGAAAACGTATTACTTTTCATAGGTCTGTGATGGAGTAAAATGAATTTTGTTCTTTTATTCTATGAACTACTGAGATGCCTCCAAAAGGCCAAGAAATGATTTTAGTATTTATTAGCAGAAAATGAGAAATGGGGAAAAACAACCAAAAAAAAAAAAAAAAGATGCAGCGTTTTCAGACCTCAAATAATGCAAAGAAAACAAGTTATTAATTTTGAAACAACAAAACTAATGTTTTAACTCAGGAAGAGTTTAGAAATCAATATTTGGTGGAATAAGCAGGAGGGGTTGTTTATTTCCCTGAGTTTGTGCTGCCCCTTGATTAAATGGCACCCTGGGAATGAGCCATAGAGTTCAAACCACTGAAAGAAAGAAAGCCTCGCCATTCAAAAAATGGCTTTTTTCCATTATTAAACTCCTCAATACGTATAAAGTTGAAATAATTTGTGTTCATACACTCAATATATTATCAGTTTTGCCTGTGGAAGGATCTGTGCCTCAGAATTTCAATCAGTACCAATTAAGTCCGTTCCAATCAGAACCAGTGCTTCTGTTCCTTGAGAAAAGCATCAAAAGATTAAAGTCCAAAAATCACTGGTCTTTAATCTATATATTAACACATATTGAAGATTCGATTTATTTATTTTTTATCATTTTGGGAAAACCTTTTCACATTCCCCTGTCTCCTGACTTAATGCGCACCAGGCTCAGTTATCTCAGGAACTGGACAGGATTTGGAAAAAGCGATGAAAAAGACACATTGTTGCTGGGGAGAATGAAGGACGCTAAAGCTGCCACTGATAACGTTTATCAGCCAGCATCACCTGCTTTCCTGGGGTAGCAAGAGCCAATAAGGAGTTTAGAAGGGATTACAAGGATTAGTGGAAGCAGGAAATCTCACAGCTGTCATCCAGCCGCCTGCATTTGCTCCGTCTGTCCATCCGTCCACTGAAGTTGCACTGCAAAACATCTTTCCAAATATTTTTGGTCTATAGTTTCGACTGCAAATACACTTCAAATAAGACACAAATAACTTAGAAGTAATTTTTCAGCAAGATATACCAGCTTGATTTGAGTCAATAATCTCAACCGGCAGATTAGCTTAAAACAAGACATTTTTCCCAGATTATGTGCAAAATAATCTGCCATCAGAACTAGTACTTTTTCATAAATATTACGGAATTATTGATTTAAAACAAGCTTTTAGTTGTGTTTACCATTTTCTACTCTTTAACTCATATAAATTTAGCCAGTTTAAGATTTTGAACCTAAATGTGAGTTTGTGAAAGACGAATTTACAGCAGTAAATTCTGCTAACTTTTTATTCATTTTGTCAAACCTCCAAGAGTTGGATAAACTAGAGTTTTTAGGTCAGCACTTAAAAAAATGAAAGAAGAAGAAGACAGGAGTGGGAACTATTTCCCAGAATGCTCAGCGCCATGTTTTTGTATCCTTTATGCACCGTGCAATATTCCAGATTAACTCTGCAAAATAATCTGTGTAGAGGCAGGTTTCCCACCAACAACTGGTGAAAAAGGGAATCTGCGAATACAAAATGCTAGTGGTGGTTATCTGTAGAAAATATTTTTTGTTGAATAATTTTATCTAACTTCTGGGCCTGTTTAGTATTCATATATTTGTGAACTTTGTGGGTTTCACTTAATGCTACATCTTTGTTTTTGATAATGAGAAAAAGCTTTCATTAACACATTCTTCCCTTCTCTGCTGCATTTTTCTGCTCCAATAATACAGATGAAAGCAGGTATTTACATACACAGAAAAAAAAGATACAATTTGTTTCTGTCAGAAGTTTCAATCGGACCAAACTTTTCTTGTTTTAGCTTATTCAAGTGATCAGTATGCAGGATAACTGTCTTTTAATCTGTATGAGTTGAGTTCATCCTTTTGACTTTTCTTCTACGAGCTTTTGATATATTTTATTTTTTTTTATTCTGCATCATCTCCAACACACCTTGCAGTTTGAGAAGACATGAAACTATTTGCCCACATATGTTTAACAAATCATCCAGATTTTCAGCTGAAAAAAAACCCAGGAGGTTTAAAGCATTGCTCTATGGTGCGTAGTGGTGGAATGATTGAAATTCATTTGATTTTCCTGCCCGGGCTTCCTGCAGGCAGCCAGTGGCTCTGTCCCTCTGTGGTTCGGTCATCTGTGGCTTTATGCAGAATTAATTTAAGTATGTTGTTATTCCTGGACTGTCAGGTTCTGTGTTTTTCTGTGTTTTATTCTGAGTTTCTGTGTCCTGAGTCTCTTCGTTGTCCTGTCTTCCCCTTGATTGTTCCCAGGTGTGTCTCGTTCCCTTGATTAGCCTCAGTGTATTTAGTCCCTCCTGTGTCCTTTGTTTCTGGTCGGGTCCTTGTCAGATTGTCGTTGTTGTGTTTACCGCCTGTATGACCAGTTGCTACCGGCGTTGAGCCCTGGCTTCCACTCAGCTGTGCTGCCTGGCCGCGGACTCTGTTGACTCTGTGTTTTTGTGGACTTGTTTTCATTAAATATTTCATTATTCACCATATCTGGGTCTCCAGCGCCTGCCTCACCACCTCACTACTCACCACTTCATGACAGAAGGACCCGACCACAAAGATACGGTGAGGCACGCTTTTTCCATCATGGACCCAAGTATCCTCCTCAGGAACGTCCGGGATTTCTTGGAAATCATGGCGGAGCCATACTTCGCTTACCGGCGTCTTGGGGTGGCCATACGGCTACTTGTGGAGTTGGAGTACTGGTCCGCTCACCTCCATCAACTGGGTCTGGTGGAGCTGCAGCGGGAGGCAGAGTGGGAGCGTGAGGCTGCTTATGCCGTCATGGCTGGCAACCCTCTGCCTCCCAAGCCGGATTTTCGCTCCGCCAGCCCAGCTCCAGCCCCTGTTCCTCGTGCCGCTCCGGCTGCTGTTCCTGCTCCACCGGTCCCAGCTCCTCGTACTCCACTGAGCCCAGCTCCGGCTCCCGTTCCTGCTCCGCCGGCTCCCGTTCCTGCTCCGCCGGCTCCCGTTCCTGCTCCGCCGGATTCCGCTCCGGTCTCAGTGGACTCTGCTCCTCGTGCTCCGCTGGCCCTCCAGCCAGCTCCGACTCCTGCGGACTCTGCTCCGCCGGACTCCGAGACGGCTTCAGCCCCGGCTCCGCCGGACTC